>JAWNML010000021.1:19455000-20055000 GCA_035044125.1 Drosophila ochracea | reverse complement strand
ATATATATATATATCTAATTTTTAACATTTGGATGGGTAAACCATAAACAATTAGTACAACTGAAATGCGATTAAATCTGCATTGTTGGGTGTCTTGTATAAATGTATGCATTCCACAGTATTCCACAATGTGGCAACTTAATATGATTACATATTATTTATTTATTTATTTATTGTTTTGTAAAAAGCGAAAAATAAACAATGTAATTTCGGAATGAAATCAATTTGGTAATTATTCAGGCGCAACAACAGCTGCAAAGGTTAATGTAAATGCAAATGTATACAACTATATAAATATATATATATATATAGTAAAAACTATCGATAATAAGGGTCAAGTAGCGCAGACTAATTATGCATAAAAAGTCAAGTGCAGAAATTGAGTAATTAATTTACCAACCCGTAAAAAGTTGCAACTTTAATAAATACATTTGAAATATGAATACAAATGCAAAATACAAATTTGTCGCAGCATTTGACAAGTTTGAGCATCAGCAGCAGTCAAGCATCTGTAATGAGATTTGATTTGTGCTCGAGACGTATAAATAAATGAATAAATAAATCAAATGCTGAAAAACCAAATTTACATCGCCAACCAGTGCAAAGTAACCGACTCGGCAGATATCCTGCCATCTATTTGCTAGATAATTATCTATTATTGATAGCTGATAGTGAACTATCGGGAATATCTAAGTTAATAAGTTCTGCTCTTGTGTCATGTGCATTCATATTCATTATATAGTTCTGACTAACGCATTCGCGGTGCGTACAGGGTATAGAAAAATTGTTAGTGGATTTTGAAGCGAAATTCAAATTTGATATTTATTTGCAAACGTTTTGCGCCTCATCTCTATTTATGGCGAAGCCTTATGCAAAACCAGAAAACAAAGAGTGAACAACCCCCTTTCTTAAAGGGGTGTTCGTGTGTGTGTGCTTGGGTGGGTGTGTAGCGCTTGCTTTTATGATTGTCTTGAGGATTTTCGTTTTACATTTTGTATGAATTTTTAATATGCAAGCAAGCAGCAAATAGCAAACAGCCAAAAGCGAAAAACCGAATCGGAATCAAAATCAAAATCAGCAGCAACAATTTGGAAGGAGACCGGGTAGGATTAAATAGGTAGGGAGGGAGGTAGGTAGGGTGGTAGGTAGGGTGGTAGGAAGGGAGGGAGGGAGGGAAACGTAGGCAACAAAGAAAAGACAGGGCCAACAAAATGTCTATAGAAAGATAAAAAGGAATATCAAGCCAAATAAACCTTAAGGACATTGTAATATTAATTCAAACGGACATGTACAATAAGTCAAAATACATATGTAAGAAACACACACACACACACACAGAAATATATGCATGAATGTGTACAAATGTATGTGTGTCATTTTACCAACTTACGGTTTTTCTACTTTCACCTTTCTCTCTCTCTACCTCGCCCTCTCCATCTCTTTGTGCACATTCAAATGTAAATATATGAGCGATATTGTGGGTCTTATTATATGATGTATATATAATATCTGTTATTAAAATTATATGGAATTCAGATCATGTTCGACCTTGTGTTTAAACCGCATTTTCCGTGCAAGAAGAAGTTAATCACAGAATCAAATTAAATAGATGACATCGGAGATTGCAGCTTGCATTTATTTTTAATGTGTATTTTATATATGTATATTTTACATTGGTGACTCCAGCTGACTTTTTTCCCATTAAAATTTCTCCCGTTTTTTTTTTAAATATTATTCTCAGTTGCCATTTTGTATTTCACATCAGTTCTTTGATACTATTTGCGTTTGCTTCAATTTATAATAAATCAAAGATATCGGAAGATAAATCAAATATGACTACTTTGCATTTGAAGTTCGATTGCGTTGATGAAACCGAAGAGAACTACATTAAATGGCAATTTAATGGTGGAAGATATTAAAGTATGAGTTATGAATCAACCTTAAATTGGGATTCACAATGTGAATGCATTTATTTATCGTGCTATTTGTAACTCAATTGTTAAAAGGATTTTAGCCTAAACAGAAATGTTGTCTCCGCCTCAATGGTGTGGCATATCCAATCTCATCTCAGAGTTGCTCTTAAATACTTAAGACCCACTTAGGATATTATTGTTATCCTTCTTGTTGTTTTCGTTGTACTATGTGCAAATGATAACGCTTGCTTATCCAAAGGGAAAATGAAATAAAATGCTATACTGTATAATTTGCCTTGTTTCTTCAACTCTCTCTCTCTCTCTCTCTCTTTATCTCTCTATTTCTCTGTGTCACTTTCTCTCTCTGACCACTCTACCCACTATATCAAACACACACACACACACACTTGAGAACCGCTTAAGTGTGTAATAAGGATAACAATTTCCCATGGCCCCAAAACTGACCTTTCTCAAGTGCCTGAAACACACGCCAAGTAACATGGGCAACATTGCTCTGGGCTCCGGCAAACAGACAGTGTAATGGAGACATACATTTGAGGTCCACATGGAACCGCAGCTGGAGTCATCTTTTGTCGTCGTTGCATAGCGGAAAATCATGTGCCCAAGGACTTGGAAAATTGACATGATATTTCAGTGTATACGCAATGCTCACGTTTGTTTCAAATCTGACTTGCTACACTTACATTTGTATACATATCTATATATATATGTATACATATATATATATATATATATATATATATATATATATATATATAGTTAGGGCATTCAAAACATTGACAATGCCCAGCTAAGTGTTTTTAGCTGCCTTTTCTCATTGTATTATGAATATTTTGCTTCCTTTTCACAATTTGCATTTTGCAACAAATTCTAAAAAAAAAGAGAATACAATTTCTAGGAGAATAGCCGGCAAAGTTGTGAGCCAACAAAAAAAGTTGAAATTGTTCACAAAAAAGTCGGCCTGCTGTTTATTGTAATACTTACATTAGCTTCGCCCAATGAACTCTGAACAATGTTTTTTCTCTCCCATTTGGCACGTTTTATGTTTGGGGCTTGAAAATAAATTATGCAACACTCAAGGCGTAAACAGTGTGCCGATGAACAGTGAGCTAAACAATATTTATTTGATTAAATACACATTCAAAAATGTTATTGCATTTGGAGCTCCATTGAAACAATAGACACTTTTCTCAACCGATAAAAAACACGTTCATTTTAGTATTTGCATACCTTGAAAATACCTAATGAAGCTATCAAAACTTAAACATTTTTCAAATATATCTTGTTGATTTTTGTTTTATTCAAGATGTGTATGACTTATGATGAATAAAGACTTGGCTGAAGGGTATCTGCTCGTCGAGTTCGCTCGACCGGCGCATTCTTCCGTGTATTGTTTTTTTGTCTTACGAGATGAGTGACAGCTCACAGTTGGAGTGGTGTAAGAACACCCGCTGCTTGATGGCTCCCAAACATTTTGTGGTATATTAGAGACCCAAATGGTTGTCGCCCTCTCTCTCTCTCTCTCTCACTTTCTCTCTTTATGCTTCTCCTTCTCTGTTTATTGTTCGTTTTCCCTTCGACGCGCTGCGGGCAACCGAAATCGAGTTCACCCATTGCGTTCAATCGCCCCTCGGTTATTGGTGGCTTTATCCTTATCTTTAATCGTTGCCATTGTCCTTCGTCCTCCTTCTTCCTTCGCTCTTGTCGTCTTGCTGCTCCTGGCTAAAGGCAAAAGGCATCTGTAATGACCCAGGAATGATGTTGCCTTTCGCTATTGATTTCACTGTTGCATTTCCGCATCTCCCTTGAAGGGAAATTGCTGCATACAGCAAGAAACTTTATACATTGAGGATTATATTCATGTCCAATTATGATTGTTAAGCAAGATTCCAGCATTACAGTCCTTGCATTGTACAGATTGATCCCTTTAAGTCTGGGCTAAAACTTATTCCTTCAAGTTTTCTTTAGCCTGTGCATTAGCATGCCATGTATGCTCACCTGGCATACCTCTGGCATGCGGTGTCCTCTCCCTTCTCCCTCATGAGACTGAGCTTGGCATATTTTTCCTAACTCAATAAACCAGGTGGAAACTTGTTTTTTTTTTAATTTACAAGGCTTTTAACTGTCTCTAGCCTTAAGCATTGTTATCAAGTTCAACCTAATGTAATCTTCCAACTTTTTCTTTCAAATTTGAGCCTCAGTTGTTTTGAAACCCCAAAAAAGTAAATAAAATGATTTGCCTTTAATCGTTTTGTGACATTGTTAGTTGTGATCGGTTTACAGCCCTGCCTTATTCGTTTTCAGTTCAATCCGATGAGCTTTGTATTAAATTTGTTCCGTTTCACACAATTTGTTAGTGTGTCAAATATTTGTATTGATTCTGAATTTATCGAAATAACTCAGATGATGAGGATCTTTCAGCTGTTGCGTGTTGGTGGTGCTGATTTCTTGGCCATGCTCTTATTGGCTGAGCTGCTGCATTGTTATGGCTTGATCTGGAGTCCGTTGCGTAATCAGCGTCCTGATTTGAGCTCTGGCCTGTACATCCTTGGAGTCCTGCTGCTGATGTTGCGTCCCTTGAGTTGGAATCGTCCTATATTGCAAATGGGTATGGGGTTCACTTCTTTTCTTTTATTCTGGCTCAATTTGCTGAAGATGTGCTTGTCACTGATGTTGCTGCAACGTGTGGCACTCCTCATTCTGTGGGACAACTGCGCCTGGATTCTGAATGTCATACTTCCACAAGATGGGGCTGTTATTATTCGCCTGCTACTGTCCCTGATCGTACTCGTCTTTGCGATTTACTGTTGGCAACGCCAGCTTGAAGTTGATCGCTATCGATTCTCAGCTTACGCCCTTGATGAAATAGATAATCCTGTGAATCACTCCACGTTCAGCATCTATCCTCAGACCGATCTATTTGAATCGATGGATTTATTCTCGGATTTCTCAGAACTGTGCTGAAGCAATTGGAACTGTTCATAAGTGAATTCCAGTTAATTTTAATTGCTCTCTATTTATTGATGTAATTGATCTGTTATTGTATTGTTGTTGTTTCTTTTAACGGGTCTCCTAAATTCTAGTTACCCGAAATAAAATATTAAAAAGTATATTTAATTTATTTAATCTCTACACATTCAGCGTATTTTGTAATCAGTAAATAATTAATTAAATCAAATCGCTGTGATTTTGTATTGATGTGTTGAATAAAAGCTATTGCATAGCTATAAAAATAAAGCAAGTAAATTAAATGGAATTAAATTGAATTTGTCCTTCCACTAGATTTTTTCTACAGAAGATTCATGGCATGGCATATATTGTATGAGGCGGTTGCGGTCCATAATCCAAGCAAATTGGGTTCCTGCCTTGACTAAATTGCGCTCAGACAAAAAGAACGGTATACTTTTAGGCATAATCAGCCAACGCGGCAAAAAGACTCTAACTCTGCCAAGTCCTTGCCGATTTTCAAAGGACATGGTGCGTGAGAAGCGCAAAAGACTTCATCTACCAAACTGGATTCAAGGATTATTTTGTTCACTTTTTGTCAACTTTATTTTTTCGTTTTCCTGTGAGTTAAAAAATATACATCCTTTAAAGATGAATGTCCTATTTACAAAAGTAGTTCTAACACGACAAAATTCGAATAATGCGTTATGACATTCTCCATCAAACTGCATTCAAGGATTATGGGGTTATCTGGAAAACCAAAGTATATAAAAAATGTGAACAAATTAAGAAAATTATTTTCATCTATGATCTATACATGGATACTATGAACAGAAGTCATCGCTTGATGCTTTTAATTGTATTTCATAACTTGTATAATTCAATTATGTTTCGATAGCAGAGCTAAAGCTAAACATTTGCATTCAACTGGTGCAAGGACCACAGCGCACCCACGGCGTTTCAATTCTTGTGGCCACAACCAAATCCCCCGCTGAGTAGATTGCCATTTAGCGTTAGTGGTGCACCAGAGTCAACCGGGCAGGATCTGACCTATCCGTTGGGATGTCCAGCACAGCAGAAGTGCCGACTCCACTCCAAGCTTGCACCTGTGCAAACTTCATTCGATTTGACAGCAGTAGATTCTGGCTAATGGCCCCAGATCCCTTTTGATGTCCAATGTGTCCACCACACTCTGTTGGCAGTTGCACTAGCCAACTAATGATTATATGATGAATGGCGGCATGTCGATAGTCTGCCCATATCAAGCTGCAGCGGCACTTGACATGAAAACTGCCTGCAGCAGTGGGATACGCAGTCGGATGTTGGATATTGGATGCTGGCTTTGACTGCTCTCGTCATAGCCCAATCTGCAATATAGAATATGTGTGGAACAGTTATTATAACTGAATGTTTAAGCCAAAATTTGAGTAGTGCTTAGCATGGGTAATTCCATGCTTTGACTAAAACTTCGATAGTCGTCAGTCTTAAAACAAGTGCTCCAATCTCAATAGACTTTTAAACCTTTTGTCTTGCTTTCGCATTTGGACAGAGTATCCTCAAGTCGAGTGTTCAGCGTTTATTTCAAGGAGAATTGCGTTTTGGTGTAAGTGCATTAAGTATGCGTGTGTGTGTATGTGTGTGTGTACAGAGTGTGTGTGTGTTAGTTGGTCAGTTCATCAGTCAGTCAGTTATTGTTGTATCAAAAGAGCTGTACGCACTCCGCAAGAACAACAAAAAAGGCAACTGAGTGCGGATCCATTTGAGGTTACACGAAAAATCGCTTTATGTTGACCCAACGCTGAGGTAGCGCCTCCTGTTGTGTGTGTGTATGTGTGTGTGTATGTATCAATGTGTGTGTGTCTGTGTGTGTATGCATGTGTGTGGCTGCGTTTGTGTGTGCGTTTTTAATTGAATTGCAAAACTTGATGCAGCCACACCTACAATATGTCCTAGGCACGTGCTAAAGTGTTTTCTTTTTAAATACCCTGTAAACATTAAAAATGCGTAATAAAAATGATGTTTCTTATAGTCAGAAAAAGGCATTTCTGAATTCACAATTTATGTTTATTTTTTTAAGAGACAACTCAAACTCAGCAACTCGAGAGCTCAAAAACTATATGTAGATTTATATATAGCACACAAATATCGAAAAATATAGATTTGCCAAACTCATTTTAACAGCCACTTAAATTAATAAATGTATTTACAATTGCCGATTATTTAAGGCGATCGATACTATTTGCAAACAGAAAAAAAGGTATTCACTATGGAAGTGAGAGAGGGTATCTGCCAGTCGAACAGTCTCAAATAGAGCATATTAATTTTTTTATAGCCGCTTGTTTTTAGACTGCTTTTCAGCGTTTTTATCGCTGTTTATCTGCTTTTACAATTTTTATTCAACGACTTTCTCCTTTGTCTGGTTTTCTGTTGCTGTTGTTGCTGTTGTTGCCCTCTTGCAATAGTGAGAATGTCGCTGCAGGATATTGTGCGTTAAAATCTGTCAACAGAAATTCAATTACATTTTGCGGCACTCGTTGTCCCACAGAACACAACGAAAACCCCAAGTCCCAAAGAGGCCCAGAGACGCCCAAGTCTTGGACTATATACAACCCACTATCCTCTATCAAATATCCTATCTACCCTCCACCCTCTAAACTCTGCCCTCGTCCCTATGACCAGGTCGGCTTGTCGCTGTCAGCAGTGTGTACAACTGTTACACAAACAGACAACAGCCTTTCTTACTTTTCTTTCTTTCTTTCTTTGGCTTTTTCAGTTTATCTTTTTCTATTTTTCCTTATGGCTGCAGCAATGCTCTTCTTCATGGTTGCCTTTTTGCTGGTCTCTTTCGACGGTAAGCTGCTACTGCAGCTGCTAAACAGGATTGAGCCATTGATTCGCATTGCCTTCTTGGAGCACGTACGTTCTTTTCTCTTCTCTACTCTCTTGTCTCTTCTCCGGGAACTCTTTAGCCTCCTCCTGCTGCCTCCTGCTGCCTCCTACTGTCTGCCTGCCTCGAGGCGACAAATTGAAACTGAATCTGAATCTTAAGCTGAAACTAAAACTGGAACGGGGATGCAAAAGCTGCCAACGCGTATCTGTCTGAGTGTGTTGCCGCATTAGGTTTAAGCTGAATCTAAGTGGTTTCTCATTCCCAGAGATAAGTTCGTAAAATAGCTAATTCACATTGAATCAACAATTTGAATATAACCTGCTCAACAGTGGCAAATAGTAAGCCCTTTAGGAATGATGCAAAGAAAGTGAGAGAAGGCCATAACAAATTTTGGCAATTATTCGAGTCAGATGAATAAACGAAATCATTTTCAAATAAATTACAAAATGCGCTTATTAAAAGTTAGCTATTCAAATTAAAATAGAATCAACAGCGTTCATGAATCCATGACTGAATAAAGAAATGAATGTCCGTTGCGTGAAGGACAAGTTTCCCTCGTGATGGTAGCAGCAGGAGGTGAATAAAGCTGGGAAAAACGGCGACATTGGCATTCGAAATATCTTTAATTGGAATGTTGACAGATTTATTTCAAAAGCAATTTGCAACCCCCGCCTCACTAGTTCCACCTACCTCACTCTCAAACCGTATTGGAATGATATGTAAGTATTATTTGATCAAGACGAAATCAATGGCGCAAATTAAAAATAAAAAATTCCCAAGCAACATTAGCAATGACAACATATTCGCCATCATTAACGAAGGCCCAAATCGACAAGAGGCTGCAGCTGAAGGTCAACTTCAGCCATTTTCCATTTTCATTTTGCTGAACAACTGGCGGCTCATGTTTTATTTAAGTCTTCATCAAGTTTCGATGCAAAAGTCGTTGCCTGCTTTTTCGGGCACAAGAAGGCAAAATTTGGAATGGCATTTCCATTAAATAAGAGAATCAATATCCGGCTAATTTCTGCAACAAAACAAAATGCAGCAACTACAAAATGCATTCGCCAAGCATAAATTCTGATTCTAATTATAATTAACTATAGAGAGCTTGTTAATTAGGTATTTAGATGGTTGTTTAACAATATTGATGAATGCCTAACGGAATCGGAGCTGCCTCCTTCTATGCTGCTTCAATGATGATGATTCCTGATTCTTTTATATTGTCGAGAAGTGAGCTGTTTACCACCCGCCAGCATTGAAATGGCTAAAACTTAAGTGGCTAAACCTGTCACTGATTGGTAATCGATAAAAGACAAATGCAAATCAAAATGTTGAATAATAACAACTTAATTCCAAAACGCCTCCGCACAAAACCCTCACTGACCCGCGATAAAAAGTATTCCGGTCAAACTAGTTGAACTGAAAGTTTAAATTTACCTTTAGCTTTTGTGAGTGTGTGGGTGTAGGTGTATGTGTGTGTGTGTGTTGGTGTGGGTGTGTGAGAGCGTCCTTAACATTGGGCCAGGTTCATCCACTTCAAATAGGAAATGGCGGCGGCAACTGAAAGCGAAAAGTTTTTAATCAGTTATGTAAATTGTGTTGGCCCCCAAAACTTTGTCGAGCTGTCAAAGTCGCCTCAGCGCTATATTTAATTGGCTTTTATATTATAAATTTATATATGTCACAAATACATATATATATATATCGATATACATCAACATAAATATGTATATCTATATATATGTATATATACACGCTACCCGATACATTTCCAATTTTCCATTTTGGATTTTCCATCATTTAAACAACAATCTATAAATGACATCCAGATTGATTTATTTTTATTGCCATTGTTCTGCTGGTTCTTATTATTTAATTTATTTATTTGTCATTTGTTTGCCATACAAAATTAATTGATGTAGTATTTATTTTCAATAAGTCACAAACAAATTCAATTTTTAATTAAAAACAGCAACAAATGAAACATAAAACCAACATTTTAACATGGCTCAGCGACACAAGAATTTCAGACTGAAAATGATTTCAATCTTTTTGCTTAAATTGTGCACATATATATCTCTCCCCAAAAAAGGAATAACCTACCCCCCTTATCCCCCCACCCCCACACACGCACTGTGCTACTTGATTTAAGATTTGAGTCGAGTGCTGGATTTGTACATCTTTAAGCTAAGTCTTGTAATATTATCCATCACTCAACGCAAGCTGAAAGGTTATTTAAATCGCCACGCGTTTCTGCTTGAGTGAATTTCACTCGTCTCCGCCTCCCCCAATTGCTATCCCCCGACCTATAAGCTGCTCAACCAGATTGTGCCTCGCACTTCCATTGTCTGCGATTTCTGAGCCTGCAAAGTTGCCTTGGCTTTGGCGACCCCAACAATTGTGATATCCACTTTCGTCGACTATCTACTTCTTTAATGGATAAAGTATACACATATATACATACATACTCAGACACACATACACATTTATATATAACTGTAGCTGTGTGTATCTGTATCTGTATATGTGTATGTGTATCTGTATCTGTATCAGAGTCTCCGTGTGGCTTAAGCGACTGCAACTGGCTGCTGTCAGGCACTGCTCCTTGTACAATATGCATGACATGTGTTCGCGGTTTACTCTGTCTCTCTCACACAGTCACACATACATAGTACACACACACACTAACAAAAATATATATAACTTAGAATAACAGATAATTCTTCTTTTTTGCACACTTACAAATTATATATCTTAAAAGCCGACAGCGAAAACATTAACAAATCTGAAAGCCTGAATAGATTTTTGATTCGAGCACAAAGCGTATCCGAAAATCTTAAGCTATGAATATATATTCTTGAAGTGAGTAACGTTATCCTCGAAACAAGTTTTCTTTGATTCCAATTTGGGGTTTCAATTCGTAATTTCAGATTTTCCATTCTAGAATGAATAGTTGTTCAAAAAGGATTACGTTTATTATGAACTGACCATCTCAAAAGTAAAATGTTGTTAAATATGAGCTACATTTTACTGTTTTATCTTCTTTCTTAATACAGAGACATATATATATAAACAACTTCTGATAACTCTGGCTATAATCGTTTCGGAAATCACATTCCGACAATTTGTAGGTCATATATTTTCTCTGAGTGCACACACACACACACACTCGGACACACATTAATTGTGTGGCCCGGAGAGGCGTTCTGAGTGAGTTGAGTTGCTGGCTGCCCAGCAGGCAGGCAGGCAGGAGTCGAGCACAGAGCAGAGAGCAGAGCAGGTGAGCTGGTAAGCAGCTGCCATAACTCAACAACATTTCATTAGACCATTAACTGTCAACTGCACGGTACACGGTACACGGTACACGATGTCCACAACACCTGAGAGGCTCCTGAGCACTTCCCCAACCTCCCCTAAACCCCCCTCCATCCATCTCGCACTCTCAGCAGATTTCGGGCTTCGTCCTTCGCCTTTCGCGTGTTCAGTGATTTTTCTTCCCTTTCTGTTTGCATTGTGCAGTTACCTGAAAGCATGATTTATAATTGAGCTATCCAGATTTTTGATTTGAGTATTACCCCTGTGTCCTATACGTGTTCAGTGTTGTAAGACGACCACTTACCCAAATTATATTTTATTAAACTGATCAAATCAAAAATTCTATCTGTCCTGCACCAAACAAGCAAAAGAAGAAATAAAGAACCAAGCGAAACTATCTCAAGAGCAAGCAACAAATTGTCGGATTTGTCAAAGCGTAACAGTGTTGCATACCAACAAGAGGAATACCTTTGAGAAATGACGTTAGCCAACACAACACAAAACTATTTTACGGAAGTCGAGTATTTGAGTGGGATTCAAGCAATCAACGCAAGTAGCACGCAATCACATTTACAAGTCTCTCCCTCTCTCTCTCGCTCTATCTATCTCTCCGTCTCCCTCTCTTTCTGTGTGTGTGTGTGTTAATGTGCGTGTACAGCCCATTTTGTAAGCAGTTGGCAACTGTCAAATTGGCTGACAGAGCAGCAGATGTAAGGTGCTCGCAGCAGACTAGAGAGACTGGTTATAGGCCTCAAATACCACAGAACACCCACAGATCAACATATAAAACACACACACACACAGGCACGCACTAATACACACACACACACACACACACAACCACAAACAAGTAAGCCTGTCAAACAAATAGTTCGCATTTTCTTGACTTGGTTTGCTTTTTATACAAGAACTTGACCACTTCCCTTCCTGACAGTCTTGCTGCAAGTATGTGTGGCTGGGTGTGTTTCTGACTTTTGATTAGACCAAATGTTTGCGGTCCTTGCTCCTTGGTTAACTACATTTGGACTGCACAGCAGAGCAATGCGATTAAATCAAAACTTTGCTCAGCAACTCTTTCGGATGGTTTTCCAGCACTGGCAAATTGCTAAATGAGGATCGATCTCCCTGTCTGATTTTATGATTTATTTAACTACATTTTTTTATATTTGATCTCGTTAAGAATAATTTGACCTTTTCATTTTCTGCCAACAACTTTTTATATAACATTTAGTATTTTGTTGAGCTTCTCATAGCTATTTTTGTGAAATTTTCAACATTTGTGTGTCCAACTTGAAAGACCATTGCAACTGTGTACCGTTTTTTAACCGCACATTTTTTTTGGGGTGGGTTTGTATATATATATATATATATCTATACATTTTTTTTCATTTCTTTTTCCCCTGACAAATATTGTCTTTATTTTGTAAGGCAGCAGCTCAATTTGTATACCCTGAACCCATTCAAAATAGACAAAAGGGTATACTAAAGTTGTGCAATACTATGTGACGGGCAGAAGATGGCATCTGCGACTCCATAAGTTATATATATTGTTGATCGGGATTAAGAACCAAATCGATGTGAACAAACGAATCTCAGAGACTGCAAATTTTGAATGTGAGTAAACTTCGTTGATCCCAATATCGATACAAATCGATTATCGATAGTACTAACGAACATCAAGGCTATATTGGGGTATCTGCTAGTCGAGTTCTCTTGACTCGAGCATTCCAACTTGTTTTTCTTTGCACAACAAACAAAAAACAAAAATTGTCAACTGCTATTTTTATTTTTATATACACTCTTCTTCCATTTTGTTATTGTTGTTGTTTTTGTTTATCTTGCGGACATTTCATTTGACTCACAACTATCATCATTTGTTTTGCCACGTTGACACGTTGACCACGTAACATCTCTGTGTGTGTGTGTGCCTGTGTGTGTGTGTTTGTTTCTATTTCTTGTTTATTTGTGCCTCCCATTTCAATGTAACCGATATATCCATCAACTCTGGAACTCCTCCCCCTCCGCTCTATTTCTCTGCCTCCCTTTGTCTATTTGATTAAGTTTCGTTTTATTTAATTGAAAGTTTAACTAGCTTATAAAAAGGGAAAACAAAACTGTAAATGCACTTAATTTATCTTCAAAATAAACTGATAAAGAGTGAGAGAGAGAGGGAGACACCTGTCATAGCTGTGTTGTGCTGACAGTGTTGAAAAACGTTTTGCAATCAATGGATATTTATTTGGGGGAGGGAAAACAAAGTCTGCGCATATTGAATTCAAAGCTGTTGACATTAAAACTTAACTAAGACGTAATTTAACCAATTGCAGTTTCAATTACATTATTTTCTCTTCACTGAGCTTCTAAAGTGTTTTCTTAGTAATTTTAACTTGTAACCTTGCGGCATAAACAGAAAACGCTGCCAATGCTTCTTGCAACTTATTCCATTCGCATGTAGCACAAGCTAATGAGTTGTCTAACTATTGCTTAAGTCCATAACATACTTAACATATTTACTTCTCCTATTAAATACACATGTTCTTTAATCATATTTCTTAAATAAATATGCTTAAAATATAACTAATTCAACTGAATGCATCATTGAAGTGTATATTTGGGTTGTTTGAGGTGTAGTAAATAATTAAGCTTATTGCAAGTATTTGCTTAACCAAATTTAAGAATTTATGAAGATTTCAGATTAAAGGATTACAGAAATTTGTTCGAGTGTAGAAATTCAACAGCTGCGGCATCTAGCGGAAATTGGACACTGGCCTAAACGTACCGGAACTATTGCAGCTAATTGCGTGTTGAATTGTTGTTGATGTTGATGTTGGAGTTGTTGTTGTTGTTGTTTGGGTTGATGTTGTTGTTGATAGTGTTAATTAGTTACGTTCACAATTTCGCTGCGAATGGTGAAACACGGAATGGGTGCGTTGATATGCGTACGAGCGTCTGTGTGTGTGTGCTGTGTGTGTGTGTGTGCTGTGGAAAGGGGCGTAATTTGCATGTGGAGCTGCCAGAGGCATCGCTTGTTTACCAGAACTTATTTATAGATTGGCTGGGATTACGCGCAGTGCCTCCTCATATTGCGTGGAAATCCTTGCACACGAAAGTCACAAAAAAAAAAAAACAGGACGAAAAATCTAATCCGGCTGCATAGAAGGGAAATGTGGCTAAAAGGCAAATGTGCAAATGGAATATATGTGTCCTGGGCAAACGCAAAAAATAAACAAAGGCTAAAGGTAACAATTCTCACTCGCCAGCGACACATAGAGAGAAAGACAGCGAGAGAGAGAGAGAGGGGGGTGAGAGAGAGTTGAGAGAGAGGTGAGAGATAAAGCAGCACTCTTGATTTATCACCTTAATAAGCGACAAAAGGATCCTGTGGGTAACATTATTTACAACTAGCTTGAATGATGAATGATGCACACACCCAAACACACACAGAGAGACTCACACAGGAGCGACAGGTGACCCCCACCCACACATACACACACACACACACACACACACGCAGACAGGCAAACAAAGGCAAGGAGCATACACCAAGACAACAACACACACACACACACACACACCTACACTCTAAGGCAATGGCATCATCAGCAGCACATTATTGACATGAAATAGAAATTAAAAACCCATACACACACAGGGAGACACACACACACACACACAAGCGCCACGTCTGAAAATCAGTTGCTTAAGTAACTTCACTCGGGCTGCGTCCGTTTGCCATCTCCGTGTTCTGCATCCTGTGTGCACCCCTTACACCCTCACACACCCCCAACCTGAACCATCTACCCACCATCTTTAACTGCCCCTCCGCTTGCCCCTCCACCTGCCTTTGGTCGTCTTCCCCACCATCTAGAGTTCACATCCTGCATTTGCCTTGTCCGCTCGTTTGTGTTTATTTTGCACGGGTCGCTGCCTTTGCTTTTAACCGTTCTCTGTCCTCCTTCTCCTCTCTCCTCTTTCTCTCTCCCTCACTCTTTCTCTCTGTATAGCTTTCTATCTGTATCCCGTGTGCAGTCTTGTTTGAGTTTAGTTTGATTGAGCGCCAACTGTCTTTAAAGCCCAGCGCGTGTTGGCTTCTTTGTATGTGTGTGTGTGTGTGTGATATGTGTGTGTGACATGTGTGTGTGATATGTGTGATGTGTGTATTTGTTTACGGTGCTAAGTAGCGTCAAAGCCATGAGTGAGTGCGACTAGCTTCCAGAGTTGATAGGAAAAAAAGTTAAACCGAAATTCTTGAAATGTGATGTGTCCCACATTATTTTGCATATTTTGATTTGCAGGAAAATTGGAAATATAAACTAAAGTTTAAAGTGTTGCAAACTGGGCAATCTCTTAACTAATTGTTTCATTGTTGCGCAACACTAATGAGATATCCCTTTCAAGCACAACAAATCAATTTTTGGGGAAGCCACAACATGGCCCTAATCCAAAAATCTCATTCATTGCCTTTGTTCTCCTTTATATTCAAAGCCTCATTCAATGAATTTTCATTGTACGTTTGGTTAAGCCTCCATTTGTGGCTCGTCTGCTTCGGTTTCCTCTTACTACTACTTGAGCACTGTTGTCATACATATGCACAGCACTGTGTTAACAAGTGCCATAAAAGTGCCAAAATGGAGAAGAACAAGAATTAGAGTTTGCATTTAATTAGTTGCAGGACGAAAGGACTAAGAATAGCTCGAGCTTGGACTCCTCCGGGCCACAGGATGAGAGGCGGCTGTTGAGCGATTTCCGTTAAGCGATTGAATATTTTTGCACTGTATGTGTGTGTATGTGTGTGTGTGTGTGTATTTGTGTGTGTGTGCTGTGAGTGAGTGTGTGTCTGTGTGAGTGTGTGTGTGTGTGTGTGTGTGTGTGTGTGTGTGTGTGTGTGTGTATTTGTGTGTGTGTGCTGTGCGTGAGTGTCTGGCATATATTTCTATTTTAAGCAAATGCACATTGCAGCCAACAACAACAACTAGCTGAAGCAAATAAAGCTAAGAGAAAGCAAGTGCTGCTGATTAGATATTGGATATTGAACAACTGTCAAATACCCTGTATACTCAAAACTAGCATCTTGCTCTACTCGGATAGCCAAACTATAAATACTTCAAGCTTACATAACTTCTGGCATTCTCATTCAATTTGTGGCGCATGGGGAAGAATTACATTCAAATACAAACCAGTCTACATCTATACCTTAATTTGTGATTGGGATACCTTTGTGATGTATTAAACAAAAGAAGAAACATTTTTTAGATCTGTATCTCACATAAACGTATATTATTTCAAATAATGGAGTTAGCATATCGATATTTATCGATTTTTGCATTTGTTATTGACACAACATAAATTGGTTTTGTGTATAGCAAATAATAATGTTAGCTTCAGCTTTTGTAGATCAAATTATGCAGTCAAAAGATATCTCCTTATTTAGAACTTAAACTACCCTTTCTGTTTTACACATTTCCAATGGGTACAAGGCACTCCTGCAGCTGGCAAATAAAACGTTGCCAACCGCACGCCATTTTCATGTTGCATCCTGCCATTACACACACACTCATACACATATACACACACACACACACTCATCGCACACACACACACACTTCTGCAGAGGGTAGCCGGTTTCACGGCTGCTCTGGCCGCATATGCAAAACTGCTCGTTTATTCAACAACATAAACATTGTTGTGCACATAAATTTATACAAAGTTCTAGTTTATACACATACAGACACACACAGACACACACACACACACACACATTGCTACCACATTTAAACGGGCCGAATCGATATTCATATCAACCGCAAAATGTGTGTCGCCGCCGTTGCAGCATTTCAACTTTTCGCTTGCTTGTCTGTGTGTGTGTGTGTGTGTGTGTGTGTGGGTGCATGTGTGTGTGTGTGCGTGGCTTGTGGCTAACTACCCTTAAAGTGGGCATTTTAATTTAATGACTAAGCACTGAACGCAAAGGGAGCATTTCGAAAGCAAATAATACCATCCAATTTGTTGGAATTTTCGATTCAATTTCTTCTGTCAATATTGCAACTTGATTTATCACAAGAAGTGCAAAAGAAAATCACTCATATAAAATATAAACTTGTTTTCTGTCTCTCTCTCTCTCTCTCTCTCTCTATCTATTTCTCTGTCTTCACCACTATTTTCACTTGAGAAAGAAAAAAATGAATATATTGGAGTATTATATTAAATGAAGTGTATTTGAACTTTGCATTGTCGTTGTTGACTCTGTATGCTCATATTGATTTTTGCATAATGCGGGCACTTTATCTTTCCCCCGTCTCCGCCTCCGTCTTCGTTTCCGTCTCCGTCTCGGACTCGGACTCGGTCTCCGGCTCGGTCTGTGCCTATTAGTAGGCTGCACATTTGACGCATTTAAAACACCTGCACATTTCCAGAGTTGACACGCCTTTTTGCATTTGGTAGCAGTATAACTGGGGCTATCTAAGTGCTTTGTCAATGGTCCCTTCCGGCCAGCAGTCTATCCAAATGTCACGCCCACATTTAGCATTTGTTCATATTTTGCCAGTCAGAAGTCAATTGGTGCCACTTATTTATTATTCAGTTGATATAAAGTGAACTTCTTTCAATAAACATTTATTTATTAAATATCGGCTTAGCAACTGTGACTAAGAATTTTTAATGTGCATTCAATCTTGATCAAATCGTCATCCATCAAGGCATTAAGTTTCTTATACATTCAGATAGATTCTTAATCCTCTATAATCCAAAAAGAAACAGGGTATACGCTATATGGGAGTGTAGAGGAGCGAAAAGTAGCATTTAATATTTTTGGCTTTTAGTTTTTGGCCAAAAACTAAAGCTTATTAAAAAAGCATTTCATTTCAGTTTTTGCTGTTTTCATCTGTCTTTTTCCGTTGCTCTCATTTTAGACGTAAATAAATAAAGTGGCAAGTACGCCAAAACGAACAACAGCAACAGCAATAACAACAACAACAACAAACACCCAAAAACCAACAACAAAAACAACAACAAACAACAACTTGGTAGGTAGCCAAAATTGTTGTTACCATTCAACAGTTGGCCACATTCGTTGAGGTTGTCCGCCTGCCTCTCTCTCTCTCTCTGTCTGTCTGTCTGTCTGTCTGCCTGCCTGCCTGCCTGCCCGCATAGGGGGTGTGCACCCAATATATGCGGTGGCCGGAAGGGGGTGGGGCATTGCAGGCGGTGTTTTTTTGGCTCGGGGGAAACTTGGCTGGTGTGTTTTGGATACGAGGCCGCATTTGCGTCCTCAGCGGTTTTTGCTTTTTTTCCGCTTGCGTTTTGTCAGCCAGATGACAGCGCCAACAACAACAAAAACAACAGCAACAACAGCAACACCTGCGGCTTCATATTGACACTTTCACCCCGACCCCCTGAGCACCACTCTCTGTATGTACTCATAAATATATATAGTAGCTCGGCGTGTGCCATTTTGATCGTATTTGTTCAGGAGCTTTACTCAAATAGCCCCATAATTAAATGTAACAAGTTCCCCAAGTTACACTGAAAAAAAATCAAACAACCACAACAGAAAATCACGAAATTCTTATTTGTTATACTGTATATATACCAGGTGACATATTGCGAATTAAACTGGATTCGAACTGGATTTTGGAGAAGAGCTATATATTTTAGCAGTGTATGCATAAGCGACACACATAAATATGACACAAAAAATGTGCAAACCCACCCCAAAGCAATTCCACAACCCCCAAAAGCCAACTCTCATCCATCCATATACACATCCATCTATTTGTCTGTCTATCTGAGTCTGAATGCCATTCGCATTTTTGGTGCCTCGACCGTTTGACCGCCGAAAATTGCTCAAATGCCACAGGAAACACAGTTCAGGAGAGAGACAGACAGAGACACAGGTCGAAAGAATGGAAAGGTGTAGATGCAGGTCCTTCATCCACTTTACTGTGCCTTCACTGTGAATATGCCACGTTAACTGTTCGCAATGTGTTGGGCACGCGAGGCCAACCGAATTATTTCTACTCTTGGACGGCACTTGTAGGTTGAGTTGAGTGTATCTCTGGAATTGGGAAGGTAATCAGCCCTGGAATCCAATGAAATACTTTCTTATATTGATTGAATGCGTTTGAATTTATAGTTAAGATAGATACATTCTTATCCCATCCATATTATGTGTATGGAAAAAACCTTTTTTCCTATTAGACATGCTGTACAAATGCATGTTTTGATGGATCCTTTTCAGTCTCCTCGTATTATCCAAGTATAGATATCTATTTTGCTTTTTTGTCTTTATATATATATTTCTAAAACTATATATATATCTACATCAAATACTGCCTATAGGGTATTTAGCAGTCATGTTAAAAAGCTATGCCATTAGCTTTATATAGTTCCCAAAAAGTATCCCATTCCATACACATACATTTATACATATAGACAAACATATGTGTAAGCATATGCATGGGTATATGTTTCGGGTACAGGGTATTGCAGTAGCATAGTATACCCAGCGTATAATAGCTACTGATTTATCTAGGTAACTTTAGAAAAAGCCGTCTCCAGGGCAACTGGTAATCGTGTATACTCTAGCTGCCACGCAAGCTGGCTGTTTTAATGCTTCTACACAACATACGCCATGCACCATGCACCATGCACCATGCACCATGTGGCATGTGGCATGTTGAATGTGGCATTCAGCAGTTAGCTTTGCCGCTTTGTCTTGTCAGCAAAACGAGCTGCTTACAAAGATGACAGACAGTCTGACAAACCCAGAGACACATAGACAAATAGAAAGCAAAGCGGCTGCAAGCTGGCGACTCCCCAGGCAACTGACCACACACACACACAATGACACACACCCAAACACACACACACACACAGCGTTGCACTTAACGCAGTGGAGCCACAGGGAAGCAACTGTTTGACATTTGCTGTCATTGTCAACGTCCTCGACATTTGCTGCTGCTGCTGCTGCTGCTGCTCCTATTATTATTGCTCCTGCTCCTGATCCTGCTCCTGCTGCTGCTCCTGCTTTACTGTTTCTTTTCATGATGTTTGCAATGGGTGAACATTTGTGTATATTGGTTTAGTACAGCTGCCAAACTAGAATCACAACAATTCGCAGACGCTAAATTGTCCAAAGTCAAACATTGACTGAGCACAGCAGCCATTTCTGCTGGGAGGAGTTAGATCAAATCCTATTTCTCATGTATATCTCATAGAGTATTGCATAGTCGGCTACAAGGGAGTGTAGTGTTTACTCTTGAATTACTATTGTTCAGATAGAACCCCTGGGTAGCAGTGCCCTTTGTCTTTTGTCGATATATATATATATGTTCCTTCTGGGCCCCTTTCAATAGATGAGCAGCAGAAAAGAATCGAAAACAGTGTTGTGAAATATGAGAAAATGTATTTGTATTCGTGTTGTCTACAGATATTCCTACAAATATTATTGTTGTTGTTATTTTTGATTTGCGTATATCATTTAATTGACTTTGTACATTTCTATCAATCGATCAATGTGGTAGCTGTCGCTTTTATATTGATTGATTGACAGCTCAATTTACTTATATAAATTTTCTCATAACTTTTTGATTTAAATTTTTATTTAAAATTTAAAAACACGGATTTTGGTTCGTTTCTTTTACACGGTGTCTTTTTGTAGAACTTAAGTTAACGTTTAAGCTAGCTTTAAATACTATTTGAAAATCATTAATTGTTGCAATATATTTGCATACATATTTGAAAGCTAATTAATACTGCAAACAACTTCTAATTAATTTTGAATGCATTTGGTATTATTGCAGTGACGAAACTATCAACACCGGCAGCAATCAAAACGGAAGCGGAAGTCAGGCCAAAGAGTAAAAAGCAGCAGCGGAAGAAGAAGAAGTAGTGGTAGCGGCAGAGTGAGAAAACAGACAAAGAAGAAGACGAAGGAGAAGAATCATTTCTCAGTTCTGAGTCGACAGTTGAAAACAATGCAAATTAAAATACAATAAAATGTAAAACGCGGAAGCGCGACAACAACAGCAGCAACGGCAACAACAACAACAACAGCAACAGCAGCATCAGCAACAACGAGCTTGTGGGAAAGAGTCGAGTAGATTGTAGTGTGCCAGTGAGAGAGAGAGAGAAAGAAAGAGAGAGAGAGAGAGTGGGGGAGATGTGGAATGTAAATGAGGCGCGCGAAGTGGCGGCAACTTTTCCACTGAATTGATTTCGCACAGGACTCGAACAGGACTCACAAAGAATACGCGGTGTAGATAGCAACAGCCAGCAACAATTTGCATAATTTTGCAGCTGGACAACGCAACATTAGCAACAAATTGTGCGCCAAAAATATAAATTACAAAAAAACTAAAAAACAAAAAAAAACATCCACAACGTAAGCAGAGCATCCAACAACAATTATTCATGCAACATTAACAACAACAAAAGCAACAACTATTTGTCGAAACACCAGAACAACAAGCTAAACAACAACAGCAACAGCAGCAACAACAAGTAGAAGAATAAAAAATAGCAAAAAGCAAGCGCCGCAAGGTTTTGCCTATAAATGTACCAGGACAGCAGCTGCAGCAGCGGTAGTCGACGTGGCAGTGCAGCAGCAACAGCAGCAGCAGCGGCAACAGCAACAACAACAACAACAGCAACAGCAGTAGCAGCAGCAGCAGCAGTGGTCGCGGGAAGCGAGACGGACGATTTTAAGGCGCTAACAATAATAACAACAACAACAAGCATAACAACGACAGCTGCTGATGCGCAAATTGGCGAGACAACAGCAACAACACGAACAACCACAGTGATAACGACAGCAGCAACAGCAGCAGCAGCAAGAGCGATAGCAACAGCCAAAGCAACATCGGCACTTGACAGCAACAACAGCAGTGACGACGACAACAACGACATCTTCGCTGATGTCGACGCCCATATAGCCGATATTGATGTAGTTCCGGATCGGGAGCTAGAGCTAGAGCTAGACCCAGATATTGAGTGCCGGACGGCGCAGGGCTCCCGTTTGGCCTCCTCCCATAGCAGCAATAGCTGCTGCGGACATGTTGCACAACAGGAGCAGCAACAGCAGCAGCAACAGCACCAGCAGCAGCATCAACAACAACAATTGCAACAGCAAGTGAACGCCAATGTGCGATTGTTGCGTGAAATCGGATATATTGCATCGCGTGTTCGCTGCTTGGGCAAATATTACGGCAATTTCCACTTGAGCAATCCGTACAGTGCGCAGCGGCAGCGACGCCAGCTGCAGGAGATTGTACTCAAGCACTCCATATTCGATCCGGGACGCGAACGGGAACGAGCACAGCTGCTGGCCGCGGCAGCGGCAGCGGTTGTTGGTGCAGCACCAACAGCAGCATCAGCAGCACCAGCAACAACAACAACAACAACAACAGTCGCAATTCTTAGTCGGAGCAGCAGCTTTGAGCCCGAACAGGAGCAGGAAGAAGTGCATATAGAGGAGATAGTTGAGACAACAGCATCAACAGCAACAACAACAACAACAACAGCAACCATAACATCAACAACAACAGCAGCAACAACAACCGTGCGACGCAAGTCGTCGAGCAGCAGTGTCAGCTGCGCTTCCACGTGTGCCTCCTCGACTGGTTCGTGCAACAGTGCCTCTTTGTTAACGGCAGCCACGCCCATTGCGCTGCTGGAGGAGTTGCTCATACAGTTTTACGAGGAACAGGAACAGGATCAGGATCATCGCAGCAGGCTGACTGTCATACGGTGTCGACTGCCCTGCAACGATCACAATTTAAATAATCTTAACAACAATAACCGCAACAGTAACAGCAACAACAATAGCAACAACAACAATAACAACAACAACAGCATTAGCATTAACAACAACAACAGCATCAGCAGCAATCGCCAAATCACGCACAACAGCAACAGCAGCATTATTAGCAACGGTCATTCCTTAACCATGTCCACATCAATGTCGAATATGATGGAAACAACAGCAGCCGCTGCAGCAGCAGCAGCGGCAGCAGCTGATATTGTTGCTGGCAGCAGTGGCAGCACTAGTCAGCAACAGCAGCAGCAGCTGACGCGCTCATATCTGCATGCCACTCACGCGGATGCGGATAATCCGCGTCGCCGTCGGGCCAGCGATTGCACCAGCAACCAGCTGCACTGCATCACGCTGAAGAACAACAATTGCGCTGCACTTGCGGCAACAGCTGGGGGTAAGTTGCATCGCGGCAGCTGTGGTGCTGCTGGAGAGCATTTGTTGGCAGCCAACTCGATTGCCAATCGATCGACCATCATACTGAGCAAGTCCTGCAGCAATGTGGATGGCGATGCGGCAGGTCTGCTTGCAGCCAATTTGAGCAACAACAAGTTGCGGGCCAGTGCCACAGATATTGAGAGCAACTCGGTGAATGGTGGCGGCACCAAGGATGCGGCAGCAACAGCAGCAGCATTAACAACAACTGCAATTGCAGATGCAGCGGCATCGAATAATGGCAACACTGAGTACAGCATTCTCCAACTAAACAACACCATCATCCAGTGTCATTTCAATGACGATGACTTTCGCGCCCTTGTCAAGGATCTCAAGCGCAAGGTTGAGTACACGGAGCGCATGAATTGGCTATGTGAGTACCGCTTTTCAACTAGTTGTTACTAAAAATTAATGTAAGAACTAAGAGGGCAAATATAGAGATAGGGATAGGGATCGGAGTAACAGGGATAAGGAGCAGGATATGATATATGAAGTAACAAGAAGTAACAAGTTGGCTTACCGATAGTAGTTACAGCTGATAATTATATATTAATTGAAAAGCTGTTTCTCGTCAATCGATTTTTATCGGAGAAAGTTATCGAGCTGCATATGGTTTACTATCATATTTAAAATTTTAAATGTGTGTCTAGATCGCCTCGGCTGTCGATGCTGACGCTGATCAGGAAAGTATACACAATAAGGGGTATACAATGCTTTATTCTGCCTTTAACATAATTGGCATAAATTCATTATCCCCTTTTTAATGTGTTCAGAGCATAAAAATACACTTACAAAATGCGAAATCATCATAAATGTAATCAATTACTCTTGCATAAATATAGATATATATACATATACATATATAAAGTCATTGCTGCCACAATAAAAATCAATTTATGATTCTGCAACGGCAGCTATTGAATTGTGTATACTTATATATATATATATATATATATATATATATATATATACGCCAACTGAAAGTCAAATGCATTCACATCTGTGCAGTTCTCAATGCATTTGAAATTGAACATTTGTGAGTTGCCAGGGGCGTTGTGCGCACTTTGAAGCACGTCCCTCGCCAAATGACCGGTCAAGTTTTGATCCGTAAATGCCACAAATGAGCCGTAAGCGAAAGCAAGAACAGGCAACGGCAAATGCAAAATTCAACCATAAATGGAACTACAATGAAATGTAAAAATCATTTCAAATGATTTTCAAACCGTTGCGAAAGGATTCTCTCCACCATTTGTATTCGCATTCACACTCACACTCACACTCACATTCGCACTCGCATTCGAATTTGTTCGGTTCGTTGCATTCGCTGACCTCGTTGCACTCATTTTCGCCCTCTCGAATATAGACTATGTATAAGTTTATGTTAATATGTATATCTATTTATTATACTATGTTTATATATATACATAAATATATTTAGCCGAACCGATAAAGTTGGCCAGAGATCTATATAATTTACAAGTTTATCTTTGATATTTGATTAATTTCTACTTGTAAAATTTAATTTTATTAAAATTACTTCATTGTAGCAAAGATGATTGAGTGATTGTGATACCCTTGTGGATGCCATTTTACTTTAATCGTGTTTGTTTGTTACGCTTTGTAGGAGACACCTCTGATGCCATATGTTCTATATATACATACATATATATATATATATTCATTACTGAATCAACATCACTTTTTATTGTGTTTCAAAGCAGAACTCGCAATTTGCGATTTTTTTGATTTGACAATTTATTGCAAATTCCTAACTAATTTTTGACTGTTGGCAGTTTAACTGCAGTCTGGCAGGGTATAGAATCTTCGGCTATGCAATGGGTTCGCCGATCTTTCTGGTTTCGTTTCAGTTTTCGCAGTTCAGCACTAGAGAGTGCCGAGGATTGCCAAGACAACTGCCAAGGCAGGCAGGCTGACAGACAGGCTGGCTGACAAATTTGCTCGCCGCCGGGAACCAGTTTGTTTTTTTGTTTTTTTTTTAAATGTTTTGAATGATATTTAAAACCAATTAAAGTGTATTTCGCATCAGATCCAGAATATATTTTGCAACATTAAATTGAACAACTGCTCAAGCTTAATGAGCATCAAATGTCCAAATGCCCCATCTGACTAAGCTAATCATGTTGTGCATCGGAGTATTATATACATGTCGCAAGTGTATTTAAGCTGTTACAGATTGCATACAAATAAAATTGAGTGAAGCAAGGAAGATGTAAGCAGACTGAATAGACTAGACACAAAAAGAAACTTAATACTCGCATATTGTGTAATGCATGTGTATACTGCTGTGTGGCTACCTGCACGACTTTGTAAACATGCAGCAAGGACTTTACTTAAGGATAATAGAACAGCAGCAACATCAGCAGCAACAGCAACAACAGCAACGGGGCAACGGCGCAACGGCGCAACTATTGGTGGCATGAAACTTGTGATGCTCATCAAAAGTTGCCTGTGCTTTTTGGGCTCTGCATGGCTACGGCTGGGTATGTCCTTGTTGTTGGCCTCTGTCCAGGATTCTCTATGTCTGCGTCTGTGTCTACCATCTGCTTGCATTCTCTGCCTCTCTCTTTCTCTCTCTCTCTCTCTCACTCTCTCTCGCTGTCTCTTTCTCTATCTATCTGTCTCATCCGTGTGGCTGGCACATTTTTCTTTTACGGTTTACGCCTTTTATGTGTTCACTGTGCTATATCCTGTCTGTCTTTCTTTCTGTATATGTATGTGTGTGTGTCTATCTGTGTGTGTGTGTGTGTGCCAAGGACAAAGTCGATGACAACAACTTATTTTTTTGAATGGCATTAAAAGTTGTCTTTGTATCGAAGCGCGACATTTGTCGTTTGCCATGTTGCCACGCCCCATTCGCGCCTCCGCCCCTTCCCTCCATCCCCTTTCCTTGTTCCCTTCTTCTTTTTTTTTTTGTTGTCCTTGCACTTGGCTGCTACATTACACATACACACACACACACACACACATACATAATTTCATACATATGTGTGCGATGGCATTTTTCCACTTTGTTGCATTTCAAACATTTCAATTAAATTTTGTGCGTCGCTGGCCTTCGATTCGTGTTCTTCTTCTTGTTGTTGCGTTGCCAACTTTTGTGGCGCCTGTTGATTGCATTCCATTCAATTTGCTGCGGCATGCGACACCTCTCCCGCTCTCCCTGCCACTCCCTCCCTGTCTCTCTCTATCTCGCAGTCCCTTTGCCTTTTGCATTGTTTCACTCGTCGTTAATTCGTCTGACCGCTTTGATTTTTATTGTACTTGTTAATCTCTCAAGTTGATTAAGCACTCAAGCGCATATCTCTCCCCCCCCCCCCCCCCCTACCCTCTCTATACACTAAACAAAATTATATATCAAATATGTTGTTCTAAAATTCAAATCAAAATATTATTATACTTGGTAAGCTAGAAATCATATCTCGTTGTGGTAGAACAACGTTTTTCGCTGAGTGTATATATAGTATAGTATAGTATAGTATACAATGTACAGTGTATCTGCTTGGCCACACAATTTGTGTAAGCTGTTCGGGGCAATCATCGACATCGACATCGTTACTTTGCCTTCATCAAGTTGATCCTGCAGCAGTATCCTTTATCCGCTGTCCTTTTTTTGGCCTTGCATAATTTGATGGCTTGGCTTTTAGCGGTATTCGCCATCTTGGCTTGAATTGCTCGCCATGTGTGAGCCAAAAGTCGTCAAACATTAAGTGCATTGCGTCAGTGAAGTTTTTTCGCCCTCTCTCGATTTAATTGCACAGCGACAAGCATCATAAATTCGACGACATTTTGCAACACTGCAGTTTGATTTGAAGCAGATTGAGATAAAGGTGATTCAGCTTCAATTACAATCTCATTTATGCTGACCCTAACGAAGTTTGAGCTGGTCTTAAGACCTTCTCAATTAACAGACACACACAGATGCCATACACATATTAAATGACTTGACATAATGCGGCCAAATACGGCTCAAGTGGGTCAATGGGGGCCAACCTGATCAACCCAAAGGGCTTCTCTCTCTCTTCCACAATGTGCATTCAATGCTTAATTGTCAAGCTGTGGCACTAAATTGACACCTTTATTTATATATTTATGTTGTTATCAATGAATGCCTTTTTATTGCCTCTTACTAAATTGCATTTGGTATACAATAATTGAGATGTGGCTTTAATGTTTGCTATCGTAGATGCAAATAATAGTTCCTCATGGAAACCAGATACTTTTGTTTTCAATTCCAATTCCATTATTATTTGCATTTCAAGCCACAATTGTAGTGGTCGGATGTGAATCTAAACCAGCTTCAAGCCTATTTTTGATTGGTGTGTGAAAACTGATTTCAATATTATTTTTAGTTTTGCTTTTTTCAATAACTAAAACTGTTTGAGACTTAACTCCTTTTCTAGACAAAACTTTCTTTTCTTTCTTTCTTTCTTTTTTTTTACATATTTGTTGACAAATCAGCATTCAAATGTTCAATATCAATATCGATTTGTGGATGAAGCACAGCCTTAGTCGATGTGGCACAGCTTCAGTTGTGTGGATGTGTGCGTGGCTGTGGCTCTTGGGTCGGAGAGGGGGGGAGAGGGGGTGTTATTTTATTTTTTTAAGTGGGTCAAGCACATCGCGCTTTGTGGACCATTCATTGGGTCGTAAATCAAAACACAGTTCTACTCCACGTACTGTCTACGCTTTCTCTCGCTCGGTTCTCAGTCTGTCGTTGTATGTGTCAAAGGTCACAAAACCTAAATTGCCCCAAGTGAGAATGAGAAGAGGGGGTGCGACGTTGTTTGGGGTATCCACAAAACGCAAAATGGTCATAAATTCAAAAAGCCTAAATGGCGCTTTGGCAATACTTACAATAACAAGAGACCAGCAACCGCAAGAATTTCAACACACAAAAAACGAGCAGGGAAGAGAAGAAAGCAAAAGTAAAAAGAACAGTGTCACACACACAGTGTCACACACACAGTACACACACACACACACACACCGACGCACAACAAATGACAAATAACAAGAGGCAAGAAATATGTCGGAAATCTACTCGAGACAGCCGCAAGCCGCCGGTTGCCAAACGCTAACCAAATGCCAGGCCAAATAGAGAGAGAGAGAGAGAGAGACAGAGAGAGAGAGAGAGGAAGTGGGAGGGGTGAGGTGAGGTGGGTAAGGGCACTTAAGGGCCAACAAACAGAGGATGCTGTGCGTGTTGCTGTTGCTGTTGCTGCGACTGTTGCGACAAAAGGCAATGGCCAAATGCTGAGAACAGCAAGCAAAAATCTAATAATAATAAAATACTTTATTGTTCGGTTAACAATTCAATTGTTTCACTTAACAAGACTCGACAGAGATGACAGCAAAGAAATCGAGTAGAAGTGTGGAACAGGGGAGTTTGTTTAGTCAGTCCAGTCGAAGAGGGGGCCGGGGAATGGAATATGGGCAAATGAAATGGAGAAATAAAATATAAATTGCCACAAAACAACATTAAGTGATAAAGTGTTTGGCAAATCAAAACGAATGACTTCAATGACGAACAAAACAAACAGACAGAGACAAAGCGATAGACAGTCAGAGAGAGAGAGAGAGAAAGAGAGAAAGCTGAGTGGCCATTTCATTCATTAAAAAGAGTATACGGTGTGTGCATGTGCATAAGTGTGTCTGTGTGTATTGCTTTTGAAAAAGGACGAACAACAAGAACAGCAACAACTGAGTGTTGATTCAACAACATCCCTGAGTGTATCAGGTGAATGAGACTCGCTTTATAAAAAGTGAATGCAATCGATTGCCAAGTGTGTTGCCATCCATATATCTGTGTGTATGAATAAAATCTGTTTTTGTCTGTCATGCTACATATATATTATTTCCATATATGTATTCCTACTTTACCATCATATTTCATAAAACGGAAAATATATGTTTGAGCTCATAATTAACAGAAAAAGCCGACTGAAAAATTAACTGTAATACCAACAGATGACAAAAAACAGGACACAAATCGTTAAAGGAGTTTTCTTGTAATTTACAAGTTTTTTATAGAAAGATACATTTAAAGTTTTCAATTTGGAATATAGGAGAATTTCCGATATTTATGGGCCAAGTTTGAAGTCAGCAGAGGTGCTCAAGTCTCGTTTCATATGTGATTTATATCGCTAATTGACCTAAACTATTTTTAGTTGCATGTGCAACACATTTCAATGGGCCCCTTGATAAATTGCAACTTTTTGCCACACTCTGCGAAAAATTCCACTCGTAGTTGCATCATCAAGTTTTGTTTGCAAATCGACACAGCTTGTGGCAGAAATGCAATATAATATAAAAACACAAATATTCTACTCTAATGGGAAGCTTTTCTCTGAGATTGCCACCCCCAATTAGTAAAATTCCGCAATGGAAATGCATTTAATTAAGTGTGTGTGTGTGTGTGTAGGGGAGGGAGGAAGGAGTGGGGGAGTGTGCTCGACTAGTAGATGCTACTCAAAATACATGCTTGACTGAATTATGCGCTGCTTTTGTACACGTACACAAGACGTGTACATATATAACGAACTTTCAACATGTTCCCAATTTAATATGCCCATCTGCTGGTGGCACACTGGGTACACGCTTGTGTGGTAGCAACATGCGTTTCAAAGGTTTCCATTTAAACAGTATTAACTATTGTACTAAAACAAAAGTTTCAACATATGACCACCCACAACGCCTTCGCCTTTCTCTCTCTCTCTCTCTATCTATCTATCTCTCTCATACTCTGTCTCTGTCTCAGTCTCTGTCTCTGTCCAAGTGTAGTTTGGGGAGTCTTAAATGCCCACGGGTGACATCGAATGTTTTTAGCAAAGTCAACATCAGACAGAAACGAAACAAACAAAAATAAAAAATTAATTTGACCTGTTACAGCAACAACCACAACTGCAGCACAACACAGTGAGTGGTACACGTTTGTGTTGCACGTTTGTGGTTGTGTGTTTTTAAATAACATAAGCGCTGCTATGCATAATACGTGTTAATACAGCGCAAACGAATTCTTTGCATTATCTGCGTGCCAGTCATCTAACAACCAACAGATCTCTTCCCCCTCCCCACACACACATACCACACAGCAGACCTACACCACACACACACACTGACATTGGCAGCTTCCGCTGCCAGCTTCCTTGTTGCGCACCAAAGTATGCAATGAGAATATCAACTGCGCTTTTTCTCTTGTTGGTCATAAAAGACATATTTGCCCAGGCAAACAGACGTCATGCACACAATCACAATCACACTCACACACACACACACACATACACTCTATGGGTGCACATACTCCTTCCGTCCGGTCTGTCTATAACCGCCTTTAACTCAATAATGTCATCTGCCGATTCAAGTGCATGCTGAGAGGCCTTCATTTTCAGCTAACAAACAGGACAAACAGAGGAGTGAAAGTGAGAGTGAGAGCGAGAACAGGAGCTACATTTGGGAATATACCGTTATTACACATAATATCCTTGTTGGGCGAATTGCATTCTCTGGTCTAGGAAAGCAGGCCAGTTTCTGCTGCTGCTAGTTCAAAATTCGGAAGTTTCTCTTTTAAAATACTGCATTGGTGCATGCATGCACACAATATATATGTATACACAGATAAAGAGGAGGGGATTACACACATTAAACAATTCGACAGCCTTGCCTTGCCTCGTTGTGGCGCTTCTGTTTATTTTTTTGCGGTCGAGCAGCACAAGTTACGACCAGACCAGTCGTATAAAAAACAAAGTTTGTTTTTGGCAACAGTTGCAACATTGTTGCTTTCGGCTGTATAAGTGCGGTGGGTTGGGATGCGGTGCTTGCCACATGCGGTTGCTGGCAATTGTGTCGCCGACGTGCAACAGCTTGCACGACTCATTGACATTGCAGACACGTTTGCCCCAGCCCCCCCACGACAGGCTTGTCTTTCTGTGTATTGAACGCATTAGCTGACACCAAACGAGGGCGGATATTTTTTGGATCTGGAGTGACATATAAACATGGTAGTTTGTTGAGGCATACAACATCATTATCATAAATGTAAATACAGCTTAAAATATACAAGAGATACAAGAGAATGCAGCACAGTTACATTCAAGTTCCACGACTTTCAATGAATAGCTGCAAATAATAAATAAATAATATAAATTGATTCGAGGTTCTTCATTGTCTCCTTGAGCAGAATATGTATGTTTAGTTTTAAACTCTTTTTATATCTAGCTTGTTGAATTAATTTTAATTTGCGTGAACATCATTAAGCTCTACAAATAATTAATAAGCTTAACTTCTTATTATACACATACAGACATTATATAAACTTACTTAACTAAATTGCTGATTCTCTCAGTTTTATCAACTGAGCTTTTTTATTTGTGCTAAAACGCTGACAGTTGCTTTTTCTTGGCTAGTTTTGGCAGTTTATTTGCGCACGCTGAAAAGTATGCTATAGTTTTTGCTCATTCCTTCAATGTTGTTCGTGCAAACAAAACGAAAAAGATGAAAGTAGGAAGAAGGAAGTAGGAAGAAGGAGGCAGCATAAGATAACTACCCTCGACAGCACGCCTTTGCTCTCTTGCAGTCACACCGAGACACACACACACACACACACAGACACACACACACACACACACATAGGGAACTCGCTTCGCTTGCTCGCTAATAAAGTTAAGCAATCAATAAATATGTTGATTATGTGCGCCCGTAAACAAAAAAAAAACAACAACAGCAATGAGTACACACATCTACACACACCTGTACACACACACCCATACACACACACACATACACATAATGTGTGTATGTAAATTTCACAATATTGCCCCAAAGCATAACACAAAACAATCAAACTGTTTTTCAGCTGATGCCTTTTCTCTTTTCCCTCTCTTTCTCTTGCTGTCCCTCTCCCTCTCCATCTCCCTTTCTCTTCCTCTCTCTCTCTCACTCTCTCTCTATTTCTCTTTTGTTCGCTTTTTGCCATTGTCCTATGGTCAATCAATGCTGCAGTTTTGGTCGCTTGCCACAAAAGATTTGCAGCCATATTTTTGGTATGCGAAATTCCAAATCAAATTTTTGGCTTCTCATAAATTTGTTATTGAATTTCGATGCAGTTCGTATCGAGGGGCAGACTGTTGAGTAGGCGTGGCGGGGTGACTACTGGATTTGGGTGTGCTATTGCTCAATTCACTCGTAAATACATTTACGTTAGCAACAATTTTAATGAGCAATAAAATGTTGCAGGCTTAAGTGCGCAACCACAAAAACCCAAACAACAACAGCAACAACAAACGGAGCTGCTAAATTATGAGCTTTACCTTTGCATGCGTGTGTATTTAGCTGTGTATATATGTGTGTGTGTGTGTATAACATTTCTTACAATGTATACATGTATGCTTTACACCCACACACAATCGCTCGCTAACCGCTAACTTGACACCTTTTTCGCAAGAGTTTTCCCCTCACTTTTTCAAAAAAGTTTTGCCAACAGCAACAAAATTCAAAATAGCTCCCACAACACCTTCGCAACATAACTGTGTGTGTATGTATGTGTGTGTGTGGGTGTGTGTTTAAGTTTGAGTTCACCCTTCTGTCTGGTGCAAATTTCATTGTTTGACTGTTGGTAAACAGGCATTTAATTTAAATTATTTTGTAGGAAAAAAATGAGCAAACTTTTTCGAGCGACTTAGCATTGAGCAGTCAACCGTCTTCTTATTCTTCTTCTTCTTCTGCTTCGTCTTTTTTTTATGGGGCTTACTTATCAAATTTAAGTCGTAATCATCCAAAGAAGATGTCGCAGTTTGTATTCTTTATTCTATTATGATTATCATATTATTTTTTTAGTCTTTCGTTATTCTCATTGTTCTTTATTCCGGAGTTTTTGGGGCTTACCAACTGATGCAGATTTATGCTTTATTTTCGCTTAATGCAACTGTTAATAGAAATATAACTGTTACTGTTATTACTCCATATACTGTAATTTCTAGTATTGTGTCTACTGTTACTGATACTTCTACACCTACCCTGACTATTATTGTTACTTCTATTGTTAGTGTTATTTCTACTACTAGTGTTACTTCTATTGTTGCTTCTACTGTTATTCTACTGTTATTTCTACTAATATTGTTAGCATTAATGTAACTGTTACTGTTACTTATACTTCTGGAGTTACTGTTACTCCTACTCCTCTACTCTTACTTTCACTGTCTTTTTCTACAGTGATTTATCATCATTTTAGTTGCCCTCCGCATCATCCCCCACCCCCTATTTGAGTTAAGCCCTAACAACAATATGATATTACAAGTAACTGGAAATTATTGTCGATTTTCACAAAATTCAGCATTGCCCTTTACAAATTGAACATTATCAGGAATTTCTCTCATATTGCACTAATTACGGCAAATGACAAATTTAATTAATATAATCTATAGAACAGACATTTCACTCAATTAGAGCGCACACTCTACACATACAAACACACACACACATATATATATTGTATTACATATTGTATTAGTGTTGTATATTGTATTATATAGTGAATTATTGTATGTCTGTTGAAAGGTGTCTTGTGAATGCTTACAAACACAGATTGCTTTAAATAGACGATACACATTGTTAATGCATGCATAGAACATGGCAGCAGTATGACAAAGCGAAAGAGACAGCAACAGAGACAGAGAGAGATAGACAGAGAGAGAGAGAGAGAGAGAGAGAGTGCGTCTGCTTAGCCATTTCTATAAAATTTCATCAGCATACTTCACTTTGCCAGCCAATCTCTGTCTCCGTTTTTGTCTCTTTGTCATATGAGTCGCACCACATGGCGTATACTTATTACATCTTTCACAGAATTCACTTTAAGTCACACACAATTTCTCGTACGCATTACATACACACACACACACACATGTACATATATGTACACGTAGTTGGTTTAATCAAATGAATTGCTGGCAAGCATATTGAATTCCACTCATCATAATTAAATGATAAATCGACCAATTCGAAACCGCGATAAATGCATTTCTTGCAGTAATTACGAATCCGTCGAAATGGGCCTTTGTGCGAGTGTAAATTTACGAAAAACCTTACAGCTCCAAATTAGACTCAATTAAAAATAATAAGCTGGGATATTTGTAATTAATTTCGCAATTATCAGGTGTAACCAAATGGAAAACCTTTGAAGTGACCAAAATGCAATAAGAGTCGACTAATTAGTTTCTATAGTTATATTTAGCAAGACACTGCAAGTGTTTATTCGCCTTGTGCTTTCTCTCTCTCCCTCACGCTTTCTCCCTCCCTCTCTCTCACACACACACACAGCAATCGAACGCGTGTGTCGCATATATTTTGTCTCATATATTGCTATATTTAGTTTGATATTTTCATTCATGATATCTAAATGGAGTGTCTATGTTTAGCTTACTTTAGTCATGCTCTTGCAGAGAGTATCCTAATTTTGTCGTAAGGCTTGCAATTATATCTAGACAAAAATCGACAGACCAAAAGTAAGAGCTAACCTTATGCTATATCGCCAAGATATTTGGGTCTACAATAATATAACTTCCAATATTTGGAGCATTTTTGCTGCTCATTCAATCAGTTAGTTTTGATTAATGGTTCCGACTGCGATTTGGCACACTGGTTCACCATTTAGCAGAGAGTATTGGCGACGCAGTGCCACATTAGTCCCAATTCTAGATGCTAGAAGGCGAAGCGCAAACTTGATTTCATAGCTCGTCTCTTTTCTTTTCTTTTTTGTTGTTTTTTTGGGAGGCACGTGCCTTGCGACTGTCAGGCCTCATTGAATATTATTTGAATATTGCTATCTGCCTCTCTCTCTCTCCCTCTCTCTCTCTCTCTCTGTTCCTCTATGGATGTGCGTGTCTATGTGTGTGTGTGTGTGTGTGTTTGTGGGGCACACACGGCCCACAGGCGACGAGCCTTGGCTGGCACACCCACAACTGTCTGTCCATCTGCCACATTTCTCATGACGCGTGCCGCGTTTTTGTTTCATTTATTCATTGTTGTTGTTTCCATTGTTGTTTTTGTTGCAATGCGCTGTAATTTATACGTGTTGTTTATTTTATGCCAATTTAATGCAACTTCTACATCCATACACACACGCACACACACACGCACACACATACGTATATGTTTACACATAGCCACAAGCAAAAGAAAGCAAACACAAGCAAAAAAGTCGCGATTTGACTAACGATTTCTGCTTGCGTGCATATGTACGGGTGTGTGTGTGTGTGTGTAGGTATGGGTGTGTGTGTGGGTATGTGTGTGTGTAGGTATGGGTGTGTGTGTGGGTATGTGTGTGTGTGTGTGGGTATGTGTGCGTGGGTGTGTGTGTGTGTGTGTATGCGTGACATAAAATATTTGACATATTGTCACGTTCACGCTCGTAATGAAGTGCAGCAAAGTAAGTTGTGACGAGGCCAGGCACAAATCGAATGCCAAGCAGAAGACTATATGAAAATAGTTTCGTCCTTAAATAAGCTAATTCACGCACCGATACACCAATACACCCATAAACACACACAGACATACACGCTCACATAACAAGAACAGGAACAACAATAATCTGTGTCACATGTTCTCCACTAAAATGTCTTCATTAGTTTCTCAATGCATTTCAATGTGAAAACAAGTAAAAAATAATTGAGATTCTGAATTTAACAACATATTCAATGTTTATAAGCAAATTATTTTGCTGCAGACAGCTGAATTGGATTACTATATGATATAGCTGGTATAGGAACAGCTGTTTTGTTTACCAAGTCATCCTAACCAAAGTCAGGCAAAAAAACTATCAGCCTCGGACTGCTATATTACATAGGAACAATCGGAGGGTTTTTTCAATCTATAATGAAATTTAGATGTCAGCAATTTGAGATTGGCGTGATTCAGTTGGTTGTTTTTGCTTGTGTTCGTTTGATCGATAACTGGCTCGTTTCAAGAATATCGATAAAAATCGATTTCCAATATTTTAAAGATCTGACTATGTATTCACCTTCAAAATCTGATTGTGTTGGTTTGCACATCGAAGTCGTGTAGACATACAATAACCTAGTCGAGCTCTCTCGACTTGAGCATCCTGACTTGTTGACTTAAAGTTCTTGCAAAATCAAGGAGGGAGAGATAAGAGAAAAGAAAGAGAAAGAGAGAGTGCTGACATCAAAAACATTCGTGGATTTTATTTTAATTTGTTTGTACACATTTTTTATTATGTTGTTCGTTTAATGACCTTTAAATTTGCACTTTGATATGAAACTTTTAAAGGACTTTTATCGTCTCAATTGTCGTTGCCCTTGGCATTGGAGTCCTGTGGATCTGAGTGCGAATATGTGTGTGTGTGTGTGTGTGTGTGTGTGTGAGTGAGTATGGAAAGTTGCTATTCATTAGATGCGCTTAATCAACTGTATTCGAGCTATCTGGCATGCAAGTGCCACTTTTCACCTGCCACCTGCTACCAGCTGCCAGTCACCTGCCATACGCAAGATTAAAATCGACTTAACGGCTGCAAAAATACACAAATATAAAAACAGTATAAAGTATAAAACAGAAGAGAAAATATAACTGCAAAAATTTAAATGAATATGAAAAAATAAAGTGAACGTAAAACCAACAAAAAAAAACAAAGAAAAACAAGTCGCATCAAAGCCATAAGAATGGACCTATCAAGACTTAGCAACGCACTGAATACTCTGTAAAGCAATATAATAAAATGAGATGACTTTCCTTCCGAATAACTTGACACATTCCCTTTAAGTACGTCGTGCCGAATATGCCGAAATAAATCAGTGAAGAGAATCAAAATCTATCGACTGATAGGGTTGCTTAGCTTGCTCAAATTCGATGCCATTGTGTGTATTTAAATTAGTTAACAGACTACTCACATACCCAATTGAAATTTATGAAAACAGGGTATTCAAAAAAATAAATAAATAAACCTGGTTTTCCTTTTGAGGTTAGTTGCTTTTGGTTTTTCGGTTACCTAGCAAAACGTAAATAATTAAAAATGAAAAATTCATGTTGTGATTGCTGTTTATACACCTGCTGTGTATGCGTGTGTTTATATATAAATGTGTGTATGTGTGTGTGTGTGTGTTTTGTGTGTGCATGGCTTTGACAGTTGAAAGGATTATGAATCTGGAAAAAGAGAGCAAATTAGACACAAAGCTGAGCGCAAAGTGGACAAAATTGTGTCATTCCCAACTGGCAAAAGAGGAGGCGTGCCCCAAGGCTAGAGAGTTTGTGAAGTGGGGTATGGCATGACATGCCACTTTCAAGATATACACGGCGTGCACTCAGAAAAAGCCACACTCCTATTTCTTTTTCTTCCACAAATTGAATTTGCAATTCGCTTTTGAGTTTATTTAGCGTTTAAGTTAATGAAAAGCATTTATATTATTTATCATAAGTTTCGTATTGAATATATCTCTAGTAAAACGAACAAATCTTAATCGAAGTGAGCAAGTTCTTGATTAGGGAAATTTCCTTTGGGTTAGGTCCTGCGACCTTGACATTGATTTTGTTAAGGTTTGCACAAGATTCACAATGTTTTTGCTTTTTTTGTTGTTGAGGAAATTGTGAATATTGCGGTTTTTGCCTCGCTTTCAAAGTGTTCACCAGCCCCGAAAAAGTTAACACCCTTCGCCTACTATCCTTAATTCCCCGTTCCTTGTCCCTTTTTCAGGGTACAAAATCGTTTGAGTATATTAATTAAAAGCACTCGGTAAATACGTAAATACACCTTGGCCATCGACGTGTCCTGTCCTGTCCCGTCCCGTTCTGTCCTGTCCTGTCCTTCACTGTCCTGTATCCAAGTGCTGTCCCAAATGCGCCCAGCTGTCGCATCCAGAGGGCCCCAAAAAATATCGTTGGGTCCCCAAAGAGGATGCTGCTAAGCAAATTGGATTGCTGTGACCGCCGCACAATCCCCTCCTACTCCACCCCCGCCCCAGAAGCCGCCTGCTACTCCTTCCCTCTACCGCAGTCGAAGGGAATGTTTACCAGCAAAATTATCCATGGCAAAAAGTTCAATTGAGCCAATTCCCCAAACACTGCTTTCATGATCGACGCCAACGCGCTCCGATTGCGCCATTTGCATTAATTGCGACCGACGCAGACACATACATACACACATATATATATATATAAATATATATATATATATATAAATATACGGGGGTGTGTGTACATATCTCATTGATTTTTTTGGCTTGTGCCCTTGCATGAGACATAAAAGAGATGCCGAATTATTTATTTATTTATCTAAATGGCAAAAAGTTTGAGCGAAAAGCAATTCAAATATAATTCGGATGAATATAGTAAAAATAGTCTAATAATACAATAAATGAATATACAAATAGTATTATATAAGCGTTCTTGATAGCTTAACTCAATTCAGATATAATTCTGATAAATATTGTTATAATAATCTAATAAAATGTATAACATTAATAATCGTATCAAATCATATTTCGTGATTTAATCCATAGCATAAATAAATAAAAACTACTTCAATTCAGTAATCCATTTAAATATAATTATGAAATATAATAATAATATTATTTTGTGTGAATAAATTCAGAGTGCACATCTGCTCAGGCATCTCAAAATTGGTCTTCTTTGTTTCGAATTTCGCATTCATCATAATTTTAATATCTTCAAAATGTATCCATGACTTTGATTTTTTATTTATTTTATTACTTTTTGTTTTTTTTTTTATGCTTGAGCTGTCTAAAAATACAAGTTTTGGCGCATTTGGGCAGAGTAAACGACTCCCAAGTAACTGTAAATGTTTCTCCCTCCTTCTCTTTCTACCCCCACCCCATGTACCCCATCCCTTCCATTCCGCCCCCAGACAGCTGCTGTCATAGAAGCTGAGCTACTAGAAAATTTATACATCTGCTAGTTTCTATATATAGTATATGAAAACTGATAATTTGATGTTTAGTAGTCTTGTAGCTTAGCTTTTTCCAACTGACTTGGCTTTTACGAGGTATGTTTCGGGGGGAGGAGGCAGGGGGCAGGGTGTTGGTGCTATGGGCATGGCCATAATGCTATGCAACAGCAGCAGGGGACGAAGTAGAATTCACATCGCGTTTGTCTCGAAAATTTCAATTCATGTTGTAAGCGAAAAAAGAAATGGAGAAAAATTCAAACTTTGCATTTTTGCCTTCAGCTGTTTTTCCTCAGTGTGTATGTGTGTGTGTATGTGAGTGGGGGATGCGGGAGAAGGGGGGAGGGGCGAGGGGCGAGGAGTGTATATTGTATTTTCTGTTTTCCTTCTTAGCTTCTGTTAGTGGCGTTTGCTTTCAATTCACTTTGCATACACACACAACACACAACACACACATACACACATACAGACACACACACACCTCTTTCCATATGCGTCGCGTTTTTTAATTTACTGTACCTGCCACAGCCGCGCCTTAAGCGCCCCTACACCTAGAGCCACGCCCACACCTGTTGGCCAATATGCTGTCAATCATTTTCACTGCCGAATAAATGCAAATCATTTTAACCCATCAAATTGCCAATTCAGTGAATATTTCGCACATTCAAATTTTTTTATTTTGCTATATCAAGACTTTTACAACTGATTACAGACATATACATATATATATATATATATATATATATATATATATATATATCTGTACGTTACATATCTATGAATTTGATGCGAATAGTGACTGGGGAATGAAACGAATTACTCAAGTGACCTTGAATTGTGCTACTCTATTTGTCAACCATTTCCTCGGGGTATATAAGCTGTGTAGCTGTCTTGATCGATTTTTATCGATTTCACCTGCAGAATTTATCGAGAATTGAAAATCATTTTAATTTGGAGTCTTAGCAAAGCAGCAATTGGAGCAGCTCGAAATTTAAATCGAATTTCACGATTTCTAAGTTCAATATATATAATTCTGAATACATATTGCTAATTGGAGTTGGATTAATCAAACAGTTAAAATCAAATTCATTGAGGTGAATACCTTTGAGTCTGTCTTTCTCACAGAGCTCCGCTTGCCCCATTCGCATTCACAGTCCAGTCGCAAATTCATTGGATGTATTCGCATAACAGACTCTAATTGCATTGCAGCAGCAGCTCGTTGGAGCTTTGTCTAGTCTTGTCTTATCTTGTCAGTCAGTCGGCCTGTCGGTCTGCCGGTTTTACTGTAGCTGGCTATATCCTGTTATGCTGGCATTTAAATGCTAATCCACTCCGCTCCTTCCCAACCCGAACCAGTCCCAACCCCAAAGCCAAACCCAAACCCAGATCGTCGCTGCTTGTGTTCTGGCATCTTAGTGCTGTTTTCATTAACTGTTTGGATTTCAGTGAACTGCTGATGCAGGATTTGCCAATCAGAATCAGTTCATTGGCTTCGCTTTACGCTATGCCACCTTCGTCCTTTGTCCTTTGTCCTTTGCCCTGGCCAGCACGCAAGCGTATAAGCACACAAATTACCGCAAATTTGCAAATTTGTGCACCCAAAAATATAATGGAGAGAATGAAATGCGCTGCATAACTGTGACTGTATGGGTTTCTATATGTGTGTGGGTGTGTGTGTGTGTTTGTGGGTGTCAGACACATTTTGTGGGTGTTGCTGCTGTTGTTGTTGGTGTATTGATGCCTGCCTGCTTGCCTGCCTGCCGGAAGGACATTGCAAAACATTGCGGAAAAAAATCCATTTAGATGCGCAAATAAGCAAAAATCAACAAGCAAATTGACTTTGATGAGTGACGACAAAAACACACTAGTAGGCGGTGTACAAACACACACACACGCACACACACACAGACACACACACATGCATACATATAAGTCTGTGTATATATGCATATATCGAAAATATCGAAAACACTTGAGTTAAACAGCTGAAATAACAAACATCGCGTTCTACATTTCGAAGTCAAATCATCATCATCAAAAGCTCCAACCGCATAAATTATAACTTAAAGGATACTTACATATACATATAGGCATATATCCCTCCTACTGTCTATGTAAACTGATCTCTCTGAACAATATGTTCCAACAGTGAAAACCCATTTTCTTAACACTGAAATATATCAATTTATTGCACATGAAGTGTGTTTTCTATTAATAGTGTTCATTCGGGAATATATACTCTGCATATAAGAAGAAACTATGAAAATGAGAGTTGTATAGCTACTAGACTAAACTAATACTCTAACCAAAGCATTATTATAATAGACAAGCGAAAGTATATATATTGGAAACTAAATAATTAGTTCATATGGTGGCAAACCGTAACCGATACAGTTGAAAATCTTTAAAGCATACTCGATAGATTTCTAGATGTGTGCCATTTATCACATTTTGCATAATATATGACAGGCTTTAAGGCTTTTCACTAAGAAATATTAGCATGCTAAACTAACCAACTACAACTCAATGATTTTAGTTAAATTGAGTTTATTCATTTGTGCAACACAACTCAATTATGTGTATACGTGATGTGTGTGTGATGTGTGTGTGAGTTATATTTTGCCAAGTGACGCACAGTGCAAACTTCATTTATGTAAAGCTTTTAATTTGGTTTAGCACAAAAAGAGGCAGAGAACCTGAACGAACAAAATAAACGAAAAGAAGCTGCCACTAAAAATGTGTCAAGTACGAAGTGGCATGCATGTGTGTGTGTATGTGTGTGTTTTTTTGAAAATGGGTTAAGGAGCAAGAGAGTGAGAGAAAGAGAAGAAGAGAGAGAGGGAAAGAGAAGGAGAAGGAGCAGTTTGGTCAGCTGCTAACTCTCTAAACTCATTTAATCAACACAAAGCGTTTAATCTTGCAAAATGCATGGCACACAACAAACACAAACTGACACAAACACACACATACACACACACAAACACACACGCACGCACACACACTCATGAGTAAGGAACGTGCTTATGCTCTTGTCAATCACATCTGGCCATTTCACTAAGGAGCAAATTGCAACTTATTGTAGCAAACATTTAATAAATGGTCTTCTCTTTTGTGCATCCAGTTTTTTATTCACAGTTTTTTTTTTTTTTTTGAATTTTCGAATTTCAACTGAGACAAAGTAATTAAACCAGGCTGTCAAATCGAAACGAAATTCGATTTTAATGCATTATTTTCGAATAATTTACGTTGATCGGTTAATTTCGCTTGACGGTTCCGGTTACGTTTGCGATTTGACATGCTGCTTAAAATATTCTGTTACAAATAATAAAATAAAATTTAAAACCGCATTTTCAGTTTACTCTAAAAAAAGAAATTGTAATTTAAGCCATGGTGCAGCGCTTTAATTTAATGAGAAATAATAGAGTTCATCATGAGCCTGAGCGAACTGCTCCCAGCTCACTCTCCCTCTCACTCCCTCTCCCTTACTCTCTCTCTCTCTCCCTCTCCCTGTTTCTCTCTCTCTCTCTCTCTGTCTGTGTGTGTATTAAGTACTCATAAATAATGAGACACATTTAAAATGTATTAGGCCAAATACTAAAATAACAACATGAAACTAAAGTAGCAAGATTTGCCAATATACCCTACACGAAACATATAACAGGTCGTAACAACTTTTAGAACCAACAAACATTGAGATTGTATTAAAATTGACAAGTTTTTAAACACTTGATTTACAATACAGAAAAGCCATAAATAACTAGTCAATGTTACCCAATTGGGTAATATGACGACTGCAGGGTATCTCAAAAATACTTTGATTTATTGAAAAGTCAGCGCATTAATGTTGCTCATTCATTCGATCAAGTCTCTTATGGCATTTTATTGGCCCTGGTCTGGAATTTCAAAGCGTACCCAACCGAAGCAGAGCGAGCAAGTGGGAGTAAGAGATGAGAGAGAGAGAGAGAGAGAGCGAGAGAGAGAGAGCGAGAGAGAGGGTGTGCATATTCAACATTTCTTATAAAGCAATTTTCTTTGTTAAACATGAAAAACGCTTGCAATTAAGCAGTGGAAAATGGAAAACCTAATAATAAAAGAAAACTGAAGAATATAAAGACTGTGTAGGTGAAAATGCGAAAAATTGTTATTATTAAGTTCAACATAGTAAACAAACATTTATTAAAATGCTGAAGTGCTTTGTTGTTATTTGTTCAACTAGAACTAATACATTTTTAATTATTTCAATAAATAACTAATCAAAATCAGGCTGCCAAGCTGGCAAATTTACCGATTGCAATTCAGATTTATTATCAATACCAGACAACAAGTTGAAACCCGATTATAAAATTAACAAATCATTCAGCAGTTGCCGGAACCGATTCGGTTTAACACCCGGATCAAAATATTTCCAACTAAGATCAGGTTTTTTCTAAGCATCAAAAATTTACCAGCATTTTTGATATGATTTCGCTCTCTCTCTCTCGCTCTCTCTCTCTATTTTTGACTGTATCTCTGTCTGTGGTTATTGTTGGTTGGCTGCCTGTGGTGTGTGTGTGTGAAGGACTTCACCTGCAGAGGTGCGTTTACTGTTTTATTTCATTTCCACTAACCGCAAGTGTTTCTGTGGCAATCCTCGAGTTCCAACTGACCAAAACAAGCAAACAACAACAACAACTGCATATCCAGAGCAGAAACAGAAAACCAGAAAGAGCGAGAGAGAGAGAGGGGGAGAGAGAGTCAGTGGGGCATGCAAAAATTAATTTGTTGAGCCACACCACGAGGCGTATGCTCAACTTTTGGACTACACTTTATTTATTTACTCTTGGCTAGCCTGGGCCAAAACCAATAGAAGTGAAAACTTATCGAATACCTTTAAATATTTATAATGGTCATTAAAAAGCGAGCAACTTTTCAACTGTGGAGAAATGCGCATTAGATGCTAAGCGGATTATAGAAAACAATTTCAAATTTTCAAATGGAAAACCCTCAGCTGATGATTATTGATTATATGCTCAAGGATTTATCGCCATTAAGTGCTTGTACTTTATTATTACGGCCATTACTGTAAACAACAGTAACAAAACGGCCATTTTCAAATCTAAGCAAATTAAGTAAGACTTAAATAAGACTATAACAAAAAAAAAATCGTTAAGAAATTCAGTTAAAGCGAAGTGGGTCAAAGTTGAACCCGAAACGATTTATATTCCTTATGTAAATGGCCAAATTCTTTGGCAACACCATAAATATAATTTCCAAGCCCATCAGGAACAAAGCCTCAAACTGAAATTAAGGCGTCGTCAATCGAGACTCCAATCTTAAGTCTGATGTGTGAAACATGAGTCGCCATCAAATATCAGTCGATTGACGTGCGTGGCTTTGTTATCTAATTGTTTGGGGCCATTGCGGTTAAATGTTGGCCAATGCAACCAGTTGACCTGTCGACCACTTGACCACTTGACCACTTGACCAGTTAGCCAGTTAACCAGTTGACCATTGGCTAATTAGCTATTCTTAACAAGGAGCAGAGGCCATCGCCGCAAAGGAAACAATTGCCTTTGTGGCCTTCCTCTGCTGGTCAAATCGAAACCAAACAACAAACAGCTGCTTGTTGTAGTAAACAACCAGCAGCAACGACTGTGCAATACCCTCTCCTTTTGTAAAAAACTGTACGAACTCGACTATTGTTTGCTTATCAAGAATATATATATATATTCTATACTTTGTGGTATCGACGACATTTGCTTCAACACAACACAATTCAAGGCTATTGCAAATATAATGTTTTCAGCTAAACATTATGCAAAAGTCCATACACCTTTTTAAGGCTTTTGAGAAACAAAACAAGGTTGAGGCCGTTTCCTATCCGATCTTGGTCAAATTAGTGCAGTTCATTAATTATATCTCAGTGTATTTTGTGCTCTGCTCTTTTATTGCTATCGGAAAACAAGAACTTGTATTCCAAGCTTGTATCTAGAGCCTGATCAAGAATAAATATAATTTATATACGTTGTCACAACTTCACCTTACCCCTTGAACCCTTTTTTAATGGGTATAAACATAACAAGACAAACTGAAGCCTTCTGCAATGCAAGTATGCTTAATAAATCAATGTAAATGCCAAATATATAAAGCAGGTAATGGAGAAAATATGGGTGGTGTGGTATGGGGAAGGAGTCTTACTTAAATGTCCTTTTAATTATGCGAGTGTATAAAACATAATTTCACGGCTAACAATATGCAGAGCATGAGAGAAATGAGAGACTGCCAGAGTGTGTGTGTGTGTGTGTGAAAGCGAAGGCCAATGAAAGCGCATCAGAAGAAGAAAATAAGGACAAACACAAACAGGCAGTATTTGCCAAAAAAAAAAAAAAAAGAAGATGGAAAAAAGGGGCCAACACAAAACGTGCGCTGATGTTGATTATGGCCACATTATGTATACAAGTTGCGTGTATCAGTTCTTTTTGTTGTTGTTGTTGCTGCTGTTGTTGCTGTTGGCCTGTTGCTGCTGTCTGTTAAATTCTGCTTTGCCGCCTGTTTGTCCTTAATGAACCACCACTGCCCTTCCCGCCCCGCTCGGCGCATCCCCTCGCCAACCGCCTACGTGTTTCGACCCCTTGCGTTCACTCTAATTAATTAATTGATTGTAATTAATTATTTAACGCAATGTTATTCGTCGTTATTTTTACAGTCTTTGCCTTTCGCTGCATGTGGGTGTCTGTCTGAGTGTGAGTGTGCGTGTGCGTGTGAGTGTGTGAGTGAGTGTGTGTATTATATTCATTGCTCAAAGTCTTATTTATATTGAATGAATGACAACCAAACACTACTATTCGCAGCACTAGACTCATTAAATGCAAGTAAGCATTAATTTAAAAAAATAAAGAAAAAAAATAGTTGCCTGCTTTGCTTAAAACTAAACTTAAACTTTAAGCGACACACAGCGGTAGAAGGGGGAAAAACTGTCGTTAGAAACGTGGCCAATGAAATGGAAAGATGCCGCTAGATACAAACCTATTCTGACCATAAAAATGGGCGTCATTTGACCAGAAACTGCAACTGCTGTAAGCCCCAAGCCAGGGACTGATTAATGGCCATCTGGGATTAGCACCGAGTAGAATTATGCACCATGTGGAGAATGGTAGAGGGAATGGGAATGGCAATGGCAATGCCAATGCCAATGGGAGTGTGAAGGCAGCAAAAGCAGCAAGAGTAAATGCAGTGCTAAGAACAAAAATAAGTTTAAGAAGTAAGCAGAAGGGTGTCGGGATAGGGGTGAGGGGTGACAGGGAGATGAATAACAAGTTAGAGTGCTCTCTAGTTGAGAGCACTCATCTAGCAAACAGATGTTAAATATGAAAATGGGTTGACAGAAACAATGTTATGATTAATCAATTAGAAGGCTATATCTTTCCAAATGTGTTTATCATGTGCTATCGGAGATAGATGTGTATCGATATACGCAACTCACGGCAGTTATCGATAATATTCAACTTGAAACGAGAATTTGTATTCTGTAATATCGGTGACTCGACTATTGATGCTGATCAAGAATATAAATACCCTATGGGATCGGACATGCTGCCTTTTACATCTTATGTACTTTTGCATAACCTGATTTTTCACATTTTTAATTGGTTTAATGGGTTCAGATCATTAAAGGAAATATAATTTATTTTATCGGACAACCGAAGCTTGAATACCCTTCGATAAACAATATGTAAGAGAAGCATGAATAAATTGCTTATAATCAAGATTGCTGTCGGTCTAAAGTCAAACCGGTTTGAAAAGTTTCAACTCTTGTAGACAGAACCAAACCCAATTTTCCCAAAACACAGACTCATCACTATGGAAAACAAATCTTCTAAATCAAATCTTAGACCGAACCAACAACCTTTTTCATAAATAGAGTAAACCAGGTTATTATAATAATATAAACACAATGCTTTAATTAACATAATCTCATTTATAATTGGGCGCTGACGTTGACTCGCTGTCAAAAAGTATTTAAACGCGGACTAGTCTTAAGACAAGGAACTAAACCAATGAAAAGGAAAATACCTCACTCATACACCGAAAGAAATGGAATGTGCCCCAAACTATGACATTGTGATATATGAGATATAAATATATATAGAGTGTGTTCGTAGTTTGTCGCATGGAGACTCTCATGTGGCAGACATGGCCAGACAACAGATTGCGAATTGAATCGACGAGAGTCGCACGCGTGCTTGCCGCAATTACTTTGATTGCTAATCAACTGTGTGCAACGGTGCATGTGTGTGTGTGAGTGTGTGTGTCGTCCACTAGGAATATCCAATTCAAAATTGAAGAGGCATCAGCTGTCAAAGGATACAGATATGCCACAACCGCCAACACACACACACACAGGCACGCACACCTCCACCTCGGGCTCGCCAATTTGTCAGCTGTCATTTTAGATGGCAGACGTAATTTTTCATGCCACATGCCACACTCAAGCGCACACAAAGCACGCATCAATGCATGCAACAAATGCATACACCAAAAAATAAAACCATCCCCCCTCCCCCCATCCCCCTCAAAGTGAAACATAATTGACAGTTAAAATTTTGCAGCTGCCGCAAAAGAAATGCAGTAAAACTTGCCTGCCACCCAAGCGGAAAATGTTCAACGGGCTGTTGAATAGTGGGTGGGGAGGTACTGGGGATTGAGGCAAGGATGCGAAATTCATCGATCATTCATTGTCACGCATAACGGTTACGTGGGAGTAGGGGGCGGGGGGGTGGTGTTGCGTCAAAGAGAAAAGAGAGCGAAATGGGAATAAAGTTGGAGCAAACGTTGAAAGTGAAATGTTTAATTCAATTTTCCATTAAGACGGAATCAAACTCAGAATAATGAAGGAAAAAAAGGTGCGCAAAAAGCTGCCAAAGAAAAATATATCCAATTTGAAAATAATAACGGTGAAGGAGGCAGGAGGTGCGCGAAGCGTTGCACAGCAAAAACACAAAAAGTTTGCCCAGAACTAAAAAATTTGTACACTCAGCGAAATTCAATTAAAGCCACTTGCTTTTCTCCCATCAAATGAAAAGCAACATTTTAAAGATATTTTTGTTTTTTGCTTCAACTTAATTGGCTACATTAAATACAAATGGCAAACAAAAAATATTTTATTTTTAACGTTGCCAGAAAACTTTTTTTGCCAACTAAAAAAAAAAAGAAGAAAAGCGAGGCTAAAATGAGGTTCAAAAGAAACACAATTTGTGGAAACGGTTTGAAAACGCAACATCAATAGTTTTTCAAGACAACAGATTTGATGTTTAACTGAAAAAGGTACAAGTCTGCAGGCCCTATCAACTATTAGAAATTTTAACCACTATTTCTCTACATGTTTTATCGATTTGCACTTATCGATGTTATCGATATGCTGACGCGCGCAAAGACGAATTCATATTGAAATTTATATGTCTCTAGCTAGTCTAGAGGCGGACATACTTTTGCACAGACGCAGTATACCTTTGCCTAGCTTTGACATGGCAGGGTATAAAAAGCATGAGCACTTTGTTAACCAGCGAGCGAGTCTTGAATCAAGCTTTTACCGCACTTCAATACAATTCACGGGCTTCAAACCCAGCCGCCAAATGGCCTCCAAACATTGTTGGCAAAACTCCACGCCTAATGGGATGAAGTGGTGGTGGTTGGTTGGCTTGCGAGCTAAATAGAAATGCTGTGAGCGCTGAGAACTGTGCTTAATTAAAAATTGTCAGTGGCAGTAAATTAATTATAAACGCGGCCCGCAAAGTGTTTGGCTTGCAACAGCAACGGCAACAGTCGAAACAGAAGCCGAGGCAGAAAAAGAAGCAGCGACAAGCTCCACATGTGGGCTGGGCGACCGCAAGGCGTGGCCAGGCTACTGGCTGTTAAGTGCTAGCAGTTAACAGGTGGCAGCTACCTACTTATGAGGTAGCACACACACACACACACACACACACACACACACAGACACCCACAGGCACATACACTTGGAGAAAAACGCTTTTCAATATTCAAGTACAAATTGGTCGCGGTATTTTTGTAGTCTTGTTCTTCGAATTCGTGAATCTAATGAAACACACATTTTATACTTAAAACATCGATTTATATCGATATACACGAATCGACTGCAGTTGTCGACAACACTAAACTTGATCTGCATTTGGATTCCGAAAACTTGTATGCCAAATTCGAAGAGTCTGACTATTATCTAAAATCTCGAAGATCGGCTTGTTCAGATAGACAAACGGATATAGTAAAGTGGAGCCTGCCATTGATTCTGATCAGGAATATATATATACTAAATGGAGTCCGAGATGCTTCCTTCTGCCTTTTAGCCACTTTTGCACTTTCTTACATTGGTCTTGACTACATCAACATTTTTTTGAGTGTACCAATAGTCGCTCTCTCCGTCTCTCTCTTTCTTCCTCGCTCCCTTTACACTCTCCTTTTGCCAGCTGTCAGCATTTTATTTTCTTTGTGCATCAAAAGCAGCAATTTTAATCAAATTATCATTCTTGATTATGTTTCTGCCTATGTTCTGATGGTTTGAGAGCACAGCCAAGCGAGGGGTGTGATGGCGTGGGGGGCTTCGGGGGGAAACTTGCCAAGACGAATCAGTTTTGGAATTTACACACACACACACCCAACCCAACAATAACAACAACTATTTTGATCGAGCTGCCGCAGGCCAAATAATGTCACAGCAGCAATTTAACAATTGAAGAGATTTTCAAGAGACTCTTATCAGATTGCTGTGCAACTGACACTGAAGGTTAATAAATTACTCACAAAACACAAACGCACACACACGCACACACACATACACACACACACACTCACAGAGACACATTCATTCAGATATGCACATAAACTTGCAATAGAATATGTCGATTGCATTTGGTATTTAATTGGTTACCGAGAGTTTTGTGTTAACGTCATTGCTTGTCTTATAAATGAAATACAGCAACCAATAATATAATTGAAGTATCAAGCACATAAGGCAAAGAAAATATCAAATATCAAATATCAAAATATGAAAAAAATATCCCCAAAATATATTCGAATATTTTATTCTTGAGCATTAGGATTACTAAATATATAATCCTAAACATGACGTTACGAAATGGCTTTATACACTTATTTATTATTATTTTTGTTCTTTTTTTGGATTTGGTCTCATTATGGTAACAAGAAAAATAGCACTGATGAATATTGAATATTGAGTTTGGACTATTTTATGGTAACAACGATTTCATATCTTATTTGCGTTAATAGACTATTTTTTTAAGTGCATTTCCATGATTCGTAGTTATTTGTTACACATTGCCAATAAATGCTTGATACGACTTAAATCTGACGATTGTAATTTATAGCATTGCCGAAGGCATAATAAAAATATTTTATATATTTATTTATTTAAATATATTGATCAATGAAGGGGTGGACTGTGGAGTGCGTATACCGAATGCATTGGCCCCACTTCACAATTATAAAGTCAAATCGCATTTAATCGTTCCTCAAATTTATTTGTGACAACCTTTTCAAATAACTCGTTTTCTAAGCCCTAAATTATTGCTGCCCATAAAATCAGCAAGGAATCGATAACTCTCTGGGCTTAACGAGACAAGCGACCACAACGAGTTGCATGTGGTTACTGATTGGATTGGTAACGTTGCCACATGTGGCATAGGGCGTTGTGACACTTGAGTCTTGTTAGCGTTTTTGGCAAACGCAAATTGACAGGCGAATTGCGAATTCGCACAGCAATCGCAATTTGTCGGATGAAGTCCGTCAAGTAACCAGGAGCAACAGATCGACAGTTCAGCTGACGTACAACGGCACTTACACATACACACACACACCTACACACACACACAGTTGTTGTTGTTGTTGTTGTTGTTGTTGTTGTTGTTGTTGCTGTTGTTTCAGTTGTTTTATTTGGTCAGTGAAGCGTGTGGCCCGATTGAAAATTTAATTTCCCGCTTCTGGCAGCGAGTTACAGAGACGGCAAGCACACACAAATAACGAGTGGGAGTGGGAGAGGAGACCAAGAGTCTGTGTGGGTGAGAGAGAGAGAGAGAGAGAAAGAGAGAGATAGAAAGTACCTGCTGCTTTGGGACAGTGTATTTCCGTCATGTCAACGTTTGCTGTTCCGTTTCACTTTTCACTGGACTTCGATTTGGTTTTGCTCGCTACACTTTCCCTATCTCTCAGTCTGTCTCTCTCAGTCTGTCTCTCTCTCTGTCGCTCTCTGTCTGTGCCTTGTTTATGGCTTCTCATTTGCAATAATCCAAATTGCCAGGACTACCAGTTCGACTTCCCAGCTGTATTTCCTGTTTCAATTTACTGATTTATTTATTGCCAGCGCCGTCAACAGCAACAGCAAAACCAACTTGATAATTTCCGTTCCGTGAATATTTTTTATATTCTTCTTTTCTGTTTAATGATGATGACGCCGACGTATCTGTATCCGCAACTAAATCTATATCTATATCTTATATAATTTGCATCTCGCTTTTACACCTTGCTCACTTGATCTCCGTCTCTTCAATGATTATGTATAATATAATATATATAATATATATATATATATATGCATATATATGCATACTTGTTGCGATAATTGTATTTAACTAATTTGCTGCTCGCTTTCCGATATTTGTGTCAACTTGCAGGTTTGTCCAATCGGCCATTGGGCCCGCCACATCGCAAGAGCAGTCTACCAAAGCATCAGGAGGTGAAGCGTCGCTTCCTCGAAATTTGTGATACCAACTTCTCGGATGAGGTCAAGGCGGCCCTGCGTCTGCCCGCCTTCGATTCATATGAGTGGGGCGACGCGGATGTCATACACCTAATGCAGACCATGTTCCTTGAGCTCGGCTTCATTGAGAAGTTCAGCATACCCATCGATACGCTGCGCGAGTGGCTCTACGAGGTCTACAAGCACTACAACGAGGTGCCATTTCACAATTTTCGACATTGCTTCTGTGTCGCTCAAATGGTGAGTTATAGTTCATAGTACAGTGATACTTCAACTCCACTCAAAAAATAAACCTGTTCACTTGATATGCCTGCGCCTACGATTCAAGACTCTTGCATTATGCAGCTAACAATTATTATAATATCATGTAAATTTATGTTAACTGACAACACAATACAAACACACACACACACAGACAATATACACACACTTACAGTTGAGCATTACACCTAGCTGTTTGTGTTTGGAATTTCCGTTGGGCATCCTTTGAATCCCCTAACTGCAATTTGAATTGTTGAAGAGATGCTTATGTACAATATACAAAATACCATATATAATAAATATATATATATATATATATATATATAATAAGTGTAGGCTATAAAGTGTAGCCTATAAAGGATGACCATGCACAATCAATATCATCTCTCTCTCGCTCGCTCTCTCTCTCTCTCTCGCTCTCACACTCTATGTGAGTAGCTGAACAATAGGCGCCCAGTAATATGCAGCAGAAAACGCCAAGAGGCAAACATGTGTGTGTGAGTGTGTGTGTGTGTGTGTGTATGCCTATATATAGCTAGCAAGATAATCTACCCACATACAAATCTACACACACACCTACACCCAGATGGCCAAGAAATGTGGAGGGAAAATAGCTAAAGAAAGCGCATAACAAGTTGTTCAACATTTAAAAATAGCAACAATTTGAGAGTCCCAGAAATGGGAACACCAACAATTGAAACAACAGCAACTGGCAGACAGAGACAGAGACAAACAGACAGACAGACAGACAACTAGACGGACTGGCAACTCACAGAAATACATAAAAAAAAAAAAAACTCACCAAAAAAAAGAATAAAAAAAAGAATGAAAAGAAGGATAGCCGCATCTTAAATACACTTACTTTTCTTAAACACTGGTTTCAATTGAGATTTATCAATTTTTACATAATCTTAAAGTATATTGATTCGATCTTGTCATGATTACTGTATATATAAAATCTGATGATTGTCCTCATGCTGCAAATATCAAAAGTATTATATAATACTTTTTAACAACACTTAATGCTGTTGTGCCAAACCGAAACGAATTTTGGTTATAAAAAGATTTCGATAAAGGTTATAAAATGGTTCCAAATGAACTGTGGATATTTATAAACAAAATTACTATTTTTAGTTATCGTAAATAATTCTCAACAAAGTGTTAAAAAGAGTAAAGTTTGATAGAGTGCAATTGGTACGCTATATAGTAAGATGAATCCTTGCTTCAAATGACACAACAAAAGTAAGCATGTCCTGCATGTGCAAGGGTATGCATTCCATTCAAAGCAGCAGCAGCTGCCACTGGCTGTGAGTGGAAATTGCGCCCAACAAGCGACCAGCTGCTATTGCTGCAACAACAACGACAAAAAATAACCCAGCCAAAAAATAAGAAAAAAAGGATGTGCGAAATGAAAGAAGAAAGAGATGAAACAGAAGCAGAAGGCGAAGCTGAAAAAGAAGCAAACAAACCGACTGCGACCCACTTAGAAGCTTTCAAGTGCCAACGAAGCATTTTTCCCAGCCGAGTTTTTAACCTACATTTTTGCCAAATGAAAGTTGCTGCCTTATACCATTTCCGCAAAGTATATATACAACATATATATATATATATATAGTATATAATTGTTGTGCTCAATATTTAATTATTAACTTGCTGTTAGTTGTTGGCCTGCTGAGTTTTTAAATCGTTTCAAAAGAAACTATTAACAGATTATTTAAATAACAATCGATAGAGCACATCGTTGGCAAGTCTACTTAGTGATTGTGCATTAATGATTAACATGCATGTAAATATAAAATAAATTAATTTATATTTTATGGGTTGGTAAGCTGTCATTAAAAGCATTCAAACGCAGTCGACCTTAATTTCAAGCGAGTCGTCAACTTTAAATACAAAAAATAAAGTAAAATAAAATAAAATAAAAGAAAATAAAATAATGTAAGCACTGAGTTTTGCACTGTACTCGTAACGCATTGTGGCTGTATTGTCTATGGGCGAGGAAACGAAACTTTCACAAATATATTTCAAGTTGACAACAATGGCCAACAGTGGGCGCTGATGGGTGTGGCACATTCTGACAAATAGTCAAAAAATAGTCAGACAACAACAAAAAAAAAAGTTCACAACAAAATGAGCAAAGAGAAGCAGCTGCAATTGTTGGTTATGTGGCAAGTGAACACAAAAAATGGCTGCAATCCCATAGACTAGGGCTTTCAACTAAGGAACTAACAACTTGAATCAACACTCCGATACATTCACACTATATACATATATATATATATATATATATATATATGCGTGCACCAATAAGCGACAGCAGCAGGAATTGTTGTTGTTGCCGCTGTTGTGATTGCTGCTGCTGGCTTTACTATCAACAGCAATAGCAACAGGCAGCAGGCAACAACAATGGCTGCACGCTATCGATAAGTGCGACCAATCGATAACTATATATATATATGTATATTCAAGATACTCTCAACGCTTTCGCTGAAAACTAAAAACCAACTGGAGAATGCCCCACTAGCAGATACTCTCTCTCTGTCACTTAAATATGGAAACGTGCTAATTTCTTGGCCATAAGCATGACACTCAATGAGAAAAATTATATAAAAAAAAACACTCAGCTTTTCTTTATAGTCAATGCATTCTGTATTAAGATTTTATTTCTCATCGTGCACTTTCCACTTGCCAAGAAAACGATTTTATAATGTTGTTTACACTGATTTCATTTAATTTGATTATTAATATTATGCGACTCAATATTATTTACATTTATAAATCGGCTGCTGATTAGCTTAAGTGCTCTCAGCACTTGGCTTGCCCTTAAAGCAGATAACGAAATTTGAATAAATTCAAATTATTTATTGTTATCTCTGGCAAGCTTCTGTATTGCACTTTTTGAGCTCACTCTTGATGCCATTTAGGACTGACTCCATATGCCTACGACAGAATATATACTGATGAGGCTCTCTCTCCAAATAGTTGCCAGTAGTTTAGTATTATTTTTTGATTGTCTTATCGATGCACTCTCTTTTTCTCACTCCATGAGAAATGAGCTTAAAAAGTTGCCTGTTAAATATGTTTGCACAGCTTTATAATTCCCTGTAAGCCCGTTTGTAATGTGTACAGGGTATATGAATATATTGAGAGAGGTATGTTAGAAACGTTTCTAAACTGAGATTTTGTTATCAATCAGATGAAAATAAATGTGAAAAATAGTTAAACTAAAGTATGGGAGAAGTAAAATTAAATATTAATTACAAATAATAAATAAGAGTGACTAAGTTTGGTCCACACGAAAGCATAGAGAATTATGTACATATAAAGGAGTGATTTGGAATGTACATAATTTGTACACCCGTTGGGCAACCCTCGCCACCGATTAGACTCGCTCTCTCTCTCTCTCTCTCTCTCACACTCTCTGTTTGTCTGTCTGTCTGTCTTAGCTTCGAAATGGCCACTAGAGGACGAGGACAAGGACTCGGTCTGCATATAGCCCGATATATGCGATGATGCGTATTTTACATTTCAATGGCCGACCATTTGCATAGGCAGGCAGGCACTCATGTATGTATAGCCCATGTAATTTCCTTTCTGCCCCCCTATCCAACTCACACCCCCTGTCCTATATTTTTGTCTCTCTATGCCGGACAGAACACAGAATATAGCCTTTAAGCGGCTTTCGCTTTTGCCTTCCTACCATCGACAACGCAGTAAATAAAAAAATAAATATAAAAAAAAACAAACGAATACCGATTCCAAAATTCCCAAACAAAACAAACAGCCACAGAAAAACTGCACTTAAGAATACCCTGCATTTCTGCACGATTTCCAATAGTTGTCGAAGTTTTTTTTAGAGTGTACCAATACCTAAAAATAAGTTAGTGATAGTGCGTAGTGAATTTATGGATATTTGGACAGTCTGTTGCGAGAATCGAGCTGCTCAGTAAGAAAAAGGTTTTCCAGGATCACAGTGTAGGCAAACGTCCTGAGCAATAGAGGAACACCCATTTTTTATTTCCGCCAAACTCGTTTTTCGTCATAACATATTTATTATATAACATCATTTTCATGTTGCTGGCCAAAGCTAAATTCATCAAATCTTTTTAATTTATGTTTTTCAAAAAGGTGTCAAACCGAATCGAATTTCGGTTCCGGTTCCGATACAAAAAGTGCAATGGTTCTGGTAAAGGGCCATGGACAACTAATATCGTTTCTCATAACTGGCACTTAAAAATGTAAAATTTCAGCTCTGAATTTCAATTGGTCCAACTGCGATTTCAGTTTGAGGCCTTGTTGACAAGAGGATTGCGGCACTGTCGACGCTGAGGCTATTAATCGACCATTAAGAATGTGGCTGATGTAGTCAGCGGGGTACTCACACACACACATCAACACACACACACACACTCAGGTACCTTGTTTGTTGTTGTTCTTTGCCACGAAATGAGCAACACATTTTGTCAGGATTTCATTAACAAGGTGCAGTTTGCGCGCTTGGCTGTTGGCCCTGCGGCAAGTTGCAAGTTGCAGTTGATTTCCTGGGGGTGTTGACGTTGCTAAACTTTTTCCTTAACCAGTGTCAAGGAAGCGTGGGGCGGGGGTGGCGGGATTGGAGGGGTAGGGGTTGTGTTTAAGTTCCTACTTGCAAGTTGACTTGACAATGAATTTAGATAAACTTGCGAAATTCGGAATGCAAACAGCATTCGCATTTGCATAAATTTATAGCACTAAACCACAATGCTTACCAAAACCACCCCACCCACTCCCCCACCCCTCGCTACTCCAACATTATACACTTGCCGCTAGTTTCTTTAGAGATTTTGCACTCGGAGAATGCCGCCAACGATGACGACCAAAGTTGTGCAGCAACTTTAACGAGCCCTCAAGCCAGATCGAAACCGACTGCATTCCCAACCAAATCCAACCACACCACAGCCCACCCGTGGCAGTGCCACTACCTCAATAGCAATAGATTCACGCCCCCCCCCCCCCACTCCGCTCCTTCCCTCTTACCCCGTGGGTATGTGCAAGTTTGGTGCGCAGCAAAGAGCAGAGCAAACTTTATGCTACTTTTGTACTTCAAAAAGCTTAAATTGAACACTTTTGAAAGTCCTTAAGGGTCCCACACTCTCTCTCTCTCTCTCCCTCTCTCACTCTTTCTCTCTCTCACCTTACTCCAATTATATTTGCAGCAGCAACGTCTTGGCGGGGGAGGAGCGGGTGTGGCATGGTTGTAGTAGCTGCTGGTAATTGCAAAGGTTTCGCTGCCGTTTTGCAGGCAGACAAATTAAGTTGTGTTCAACTTTTTACCTTTAGTTAAACCATTGCCTTAAACCAAAACTTGATGCCACACCTCACCACACCACACCCTCCCTCCCCCCCCTCCCCTTTCCCACGCGACCACTTTCCGACCTTTTGCTGCTGCTGCTGCCAGAGCTGATGGCCACGTTTAAGCATCCAATGCGATTTGGCTTAATAGTTGGCAACATTAAAAGTGCTCTATGTCTCTCTGTCTCTGTCTCTCTCTCTCTCTCTCTCTCTCTCTCGCTTGCTGTCTCCTTTCTTTGCAGCATTGTTTAAGTTACAATTTAGAAAGCCCCCCCTCTCCTGCCCCTCTCCTGTGCTGCACGCCCGAACAACAATCAGCGCAGACACTTCATTTAATTAGCCAAATTGAGAGACAATCTCAGATACAGCTAAATGGACCGAAAGAGAATTACAAAAAGAAAGCCAGAAAGAGCAACGAAGAGGAAAGAGCGCTGGGGGGGGGGGGGGAGAAATGGGGTTGACAGTTTGAACAATTGGCCGAAGAATTTCTTGTCTAAGGTGATGGCAAATAAATTGCTCCGTGTGTGTGTGTGTGTGTGTGTGTGTGTGTGTGTGTGTGCAGTTGACAGCACTTCAAGCATTCAGTCTAGAGAATTATACTCATGACCAGCAGTTAACGTGGAATAGACAGTTAAAGCTGCATAGAATGCTTGACTGCCAGATACCCATTGATAAAATTACAAGCTTAAACTGCAATATTCATTTCATGTTATGAGTCTAAAGGACTACAGGGTATATTGGAGTTGTGCAACAGTATTCAACAGGCAGAAGGGTACAGCTGCAATCTGCAATCATAAAACTTATATATTCTTCGGCAGGATGAGGATCAGCCGCTGCGTCGTCTGTCTGAATTTGAAATGTTAACTTTGGTAGATCAAAAATTGATTGCATTTTAACGATAACATTTCGCGTCTCGCGATTATCGATATCAATAAAAACTGCATTGTTGATGTAATTTCGATCATCTATTAAATAAAGATCAGTTCAGAAACTAGAAATAATATATTCAGCAAAAACTATCTAAAAAACTTGGGTGCAGGGTATCTTCTTGTCGAGCTCTCTCGACTAGTGCTTCCTCAGCTATTTAAGGAAGAATTTCTACATGAAAATCGATTAACAAATGATGGTCAACACTTTGATATATTTATTATTATGTTTAGTTTAATAATGATGCGTGCTTTGAATGGATTCTTGCAGATGTATGCTATAACACGTGAAGCGAATTTATTGAGTCGTCTGGGCGATCTAGAATGTTTGATATTGCTGGTGTCCTGCATTTGCCACGACCTCGATCATCCTGGCTATAACAACATATATCAGATCAATGCACGCACCGAACTGGCGCTCAGGTATGAATTCTCTTTCTAGCTTATATTTGGCTATATATTTGTATATATATATATAAATGGTTTTCATTTTTATTATGTAGATATAATGACATCTCGCCGCTGGAGAATCATCATTGCTCGATTGCATTCCGCTTGCTGGAGCATCCCGAGTGCAATATATTCAAGAACTTTAACCGGGAAACATTCAAGTGAGTAGATTAATTCGACACAGAGTGCTTTAAGTGAAGTTGGTTCACAATTCGAGAAACCCACAAAAAAAAAAAAATCATTTTTATATAATTTTAATAATTTTTTGCTTTAAAATCAATTACAAAAAAACAATCCTTGAATTAAATCTTAATTGAATTATGATTGAATTATTTGCCTATGGCAAGAATTTCACACGTGATTCATTAAAAATGAAAACCTACTTGAAACTTGGACCAGGACTATGCTGAAAGTGAAGTGCATACTTTGTGTTTATTCCCTGTGTGGGAATGCAACAGCAACTGCAGCAACAAAGTGGGGCGTAGACAGCACTTTAAGCAGCGTTGTCAAACGGGTTTGGTTTCGGTGTCTGTTACGGTTTCCGATTCGGATTCGGATTCGGCTTGTGCCTCGGCTCGGCACAGGTTCGTGTTCAGGTTCTGGTACGTGTGCAGATTGGGGTTGGCATTTGGGGTTTGGTGTTGCTGTTGCTGTTGGTGTTGGGGTTGGGGTTGAGATTGGCTGCCATTTAATTGGCAAGATTGCTTGACGCTATTTTATGCGCGGCACGTACAAAATGATGTTGCATTAAACGGCGCACAGCCCGCTGGCCTCTAATTAACACCCAACACTTGCAATCGCTACAGCTACAGCTACAGCTACATCTACCCCCACCCGTACCACCACCTCTGCCACTATCCGTATACTCCGTGCCAGGCAGCCGTATCGATTTGGTGCAAGAGAAAACCCCATTTAAAGAGTTGTCCTTGCACTTTCACTGCTGCAATTGCTGCCACTGGACTCTATCCTTTGTCCTCTGTTCAAGCACTAACGACCCAAGAGTCGGGTTAAAATCAACAGGCAAATAAACAACAACAACAACAAGAACAACTACTTTAGAACAAAATGAAGCAGCAGAAGATTAGTACAAGGGGGAGTACAAATATATTTAATGCCAACAAATTGAGGACAAACGGTTTTTGTTTTGAAATCAGGCTTTGGCCATGCTTAAAAAGGACACAAAATACGCTGTTCTATTAAGTCTACTCCGACAATTTAAGCTGTAAATTATTACTTATAATTGGAAATTCTCCCTTTGAATTAAACACTGAATGCACTTCTTATCTAGTCTCAACTGACAAGCTAATCTAAATGGAAAAGGAAAATCACTGTAAATTCCAAGAATCAACTTGGTCGAACAGCAAATTAGGCTTCCTGGAAAAGTGGTGCGCAGCTCAGCTAATTTGCAATTTACATTTTACCTGTGTTTGCGTCTGTGTATTATTTTATTGAAGCCATAACGAGTATCAAATTGATTAATTTATTTTATTTTTATATACGAGTATATATATATATGTACATGTGTGCTTGAAGCGTAGTTTCTGTATTTATTTCAAAATTTCGCAAAAAACATTAATTAAGTGGATTAGCTGAGCCAAATATATTTTATTTTTCTTCTTTTTCTTCTGTTTTTTTTTAACTTTTTTTTATATTTTTTACTTGGAATTTCTCGCACGCGTAGGATGTTCAAATGGCTGAAGCGCCATCAGTCTGCCATCATTATTCGTAGCATCATGCCCACCATTATCTTCATCATCGTCATCATCATCATCATCATGAGGGTAGTATGCCCCAAAGACAAACCACACACCCCAGGCCCACTTGATGTTACATCCCATCCCATCTTATCCCATCCCATTCCATTCCCAGCCGACCCACGTTGGGCGCCTTCACGATGTTTTGCTGCCAAGTTTGCGTGCATAAACTGCTGCAACACTTTTGGGAGTTTTTGATGGCGAAACTTGCCACATGCACAATATGCTTGTAAATGTGTTGCACCAACAACACCGAACACGACAACAACAATAACAGCCGTCAAAGTGGCAAGAAGTTGCCAAAAACGTTGCCACACGATACTCACTCTATTTCTCCCCCCCTCTCTCTCTGTCTCGCTCTGCCTGCTTGTGCTTGTCTAAGCGTGCATGCAATACATGCATACACACACACACACACATATACACAGAGCAAAATAATATAGTTACCAAGGTTGCAGATTCTGGACATTTTTCAAAAACATTTTTGTTCTACTTCTGAAATAATCGTTTGCTCGTTTCAGTTCTCAAATGAATAACCAAGATCGGAAGATTTTCTCTTTGTTTTTTTTCTGTGTATGTTTGTGTGCGTTCTTTCAACTATGCAACAATGTTGCCACAAGTAATCGACAGTTGAGAAACGACTGTCAAAATTGTGATGCTTATTACAGCAGTGCTCCGGCCTCAAATGCCGTTCATCAGCATTGAAACGTTCAAATGTGCTTAGTCACAATCTGTGGCCGCTTTGCAACACTAAATTGCTTGCGTTGTCCTTTTGGAGACGATAACAGTTTAAACACTCCTCCAGTTGAATGATAGCTGAAAATGTGTAAACAATTTCAACGGCCTTCAGTGATTTATCGATAAAAGTCACGATCCAAATTAGGAGAGTAGAAATTCATGAAGGAAATGATCCCATAACCTCAAAACTTTCCAGATTCCATAACTATGTCCAAAGTGAACCGATTACAAAAAAAAAAACCAATAAATTTTGATAATCACTTTGATTTCAGCTTAACTACTATATTCAAAGCTGGAAATTCAAGTAAAAATTATTCCCTCTAAAAGTGTTTCTTGCTGTGGGTCGAAAGTTCATCGACTTTATAAGCAGTTTTTTTTTTGATCATGGCTGTTTTGTAATTTCAATGTTTTTATTTGAAATGTGGACCGCTTTTAACTTTCACAAATTATACTTGAACTAAGCATTTGAAGTTTCATTGCGAATTTACTTAAATTTAAGCAATATTGCCTCGCTTAATAAACAGACATCAATCTTGCCTGTGACGAGCTTATTTAATATCTTTAATGTCCACTTCAGTTAACAGCAGTGTGTATGTGTGTGTGTGTGTCTATGTGTGTGTGTGTGGCACAAGCAGACAATGATGCCTCGCCTCAAACAATTACACGCAACAGTTTGCATTTTCATTTGAATTTTATATTACTTTCGATTATTTGCTTTTAACTTACACAACTTTGCCAATAAAAATATAATATTTAAGTTTTTAAGGAAACTTTTTCTTCAACAAACTTTACTGATTGATATGTACATATTTATATACATTTATATATATATATATATATATATATAAATATAAATTTGAGTTATCGTTAGATGGATTCGATTGCTGTTACTCTCTGTTCCACTCTCCCTCGATCAGTCCGCATTACCAGATGCGACACTTGTCCGGCGGATGCATCATGTTGCCCGCCTTGCACTCAAAGGCTTCGGCAAATTCGGGAAAATTACCGATCACATTGTTGACTCTCTCATGATGCGATGCATGCTGTTGCAGTGCCGCAACGTTGTTGCCACACCAATTCTGCGCGAATGCCACAAAAAATGGACGCATCGCCGAAGACAGACTCTCATTAGCATTATTGTGTTTTGTTGACTGCTGCAACTGCCTGAATGCATCATAGGCCAGACGCAATCCCTCGCTATCGGCAATATTCTCATTGATGGTCAGTGTGGCATTGTTGTAGCGTGCCCCCAAATAACAGCCGGCACGCAAACCAAATCGAATGATCGCCCGCGGCGGCCACTGGCCACCGGCAATGTGGCCGCCATCATCATAGTTGATACCATCATAGTCAAAGCCATGGATCAGCTCGTGTCCCAGCATATAGCCCAATCCGCCCAACAGACGTGCAGCTGCCTCCTCATCCAGTTCAGCCAGTGTTGCTGCTCCTCCCACTCCACCTTCTCCGAGTCGAGCTGGCAACAGGGGCGGACGCAGCAAACCCAATGGTAATTCAATTGCATTCAACTTGAGCCTATAGTAAACGTTCACATCCAGCGCTCCCAGTGCATGTTGGCCACTGCCACCACTTGTGCCACACGGCAGTTGCAAGCAGTCCAAAGCCGATTGAAATTGTGCCACAGCCTGTGCCTCTGATAGATTCAACAGATACGTGTCGTAACTCTGCTCCGGCTGCTGTTGCTGCTGCTTTTGCTGTTTCTGTTGCTGTTGCTGTTGCTGCTGTTGCTCTTGCTCTTCCTCTTCTTTGGGTAGGATGCCAGGTGGCATGAGGAGTCGCATTGCGTGCAACTTTTGCAAGGCGAGCGTTTTTGTTGCCGCATCGTTTTCGAATATGGGCGTTGCATTCAACAGTCGCTCGAATTGCAATTTGATCGAATCGAATAGTTGTCGCGTCTGTTGCTGGTGTCGCTTTAAATATGTTGCTGCTGCCGCATTGCTGCCATGCTGCAGGCGCAGCAGTAGCTGTGTCATTTGCTGTGGCTGCAGCGAGTTCAGCTGTTGCAAGCAATGCTCGCGTTGTACACTCAATGTGGTATCCTCGTGCAAATTCAGCTCAAAGTGGGCGGGCAGCTGCAACAGCAGCCAAGTGGACACGACAAGTGGATCGGCGGTATGCAACAGACGCTGCATTGCCACCAGATAAGCGGTATCTGCCGCAATCAGCAGCTGCAACGTATATTTATCGCCCAGCAATTGACGAAAGTACGCGTTCAGCTGCAGCTGTGGCAATTGCTCTGACAGCTGTTGCAACGTCCGCGGCTCGTGCAACACGTGCCGTGTATCCATCGTTGCCGGCAACAGATCCTGCAGCGAGCGCTCAAAGCTCACCAGGCGTGCGGCAAGTGCGGCAGCGCGTCGCACCCGCAAACCCAACTCAATCAACAGATATTTGAGATAGCGCTGATAGAGAAACTCGCTCTCCTCGCTGCGGCCCAACAGCTCAAAGCTGGGTGGCAGCAGATAGAAGATGTTCTGGTCCCCCTCCTGCCAATTGGATTGCACCAGCAGCCGCCACAGGCCATCGGCGCCAAGGCGACGCACTGCCGCATTGCCACGCGCCCAATCGAATTGCTTGGTGGCATTGTCGAGCAGTGGCCAATTTGGCAATTGTTGCATTAATGCATCCATATAAACGTGCAACGATTGATGGCCATTCATGCAGCTGTTGTAGAAGGAGTTTAGTTGCTGCTGTTGCTGCTGTTCCTCTGCAGCACCGCTTGCCTCAAAGTGTTGCACGAGCAGCTGTTTATTCAACGCACGCAGCTCCGTTCGCCGATCGTGTGCCCCCAGCGAGCGCAGCTGATAGCTCACATACCAATTGCCGCAAGCATATTCGTGAAAATTGTCGCATGGCGATTTTGTTGCATCTACCGCATCCATTGCATCAATGCCAAGGCCAGCGTACCACAAGGCGGCCCTGCCGTGGCAGCCACCACTGCTGAGTAGCAGCAGCAGCGCCAGCCACTTGAGAATATTATTCATTTTCGGCTCGTTTCGTAGACTCAACTGAAACTGACAACGCCAAGTCGAGCCAATCTGAGCTGAGCTCTGCTGACCTGTGTCCAAGTACACTGAGCAAAAAAAAAACAACATCAAATCTAAAAAGACTTATATCAATTTTCTATTTGTACATCAAATTTTGCATATATTTTTATAAATTATTTAGACTATATTCAACGCTTAAGTCAGGTCTTTCAATTATCGTTATTGGCCAATCTTTTCGCTCAGTGCAGCTGATAAGCAACTGATAAAGCGCTGACTTTGAGCTTTAAACAATGCTGAAAGTCGAGCGATTTAATTAGAAACGTTGATGGGCAAGGTTGTTGCTGCTATTATTGTTTAAATTCCAATCGTCAATATTTAATGAGTATATACTATTAATTATTATTATTATTATTATTATTATTATTAAATAACAAGCTGAAGCTTGTAGAAAATATAAATATAAATATAAATGCAAATAAAATATATTATTATTGTAGTTGCTGTTGCGTTGCGAGAGCAGGCCATTAACTTTATAAGATTGGCAGTAAGCAATGCTGTGCTTTAAACTGAATACGCTATCCTTAAGGCTGAGAACCATCGAATCGTAAGATTTTTTAATATATCTCATTTGTATAGACACCAAAAAATAATGATGGAGTATCGGAAGAACCTAGGTATTAATACTTAACTTAAAAAATACAGACACTAATTCAATCTGTTCAATAACAGATTATTACAATTTGGCACTAAATTGAAATTCAATTTGGAACTTTCATAATACATTTCAATTGAAAGCGTCTAAATCAGAATATTAACCAAATACTTAAAGCAAAGAGCAGCACTTGCCAAAAGCCATCAAAGAATTCAAATATATTAGCTAAAATGGTGCTCAGCGTTTGTCAACCTAGTTAAGACTGTGGAGGAAAGCAGCTAAGAAAATCTCTGTTAAAATTACCAAGAGGGGGTAGGAGGGCGTAGGAAAGAGGGGGGGGAGGGGTTGGGTGTCAATAAGAACATATATAAAACTAAAGCAAAGGCGAAAGCGAAAAACTTTACGGCGACAGCATCAAGTCGAGTGCATAAAACACTCTGCAATGTTAAGTTGAGTTGATCTGAAACGTTGGCAGGTGTTGAGAATGCAATGCAGCAACTCAAGTGGCATATACCCCACTATCCCTCACTGCCTACTGATTTCTCCTCCAACACCCTGCTGGATGTGCAGCGTCAATGCCACTTGACACGACAAAATTCAATTTTCTACTCGTATATAACACATTTTTTATTTCCATCTTCATCTCGCTCGCTAAAAAAGAAACGAATATAAACCGAATTGCAATTTAATATTTACGCGAAACGTATTCTCCGCTAAATCTATCCTCCCTCCCTTCTTCACTCCCCTTTCAGTATATTTTTCTATCTTTCGCTGTCTGCTTTGAATGTCAAAATATATATTTTTGCGCTTTCCTCTCGCACGTAAGCCAAAAACACTATGAAGACAAGAACGTGGCGTATACGCAATGTGCTACACGTATTAGTTGGGTGTGTGCTGCACACAACACATATGTCCCACAAATAAGCCCCGAGAACTTGTCGCAAGGCTAAGCATGTTTAAAGTATGTTTGTTGGTCGTGTTGCTGCATTTAAAGTGTCTCGTTCTTAACAAAGAATTTAAATGCCAATCCGGTTCTGCTTCAAGTAGTCAATTTCATTTAGCGCATGCAATTTTTGCTTTCCTTTCCAATTGAGGTGAATCAAAGAATTTTGAATTGGTTAATTTCAGTTGAGAGTTTCGGATCAGGTTTGATTACCTGCTTTTAACCCATTGTGCATGAAGAAAAGATTAATTTTTTATTATATGTATTGCAAGTGGCATTTCTATTACTATATCTCATTCAATCAATCATTCAACGAGTCAATCAGTCATCAATCAAGCTGATTGATTAATCAATTTGTCTGCCAGTCAGTCAGTGAATGACTCTGTCAATTTGTCTGGCAATCAGTCAGTCAGTCTGTCAGCATTAGTCTGTCAATCAGTCATCAGTCAGTCAATCAATTCTATCACTTATCGATTAGTATGTTAATCAGTCTGTCAATTAGTCTCTCTTAGGCTGTATATGAATTATTGTGTTAATCAGTCCGTCAATCAATCAGTTAGCCATCAAGCAGTCAATCAATTATCACCATCAATCAGTCACTTAGTCTATCACTCTGTCTGTCAATGAGTCTGTCAAGCTCTCAATCAGTCTGTCAGTCAGTCACTCAGCAAGTTAGTCAGATCAACAGTCACTCAATCAATTCTCTCCATTATCGATTAGTCTATTGATCACTCTGTCAATTAATCCGTTAATTAAAATCTCTTAGACAGTATATCAATTATTGTGTCAATCAGTCAGTTAGTCATCAATCAGTCAGTCAATCATCACCATCAATCAGTCACTCAGGCTATCACTCTGTATGTATGAGTCTGTCAAGCACTCAATCAGTCTGCCAGTCAGTCACTCAGCAGGACAGTCTGTCAATCAGTCTCTCTCAATTTGATGATATTTTGCTTAAATAATTTTCATCAGATCTTCTTGTTAATGATGTATGTATTTATTTGCTTGTGCTTGCAGTAACATTCGGGAGGGCATCATCCGATGCATCCTGGCCACCGATATGGCTCGCCACAACGAGATCCTTACGCAGTTCATTGAGATAACGCCCACCTTCGACTACAACAATCGTGCGCACATCAATCTGGTAAGCAGGGCAGCTTAAGCACTGCACATCTCTAACAGTCTCCAACATCTTCATCTACTTCCAATTATGTTTATAGCTGTGCATGATCCTGATCAAGGTGGCGGACATTTCGAACGAGGCCAGGCCAATGGATGTTGCCGAGCCGTGGCTGGATCGGCTGCTGCAGGAGTTCTTTGCCCAGAGTGCCGCCGAGAAGTCTGAGGGATTGCCGGTGACGCCATTTATGGATCCTGATAAAGTTAGCAAGCCGGGCTCCCAGGTGCGATTCATTGGACTCGTCCTCTTGCCCCTCTTCGAGGCACTCGGCGAACTGGTACCGGAACTCACCGAATTGATCATTATACCCGTGCGCATTGCACTCGAGTATTACAGGTGAGTTATTTACTCCATTTCTGTTTGTTGTTGTACAGTCATCGGTCATATTGTCATCTAAACTACTCACTCCTATTCCGATCTGTGTGTTTTCGTAGGCGCCTCAACGATGCGCAGACAAAGACACGCAAATCTGTGGCAGATAGCAATGCGTCTGCCACATCGGACAGCAACAGCGGCAACATGGACTCGAATGCTGCCCTGATCACAACGAGCAACAGCAATGCCGACAAACTGGACAAACAGCAGCCGGCATCCGGCGGACAGGGCCAACTAAGCGGCACAGGCGTTGGTGCTGGTGCAGCCGGCGGAGGAGGCGCAGGCGGCGCAGGATCTGCTGGCGGTGGAGGTGGAGGTAGCTCACCACAAATGGGACGCTCCAGCTCCGGAATGAGCGGAAAGTCGCGTCGCAGCATCCCCTCCCAGAAGTCCGCATCGCGCACCTCCGTCGATGAGCCCGGTGGAATGGCCGCCGAGCTGCACGATCTGCCCGAGGGCAGTGAAAGCGGTGACTCCGAAACTGCCACAGAGGTTGATGTAAGTTTTCGGTTGCAACTTGCAGATTTGCCACAAAAAACATTTCTAATCGGGCATGTCTAATGTGATAATCTATTAAAATTTCATTAAGATCAGGGTATCCGAGCTGGTCGAGCTCTCTGCGCTAAAACATTCTTGTATCCTGATTAATTATTAATTGTTGTGACATATCCGTTTAATTGCCAGGTGGCTGAGATGACATCCAAGTTCAAAGTGGACACCGAGGGCTGCAGCAATCGGAGTAAATCATCGCACTCGACCTCGAGGAAATCGTCGAGGGAGAAGCGCCCATCAATGATTGGCGAACTGTGCAGCAGCGGGGGCGGGCAGCGGATGCGCAGCTCGTATGGCAACATTGGGCAGACTGGCTACCATCCGAATCGTTGCCACTTTGGCAGCAATCGGGCCGTCAGCCTGGACCAGTACAGCACCAACAATCGGCGACTGTCCGACGGACTGCCCCAGGTCATCTCCGACAGCAATGTCTTCTATGGGCGACCGACGCAGGCGCATGCCGCTGGCGATTTGAATATGAATGTGAATCAGGCGGCGCCCGTTGTGCAACAGCCGCACTTGCAGCACCAGCATCAGCAGCAACAGCAGCAGCAGCAGCAGCAACAGCAGCAGCAACAGCAGCAGCAGCTGCAGCAGCCGGCACATATGCTGCTGCTGTTGCCAGCAACAACAACAACAGCGACAACAACAACAGCAGCAACAGCAACACCAGCAGCAGCAGCAGCAACAGCAACAACAGCAACGGTTGCTAATGCAGCCACTTCGAATGGGAATATATCGCCCACGCTCAATCAGACCAGCAATGGTAGCGCAACAGCAGCAACTGTTGTTGCAACGAATGCACAGCAGCAACAGCAGCAGCAGCAGCAGCAGCCGGGTGGCAGCAGCACCAGCACCAGCAACTCTTGGAAGTCACGTTGGCGTCAATTCTCTGATTATTTAAGCTTTAGCTTTGACAAGAGCAACAAACGTTTTGGCAGCACACGCAGCAGTCCATCGTGTGGCACACGCGGTGGCAACAACAATGCCGGCAGCAACATGGCCGAGAATGCTGATGATGCGGATATTGCTGACTCAGCAGCAGCAATCTGTTGCAGCAACATTTCGAATAGTCTACCCTCACCGGGCGTTATCCAAATGCAGATGGGCATAACTAGCACCGGTGGTGGCATTGGCGGTGGCGTAAGTGGTGCCGGAGGCGAGGGCATGGCTCGACTGCGTGCTTACAGCCTGGATGTGCCCAGCAATCGGCATACATCATACCCATACTCGTCGGGCGACAGCAGCAGCCGTTGCGGCAACATGAGCAACAACAGCAATAATACGCTGCACAGCAGCAGCGGCGGTATCGTTGCCACACGCATTGGCAGCACTGAAGATGGTTCCAGCAACCCAACAGGAACTGTTGCTGGTGCTGGTGCTGCTGCTATAACAGCTGAAGGGGTTACGGCTGCTGCTGCGGCTCCAGCACTGCTGGTGCCGAGTTTTAGCGCTGAGCTGGGCGTGGGCAGTGTCTCCTTGTCGGAGACGGCGCCAAAGATTTGACAAGAGGCGAGCTCCGATACGACGACCAACAATAGCAACAACACAAACACTAATAATTCAATGTGTAATCAGGCCATATTTCATTCAGCCGAAGCGGAGGCGATTATCAATGACAGCGATAACGATAACGATAACGATTCGGATGGCGATGGCAGCGATGCAGATGCACTGCACCAGGACACGTCCAGCTGCGAGATGTCCTCAATGTCAATGACCGTTTGGTCAGCCATTGGCCATCGGCTCAATGCGCTCGTTTGTCATTGCTGTGAACGGAAATTGCCGGAACCGGAGAATGTGTAAACAGTAATCAGTAACCAGTAGTCAGTAGTCAGTAGTGAGTAGCTCTGTAGCTGTATAGCTGAGGACTACGAGGTGTTGGAGGAGGAGTAAGAGGCACCAAATAGGAACAACTACATAAATACATACAACCACCAAACACACATGCAATACGAAGATGGAGCACAGCAAGCACATTGCCGGCGTCTATCGTTTATCGATAACAACACATCACTCATCGCTTATGGGTAAACGATGACAGACAAATCCACACATCCACACCAAGCCTATCATTGTTTATTTCTGATCGCTTAATCGCTTTCGATATCGATATCGATAACAGCTGGCGCGCAGCTCTTCAAGTTGCAACAATTTTGATGCAACTTTTCTGTTTTTTTTTTATGTTTTTCGTTTTTTTTTTTGTGTTTGTCTAGCAATTATTTTAAATCAATTATACACACCCACAATTTATACATTTGGACATTATAAGAAATATGTTTAATTATGTTTATGATTTTTCCTAAATATATTGTATACATATATATCTATTTAAATATTATATATCGACATCTATTATTATGCCTATATACAATTACTATTTTTATTACAACTCGCTATTATTATTTATTTCATTTAACAGATGTTCGACTAATGTTTAATATCTATATCCATATTTATATGGATGCATAAGCAATAAGTGTTGCACAGCTGTCGCTTGCCTCATTCGGTTGCCTGCCACAAGCAATTGTCATCCAATGGTCATTCGATATAGTGTGCACTGATTAGCACAAAGTCAGTTTCTAGCTGCCCCCTTAGGCTGCAACACGTAGCTCATTGCGGCGCCACACACAGACACGTGCTGTTGCATGGCCAAAATGCATTTCGCATCGCCTTTAATTGCGCAATAACACAATTTTTGCATTTTGCATACGCAATTCGGTGCCCCAGTGCAATCAGCGTGCCACAAGTTGCCTACCACACGCACTCAGAAAAAATCTTAAGCGCATTTCGAACTCAATTCAAGAACAAAGAAACAAATATTTTGAATTTCGACATTTGTGTTTTGCAATTCGAAATTTTTCAAAAACTTTCTAATTAAATAAAATATTTAAGTATTAAGTTTTCGATTTCTTAAATTAATGCTGATAGCATCATTGAGTCGAATTCTTAAATACCTTCCAAGTAAAAGCTTCAAATAAAGCCGAGTCGACTTGAATTATGAATTTAAGTTCTTCATTTTTTTTACACTCACTTCAAGTACGAAAATGCTTAAGAATTGTGTATACTTTACTTGATGAATTTGTTTGTTTGAAGTTGGTAGGGCGTTTTTTCGCTGAGTGCACTGTGGAAAACTTGCATCTATGCGGTCCACCTAATTTCATTTGCTAGTGCGGTGGTTTTTGTGGGCCACAGCGGGAGCTGCCACATGTCCTGTGCTGTGGTGGTGGCGCTGGTAATGGTACTGCTGGTTCTGTCTGTCTCGCCTCAATGGACTATTTCGAGTATTTTAGGTATTGGCAGCCGATTTCACCTTGCACCACTTTATTGAAAATCATAGTGTGGAGAAATTGAATTTGCCAGCAGTTGGTTGCTGTTGCTTTTGCCGTAACTGCATGTGGCACACAATTAGAAGCCAGCGAATTGCACCAACTGCATTCAAGTGGCAGCATCATTGGCAGCACATCCTGCAGCTATATCCTGGGGCAATGTACGTAAAAGTGTGTATAATATGTTTATCTGATTTCTGAAATGGATTCCCAATTTGCTGTTGCGCTCGAATCTCTACCAATGTAATTATGTTGCCAGGTGTACTCTACCAATCAGTCAGCTATTCAATCGTTAGCGGGTAACTTCTAAATATGCCTGGATGGATCCTTGATTGGAAAGTCTCCAGATGAAATAAAAACACAGCCAAATGTTTAAAATTTGTTTGTTTGAGTTGTGATTTTCAATAGAATTCCTTCTCTTAGCTTACCCATTTATTAGCTTGTGTTTTTTGTTTAGTGTTCTTTTTTTCAATTCATAGAGAGCAGTCGATGTCTCCGTTACATAGACACACACATACACACCCACAGACACACACACTCAAACAGATACTCACACACACATATGCATGCTACGGTGCTGTTAGAAGTGCATTTCCGGCCAGATGGCACTGAGGGAACTATTTCGAAAAATCCCACGAAAATAAGAAGAAAAATCAAGAAATTTACAAAACATAAAAATGTAAAGAGAACTTTAAAGATAACTACATATCCCCAGACAGGATATAAAACACAATGCAAGTCAACCAAAAATTACAAACAAAAATTAAAAAGGGGCAAATCAAGTCCAAGCTGAGAGAAAAAAAAACCAAAAAAAAAATGGAAAAATAAAAAATAAACAAAACAAATTATAAATATCAATGTAAATTTCTGTATGTAATTATGTTAAATGTACTATAAACACACGCACACATACGCATACATACAACGCGCACATTTGCAGATGCATTTGTGTTGCATACTTTTTAGCGCCACTGTGGATTTAAGAGACGTTTGACAAACATAGGAATAGACAATTTGAAATGCAGAGAGATATTCAATTGAACCAAGCTGGAACTTGGCCAACCACACACATACACACACAGACATACATATATATATATATACATGCAATAGATGTAAATGTAACTGGTACTTCATATAGAGCATTGATTTTCTTTTGTCTAGTTTTCTTTTCAAGTTTGCTTTACTTATACATATTAGAACTTAAGCAGAACAATGCAAATTAAATGGAGAAAAATAAAAAGAAACAACACAAAGTAAAACAAAGGAAAACAAGTAAACCTAAGACTTGATACACGACTACAAAAGAGATATGCAAAAGAAGCAAAGAAAATGGAAAATGTGCGCAAACGTTTTTTTTTTTTGGATAACTTTTAAATGTCTAGCAGAGAAATGCAAATATGAATAATCAGATATATATATATATATATATGTAAATTTATCAGAAATATACGTATATTTATGTGTATGTTTAATGTAAGTGTAATACATACCATATTTATCAATATGATTATTTTTTTTTATTGTTTTAAGTGTCATCATTGTCATCATCATCGTCGTCGTCGTCGTCGTCGTCGTCGTTGTTGTTGTTGCTGTTAGTATTATTGTTGTTGTTGTTGTTGTTGTTGATAGGCAAAGCATAGAATTGGCATAGGCAACACTGAGAAAAGCAAAAGTGTTAACTAAACTAACCACAAATATTATTTATGTACGTTAATCTACAACAACATCATCCAGAACATAAAAACAGTTTGCTTGAAATCGATGTCTATTTTTGCTGTAGTTAGACAGAGCTCTACACTCTCACACACACACACACACACACACACATAGATATGATGCGAAAAATTACTATAGATTAATCTTCGATTTGTAGATATACACGATGTGTATGTAGTTTAACTTAAGTATTGCTTTCAACATCTGGATTACTCTTGATTTCCAGTTAATGTTGCTGTTGTTGTTGTTGTTGCCTTACTTGCAACACCCATGTTGGAGTGTGTGTGTATGTATATATATATATATATATATATACATATGTGTGTGTGTGTGTGTGTGTGCTTGTGTATGTGAAGGCCCTCGACTTGTGTACATTTGTATTTGGTTCAAAAAGCCACAACTTCCCTTGTTTAATGAAAAACATAAAGACTAAACTTGAATTTACAAAACCTTTCCAAACAAAACAAAAACAAATTTAAACTATGTATCTTAAAAGTAAACTTACAAGAAGAAAAAAAAAAACAAAAACAAAACTCTAGGTGTTTTACAAATGTATAAAATTTTAAAAGAAAATGTTAAAAAAAAAAAAACAAAACAAAACAATCAATAAAAAACATTTTAAGCATAATTTAATTAGTCTAGACTTAAAGAACAAAAAGAAACAATGAAAAATTACAAACAAAAAAAATGCTTTTCGATGTACAATTTAAATGTTAGTCAACATTTTGGCAGTCAATTAAACGAAAAACAAACCACGCTTTCTCCTTAAGCCCCCAAACACCACCCACCCTCCCCGTCCCCCTAAACAACAAAAAAGTAATAATAATAATGCAAAACAAAAAGGTGAAGAACATTTCAGAATTTAGTGGAAAAAACCCAAAAGTGCAAAAATGTTTGAAATATTTTCAAGAAAACACAAAAGAGAAGTAAAAATGGGGAAAATTGAAATTCGAATTGAAGACTATTTGTGGGTTTGGGCAAATAATTGTTAACGGGAGGAATACGAATAGTTAAGCAACAAAAAGATGTTAAGACATTAGCAATTTGGACCAAAACTAACAAAGCTCTCTCTTCTTTTGACTAGCAAACCTAACACTGAAAAAAACCGTGAAGAATTATTAGTACTTTCTGGTACTTGTACTTGATAAATAGGTGAATTTAACCTGTAAAAGAGAAAAGCATAGTAACAAAATATATATATGTATACACACATGTATCTCTGAACAACACAACTACCTGTCTGCCTAACAAACTAACTAACTAACCGATCCTATATCGTCGTTGATCGTTGATTGTTGATCGTATATCGTATATCGTCTATCGAGTATTGATTTGATCGCCCAGACATATATTTGCATACTCTTCAACGTATCTTTCAACTGAAGCGGCAGCGCAAAAAAGAACTTCCAAAAGCGGTTTTCATCCACTCAGCAAAAAAAATATATGTGTCAGGATTTAGAACATATTTTTCATTTTTGTTAAAACACTGTCAAAAATAATTGCGCATTTAGTAGGGAGCATATAACAGGCAGAAGAAACCAATAAATATATATCATATATATATCGATTCTTGATCAGGACCAATAGCCGAATCGCCTTACCCATGTCCGTTTGTCCATCTGCATAAAAAGCTGAGATCTCAGAGTAAATCAAATATAGGGACTCCATATTTGCATTATTATTTCTCGTATAACATTTGGAGATCAAGATTATTTCTTTTTTTTTTCAAAACTGACACCGTTTTGCGAATATCGATACAATTCAATTCTTATATGATGTAGCCTGACATATTATTGACATTTAAGGAAATTTTAATTGCGTGCTTTTCATTTTCTGGAGCATATATTTTTTATCTGGGTGAACCATATAGACAACAAACTTCAATAGAGAAACTTCAGATATGTACACACACATTTACTATATACATCTATATCAGGCAGTAGAGTTTTGACAATTCACATTACCAAATTCCAAGCTCAAAAGGCGTCTCAATAACCACCGATAACGGACCAGAGTAGTGCATCAGAAGCGCTTCCCCAACATCATTCATTATCGTTATCGTTATCGCTATCGAGACATAATACTACCACTAGTATCGATAATGCTAGAGAACTTGTAGATGTGTTGCCTGAGACACAAATAAATGAATACTTCCCTTGTATTTAAATTGCCTTTTCTAACCTTAACTTTATCTCTCTCACTCTCTCTCTATCTCTCTCTATCGCACAGACACACACGCACACAGATAGAAAAGTGCACTCGAGCTATTAGAGGAAGATACATTTAAGTGCATAGACTATATTCTAAGTACTATATACAGACTATACTATACACATATATATATATATATGTATATATATATATATATATATATATATATACTAGAGACCCTCCTGAACTTAAAGAAAACCAAAAGCCTTTAACTCAAAAACAAAAATAAAGAGACTACATTTTATTATACAAAACAAAAAAGAAATGAAATGAAAAGAAAGACAAACAAGGGATACGGATGAACCGGAAACTTCAATGCAAACATTTTAAATCGAATATCTGCATGAGTCGTATGAGTTGATATGAGTGCAACTTCGAGTACTACTCGCACTCATACATACACTCACATATGTATTATATACACACTTGGATTGGCAAAGCATTCTTCGGCAGGCCGAAGCTTTGATGCTCCATCGCTCTCTCTCTCACACACACTCTCACTCTCTCTCTCTCTGTTTTCACATATACACACTCACAAGAAAACACACTGCAAACAAATATCAGGTAAGAAGTTTCAAAATACATTCAATTACTAAAAGTATGCAAGAAAACAAAAAGGAAAAAACAAAGAAAAACATATATATAAGAAACGTAAGAAAATGATACGAATGCAGGCCGCTTTTTCTTTCAGTGGATAACAATGAACAGAAGAACTCTATATACATAATGCTATAAGTATTTTCAAATTGTATGTCAATGATACCAAACTATTAACATATATGTATACACATATTGAATAGAAATATAAAAGAATATATAAATAATAAAAATAATAAATATATATGTATATATATATATATTTGTATATATATACTTATATATATATACAAAAAAAAAAACAAAACAGAAAGAAATATCTATTATGCTTAAGCGAACATTAATGAAAGAAGAACAGAAACCTAATAGGATCCTTAAGCACACAAAACTAAAGAAAAGAATTGTTGAACAAAAAAAATACCAAGAAAAATATACTAAAACGATAAAGAAAATGATGTGGAATCAATTATATGGAATACCTATACAAAAATAAATGTGGTAGCAACTAGCGCGAATGTTAGGACATAGGACAACAATTTAAATAATTACTTACACCAACACCCACACCAACACATACAAGCATAAGCAACAACAAAAAATACCAAATCACACACATTACATAGAAAGAATACTAAGAAGAATACAAAGAAAATACTGCAACTTTCCATGCACAACGCGTTGTTTAAGTGACAAATACATATACTTATTAGCAGCAACAATTATTATGTGTAAAATACCATATAAATACCCGAAAAATAATGAAAATACCAACAACAACAAAAAACCAAAAACACATTTCTATTTCAGCTTACCATCAAATAAACATAAAACAAAGAGAAATACAAAATCGAAAAATGCATTCGAAATACTATAAAACGAAGTAAATAAGAAATACTAAGAGGAAAACCAGTTGGAAACTATTTACAAGTGGCTTGAAAAGTGAAAATGTTACAAAAATGGCAAAGGAAAAGCATACCTAAGAAAAGAACAAAAATGACGACAAGTCGAACTTGTTACGAAAAATCGAACCCAAAGAATCTCATTTCAAATGAATACATATAAATATGCATACGATAAATAAATACCAAGGAAAGAAAATCAAACACACAAAAAACAAAAAAACAAAACATGAAAACATAAATGATGAAAAAACAAATATATGTATATATATATATATATATATATATATATGTGTACATTGGATGAACTTAAATGCATTAGCGACAACAATAAATGTTTTGAGTACTACAAACATACAGCATACATAAATATCAACTCTTAACTACAACAACAACTACACACACCCACACACAATTGAAAACAAAAAAAAAAGATATATATATATATGTATGTGTATTACAAAAAATATGTGTTTACTTGGAAAAAAATAACCATACATGCAAAACTTCTCCCAACAAGCAGCAAAGCAAATCTTGACAAACATTCAACACACAAGAGTGAAAAAAATAAAACAAAAAAACAAAAATAAAAAAAAATAAAAATAAAATAAAAATAAACAGAAAATTACTAAAAATAACAAGAACAAAAACTATAACAAAAAGTTTACCAGTACTTTTCTGAAATGCATTTAAATGGAAATATTCAAAAGTAAAAAATTGTATTTAACATTTAAGTCAAATGTCCAAAAAGCACGACTTTTTTTTGGGCAAATGTGAGCTCGAGTCTGAGTTCGAGTACACTCGAACTGCAAACGAGTGCACTCACTCAATTCACTCACTCACTCACTAACACACACACACACACAAACAGACAGACAGACATATACACACACACACACACACACACACATACATACACGTATTTTTGTGTAAGAGTTTAAAGAAGAGCAGAAAATATGAACTACTGATTAATATGAAATATATTGAAATAAAATAAATTTCCAAACTAATACAAAACAAGTTTTTGCAATATAGTTCGAGCGAATCTTTTTGCAAATCTGTCAGAATATATCTGAGTTCGAGCTATTTATGTAAAAAGGAGAATCGCTTTTAAGACATAACTCGGCCATATCCTTAAGGCTCTTCACAGAATGGAGCGTATACGAAAATTGACTCTTGTTTGATATTCAGATAGTACGCAAGGAGGTAAGTCAGAAAAAATGAGAAAAATACGAGTCAAGCTCTGCCATTTGGAGAACTATGGATGTCCATGGAAGTCCTCTGCATAAAAAAAATAGTCCTTGGTCTGAAAATTTGAATAAAAAACTAGTAAAATAGCGGTACCTTAAACTTTAAATAAAAAAATGGCTCATAACTTAGCCATATTCCTAAAGATACTTTCGATTCCAACTGGCCAAAGGACATTGCAAGAAAACAGGAAATTTCTGAAATCGAATCGTATCCGTTCGCACTGCGATTTTAATTTTAAGAGTCTAAATTCTTAGATGACCCCATAAACCTTCGATAGAGGAGCTCCTTAGAAATCTAATCATCCTGCACATCCTTTAAAAAAACGCTAAAGATATGTACGAAATGGAGCCTTTTTAGCTTGAGAGCAATTTAGCCAATGCAGCAACCTAATAGCGTGTAACTGGTGCATGTACCTGCTGTCACCAACGGCAATCTGCTGGGTAAACGATGCTTGAAGGAAACGATGCTTAAAAATACATTTTGAACAAAATCAGGACAACTTAACTTTCTGTCGTAGATCCTACTAAAATCGGATATAGAGCTTTTGGTTGGCCTCATTTTAAATATTCACCCTTTGTTTTAAAAGCGCTTTTGTTTTGTAGCAAGTCCTCAACCCCAAAAGCAGATTTCAAAGCTTTCAAAGCTTTGTCCTGCAACCCGCTGCAAGCATGTTTGAATGTTCGAGTTTGATGAGATGACAGCGCTTGTTAAATGAGTTCTTCAATATATATTCCAATGTCACTAATATATGTATATGTAACTAAAACCAACAAAACAAAAATACACGTTTTTTTGCATTTAACAATTAAATTGTAAGCGCAAAAGTGAAGTGCATGCTGGTACCGTTCGGTTGCAACAGGTTCGTGTTCGACACGGTTACAAGTTGCCGTTCGTCTTAGCATTGACGTCGCCGTCCCAAAAAAAAAGTACGCCAAACGTATTTCAGTTGACATTTACAAACGCGACGCTGCAGTCGCTGGCGACGCTCGACTCGACCAGTCTCTCTCTCTCTTAGCTCGCACTCGGCTCGGTTCGTCGCTGAACAGTTTCGCAGCAGGCAGTAGCAGTAACAGTAGCAGTAGCAGAACAAAAGCAACAATAGTCGTAAAAGTTGTTGGTTGAAACAGTTTGCTGTTGCTACCGTTATTTTTACACCAGTTGTTGTGTTTCCATTCGCTTTATTCCATTTCAAACTCAACGTGCGTTTCTCACATTCTCTCTCTCTCTCTCTATCTCTCATTTTTGTTTTGTTTTCAAGTGTGTGTACGTGTGTGTGTGTGTGTGGGTATGAGTGTAATTGTGAGTGTAGTAATTTTTATACTGTTTGTTGTTGTTATTGAATTTGTATTTTTAGTGCTCGCGTGCGAAATTCGGTGTCAAAAAAACGAACCAATTTTACGTGAGAGATGTGAGCAGAAGAAGCAGAAGAAGAAGGCCTTGAAATGTCCTGAAACAGGCCAAAAAAAAAGAAAGGCAGAAAAAACAACAACAAATAACAGAAAATCAATGTGCCAGTGCGTATGTGTGTGTGCGTGTGTGTGTATGAGTGTAAGTGTGCGTGAGTGTGTGCAAGTCGAAAGAAAATCCATAAAGCGCGCTGCAAAACTCGTCGTCGTCGCAGTCGAGCTATGCGAATAATTTATAAGATTGAAATTAAAGACACCAAAAAAAAAGTGCTTGCTGTGCTGCTCGCTCGCACTCGCTCTCATTCTCTATGCCTGTCTCTCTCTCTGTAGCAACCACAAGAGGCTAAAAGAAGACACATGCATATTGCATACATGTATACATATACAAAGAATTTCTTGGCAGCCCAAAATGCCGAAATGCCGCACGGCAATTCCCTTCTCCTTCCCCTTCCCCCCGACCAGCACCACTCCTACCTTTCGGCCACGCTGCAAAAATGTTGTAAACATGCGAGGCCAATGCTGACGTCGCTGCCAACAGCGACGCTGGCAGAGGCACAGACAACGGAACAGCTGATACGCCTTGGGGCAACTCACACAAGCACACAAAGTCAAATAGTGTGTATGAGTGTGTGTGTGTGTATGTGTCTGGAGTTTGGCAACACTGCAGCAAATTACTATGCAAGAAACTCTAAGTAGCGAGTAAAAGTATAAAGCGAGTAGAAAATAATAACAAGTCCATTTATTAAATTGAAGATGCTCGAAAGCAACTCCAAATAGTTATTATCCTAAAATAATAATCTTTTTGACTCCTTAAATTAAAAGGAGATTATTTTATACTCAAGTCCTACACAAACTTAAATGGAACATTTAAAACAGTTCATTTTTGACCAATTATCAACATTTATTCTGATAAACAAAAGCAACTCAGAATTTAAACTTTAGTATAGAGTATATTAAGAAATGGAATTGAATGAATTTACTAAAAACTATCGAAAATATATTCCACGTTATATTGTGTATTTTCAACTTACACTTTAAGCATATTTCACTCAACTTAATTGACATTCTAATGCGTTAATTCAATTAACATATTTTGCCCGGTTGGTGCACAATATTTCTTGACACTTTCTTGCTGTACTCGACTTGAGCAGCTTTGAGAGATGTTTAGTGCAGTCAACATAAAAGTGCCTATTACACTCAGCGAAAACAGGGTGGTAAAGGCAACGTTTTATTATCTTATTACCAAAAATAAAACATTTGTTGTCAATTTACTCAAAATAAAGATGGAAATATATAAATTGAATGAGATATATTTGGATTTTTAGCTATAATAACAAATTCGATATTAAAATAGATTTCTTACCCAAGGTTCAAGAATCTTAACCGGTTGCAGTACCTAAAGTGTAAAGGTTCCCTTATGTTACTATATAGAAATGTCGATTCCTGTAACTATGTGAAAATATTGAATTTCGGTTACGATTATGAAGTTTTATCGGTAAAGTTGTATTGGTTCCGGTTCCTGCTTTTGGTTTTTTTATACATTTATTTCGTTTCGCTTTGTGTAAGCGCAAATGAAGGCCAAACAACGAGCGAGGGAGTGAGAAAGATAGAGAGAGAGAGAGAGGGAGAGAGAGAGAGAGAGAACTGAGCCAATCAAACTTAACTATGTCGAACTTCTTCTGCACAGTGTGACGAAAACACCAACAAATACAGCAGCAACAGCAACAACAACTGCAGCTCAAATTTCAGGCAGTGTAGGAGGCGGAGCTGCAAGAGGAAGAGAGGATTAGGCAGTGGCAGAGTGGAGGAGGACAAAGTGCAGCTGCAGCTGCCAAGTTCAAAATCAACGCCTGACAATGACAAAGCGCTCCGCTGGGCGGCAAGCAACAACAACAACAGCAGCAGAAGCAACGTGTCGCCCGCCAGCAGCAACGGCAGCAATCAGAGCAACAACAGCAGCAACAATCAATGAGCGCAGCACGAGCTGGCGTCGACGCTGCGCAACAACAACAACAGCAGGAACCACAACTGGAACAGCAACAACAACAACAATGCAGTTGAGTCGCGCATCGTTTTACTCATCGCTGCCGGCATGTGGCATGTCCTGGCTACTGTTCGTTCTGTGTCTGCTCGGCTGTCTGTGTTGTTGCACAGGTAATTATCGTGCCAGTGGCATGCCTCACACACACTTGACACTTGATTCGCATGACAACCCCAGAACCCCAATCTGATCCATCTGCTTGGCACACCGAATGCCTTGTTAAAGGCAAATGAACGCTTAACGCCGATCACTTATTACTCATCAGCTACGTAGTTATGCATTCTGCTTACGTTCTTACGTTATGCATTACGTTATAGTATTATAGTATGTTATGAGTATTTAATTTACAAATAATCTGCTGTTATGTATTTGTATAGTGACGTAGTGCATTACGTTACTACGTTGTATGGGATTGCCTTACAACGTATTACGTTAATAAGTAGCAATTTACTTCAAATCATTTATAGCAATTCATCTTCCATTACGTAATGCATGCGTAATGAAGATTAACATTACGTTATTACGTTATATGACTTACGTTATTACGTCATGCACTACGTGAAGAAGTGACAAGTTGCTCCAATTAATTTTTAACAATTCATCTTCCATTAAGTAAGGCTTACGTTATGACGTAGTACCTTACGTTGTTACTTTCTATTGTATTGCCCAAAGGTGCTTACGCATCGTATTCAGATCCTTAAGATTGAATAAAAACAATAAACCCAAAATTATTTGTTTCGATCTACGGTTCCGTATTGTTATTTTATGTTACGATACTGCAACGTACCGTAATGCTGTAACGCTACGATGTTTTGGTTAGTAAGCATATCTGTTCCGGTTACTGGTTCTTACTCAAACTTTTTAATTCCGAGTCCGGATTCGGCATCAGCATCTGCAACTGGGGTTTTTTTTTTACTTAAAGGTTGTGGTTTCGGTTATCGTTTGACCACCCTGTATTTAGTACTAGAGATAAGTGTTATTTACGTCTCGCTTATGGCCAAGAGTCTCTTTTAGCGATTGTCCGCTGAGATTAAAAAGACTCTGGCCTTTTATAGTCCTTCAAAGCCCACCAGTCAAATAGTAAATAATGCCCAAAAAACAATTGGCCCAAGAATAAATGCAAAAGGCCATTTGAGTATGCGGCGAGGAGGGGCCCAAACCATAGACGACAATGGCCTTGACATTGCAGCCAACATGCAAAGCTGTTTTCATTTTGGTATTTTTGTTTGGTTGCCATGTCGCCATGGCTGAAACACCTGACAAAGAGTGGGCAGTAGCGAGGGGCGTGGCACACTCAAATTTTTAGCACTTGTGCAACAGCAAAACAGCAACTGCAACAACCACAACTGCAACAACTGTAACAACAGCAACTTTGTGCGAAATTACAAAGCATTACAAAGATTTGACCATATTTTTTCTGGCCGTAAAAACAGAAAAAAAAACTGAAAAGTTTTCATTATAGAAACGAACACAGACAACATAAACAGATGACTACTTTTCGATGGCTAAGCACAGAGAGCAGCAGAACAGAAAATGAACAGCTCCAACAATCATTTGATACCCTTTCCTTTTTAGCTGACACATACAGAATGTGACGCGCTTTGGACTTATAGTTTACTATATTGTTTTAAGATTTCTTCCACTTCATCAGCGGGAATCCTCTGAGCGTGCTTCGCTGTGTTAATCTTGCCATATTCCACAAATCCACAGATTTACCTATCTTTTCCTGATTCTATGTCTCACACTTTATTTCTGGCTTTCTATATTCTTGGCGTTTTTTACTACCCTTATTACTGAGCTACAAACGCCTATCAATTATTAGTTTGAGTTGGGTTTTTTTCTGGGTTTCCCCAATCTTTTAAATAAATAATTGACCATTTTACATTTGAATAAATCAGATTTTATTTATAATTTTAAATTTGGAATTTAATTTATCCATTTAAATTCAATACTCGAATTGAGTTCGTAAATTAAATAATAAATTTAAAAACTGTGGACTGTTGTTAGTTGACATTAAATAAACATAAATTAAATAAGCTTACTTAAAAGTATTTAAAAATCATTTCAAACTCCTCTTAAAGCTCAGCTAAAACTTATTTGCGTGTGTCAAATAGCTTTAAAAAATAATTGCAGACAACTTCAAGTTGTAATATGTCTTGGAGCATTTAGAAAAATAGCTTTAAAAATATACAAATACAAAAGCGTAAACAATTTTAAGTAGTAATTTTTTTTGAAGGGTATACAAATGTCGGTGTATGCATGCAAATTTAACTTTTTGCCAGTTTCTTGTTGTTATTGACGCACATGTGAAAAGTTTTTGCCAAACTATTTATTTGTGGTGGTCCTGGTGGGCAGCATTGAGTTGTCGAGTTGTTCTGTTGTTCTGGTGTCGAGCTATTGTTGCTGCTGTAGCTGTAGCTGTAGCTGTAGCTGCCACAAGGCACAACAATCTCAAGTTGCCGTTTCTCTGCCTCGTCCGCTTGGCAGCAATTCGCATTCTTCTCTCTGCATAAAGCAAACATTTTATTGGCAAGTTATGCGCAGCTGAGTTATGGAAAATCATTAGACAAGGATGTCAAGGCGGAAAAGGTCGAGTTCATAGAAGCATACCCCCAATACAATATACAGGGTGGAACACAAGCAAGAACAAAAAGAGAGAATTTCGCTCTCTTTTTTTTATTATCTCTCATTCCATGGCTAAAATAGGCTAAAATATACACATAGATATATGTGATTGAAGCAAGCAAACGGGTCCTTTGCTGATACGCTTTACACTTGTCTCAAGTACAAATATGCTTCTGGCTGAATTTGGAATCTGCTCACTTAATTATGCAACATTTAGTGCAACGTCTTATCCAAGTGCACTTTCGCCCACTTATGACTAACTTATTAGTTGGATTATGGCCAACTGCTATCAACTGCAGCTAACAGATTACATCAAGATTTGCTCAGCTGGGCCAAATGACCAGCGACGAGCGACAAGCGGCAGGAGACAGGCGACACAATTCAGTCAGGACATCAGACGTCAGAGGACGGACGAGAAATCGAGTCGAGTCATTTTGGATCGATAGATGGCTGTTGGGGTAGCAACTGCACCAGCTGCTAATTACACAGTCAAACAATCCGAAAGTGCGACACACGATACATCCACACACACACACACACACACACACACACACACACACACACACAAACAACCACACACCCTCATAGACAATGTGCAATTGGTAATTGACAGCGATAACTGTGTTGATTGACGAGCAATCAAAGCCATTTCACATTCAAATTGCATGCGTTTAGTGTACGTGTCGAAATGTGTCTGAATTTAAAATTGTCCCCTTTGAATAATGGATGTGAGTAGCGAATAGCGATTAAGAAATGTGAGTAACGAGTAACGAGTGAAGAGTGACGAGTAGATAATAAGCGACGCTAAGCAACAACGGAGCAACAGAGTATCGTAATCCGATTATGGTACGTAAAGTGTACAGATTCCGGTAAAGGTTATGAATGGGTTGAACATTCTTTGCTGTATTCGCTTCCATTATCTACTTTATGGTCAAATAATATTGATTTCGTTTCCGCTTACTTGAAAAAGTCCTTTAAAATAATCAGCCCTAAACATTAAAAGTTTAAACACAATCTTTTGGGTCTTCATCAAGCAATTAATTGAAAATAATTAATAAAGACTCCTACAGAAAACTCAATTCATCATTTTTTTTAAAGAGCAGATACGGAAACCAGTGGTAGTAGTTCATTTAGTACCACAGCGGAACCAAATACCGAACCTGTACATAACCTCTAACTTAGCACTGATTTTTTGCAGTTTGCTTGGCAACAGCCATGGCTCTTTTTAACGTTAGCCCAAGGATTCTTGTTGGGGGGGCTTAGATCTAGCAGGACTTTCTATAAGAACTAAGGCGAAAGGTTTGTCAGCCCACTTTGCCTACCCAGCCCGGCTTACATGCCACATGCGACATGCGACACACGGTGACAGCACGCGTCACCAGAGAACGAAAGAGAGACAGAGAGAGAAAGAGAGAGAGAGAAAGAGAGAGAGAATTTACATTAGGCGTTTGACGTTTCACTAATTGCATTGCACAAACCATTCCAAAATGGTTTTATAATCTTTGCTTCCGTTAACAATTCAACGGCGACAACAGAAACAACAAACAGCAACAACAACAACAACGACCACTTTTCCTTCAAGCTATTTTTCCGCAACACACACACACAAAATCTCATTAGCGAAGACCAATAATTGCCAACACACACACAGACACACACACACACACACACTGCGGCACTCGGTGTTAGGCACAAGCTGCAAAGTTGACGGCTGCAACTTGCTCAACGTCACAGAGCCCTGACACTGCCTGACATGTCCCTACCCTCCTCTCCCCCCCCCCCTCCCCCCGCTCCACTCTTTCAGCACTTTCGCATTGCCATAGTGTGTTTGTGTGTGTTGCCTGTTGTTTCATGCCACAACAATTGTAACCACTAATGAACTCTCTTCTAAATGCGAGCATTTTGATGGCTCAAATTGCTGTGCCTCAAATTGAAGTTGAAATTGAAACTGAAATTGATTTTCAAATAAAATGGATATTCAAACCGTCAACTTTAAATGGAAATTGAAAGTACAATTCTTAAGAACTGAGAAATTCTGTAAAAGAATTAGCATAAGAATAGAAGAAAGAAACTACAAAATTTACCAATTTTTTTTTTATTTTATTTAAATATATGTAATTTATGTAAATCGGCGAGAATCTCGAGAAAATCGTCATACTTTGTGGCAACAAAGGCGAATCAGCTTATTTAGAAAGTATATTTCCATAAAAACCAGGGTTTTTCCTTTCTTAATTTTTTTGTAATTGAGGGTGAGAGTGAAAAGGTCATTTTGCCAGCAGGTGTATTTTATTTTGGAATACAAGGACAACTGCTATTGGCCTTGTTGCATTTTAAATGATACTAAATTATGTTGAAAATTTGTAATCAAGTCCAATTCAAATGGGATGAGTGCCAAAATTGATTTTCTACACAAATAGAACACTGGACTCCGCACACTTAATCAGATTTAGCCCCATCTCAGCAAACAGCAAACCCGCCCCCGGCACCCGAGGGACAGGTGCTTCAGCTTGAAGATACACTAACAGAAAAATACTGTTCGCTGTTAGTTCTTAAATGCCCCTCCATAAAATACTCTTACATAAGTAATTCTATCCTTTCTTAAACGTTTGTGCTTAAAATAAGTGCAAAGCTTTGGAAAAACTCACAATTCTTGATTAAAAATATATGTATATTTATACAAATCTTTAGTTAAGTACCAAAGCAAAAAACTTTCAAGTTGCTAAGTTAGACACTTAAATCCTTGATTCTTGAGGAATTATTCAAGAAATTGAGCATTTGTAAATACTTATTTTTCCCAATTTCTATTTGATTTGAGTAGAAAATTTGAGTAGCAAATCTTTTGGGAGTGTATTTATGGCTGCCTTGTGAGGAGGTCACCAGCTAAATGTCATAACAAAAGCTATTTATAGGTGAACCGCATGGGTGCACATAATCGACGACACCTGCCCCACCCACCCCTCCCGAAACCATCTCTTACCATTCAAGCTGAGATTTGGTAGTGCGGTAAACGGGGGTCAGGTGGGTCCGAGGGAGCAGACAGGGAAACAACCAAGCGGCGACTCACGCAAACCAAAAGGGACATTAAAAAGTAATAAGCATAATTGTGAAATGTCGCCAAAAAAAAAACACAAAACCCAAAAAGAAAGCCATGAAATAGCAAGCGATAAAAAAAAAAATAATACTAAAAAATAATACTAAATTCGAATTAAAGCAGCCTTGTATCGATTAAAGAGATTTACGAATTTGATACATCTTGACCAGGCTATATGGCTATATGTACTGTTCAAAAAATAAGACCACCTGGCATTGCCAAATAATTTGTGGATGCCAGGAAATGTGCTAATTTTCGTCGAGTGTAGCGCGTTAGGCTGAGATGAGTGAGATTGTGGCATGTAAGGAAGCGTGACGTATACGACACGTTGGCCCAACTTTGACCCAAGACAGCTAAACTGTTTGGTCGACAGATGGCGCACAAGTTGAGCGCTTGTTTTTAATTATTCAGCAATCTCAAAGGGACCCCAGCTCGAGACGTCGTCAGCACAAAGGCCACAGCACAAAAAACCCGATGCCAAACAAAACGAAACAAAGCAAAGCAAAACGAAACGAAACGAAACAAAAGCAATGCAAAAAGGACTGAACAAAACAAGGCGCACAAACAACTGCAACTGCAACTGCAACTGGATTGCTGCAGCCGACCAATTGTCGCCAGCCACCCAACACAACCCTTGGCCAATTGTCCGACTAGCGAAAAAATAAAAAAATTAATTTGAAAAAAACTGGTAAGCAAAGAGATTGCGGCACTTTCGCCGACGTCGACGATGACGTCGACGTTGACGTTGACGCCTAACGCTGTTTGGCTGTTGCCAAAGTTCGTTCAGTCGTCCGGAAGTTGCTTACAACTTCGAACTATGTTTCAAGTGCCAAAAAGCACCCAGTGCGACAGCAACTGCAACTGTAAATGCACTTAGCAATGGGCTCGTAGGAGAAAGTGATGGGGGAGGGGGAGGGTGTGCTTTAAGGTCGAGGCCCATTTAAATTCGCATCGGCTCAAACATGCGCTACATGGTTTGATGTTAAAAGCTCACTGCAACGAACCTGCGTCGCAACATACAACATGTCTGCTGCTGCACTAGCGCACAAGCAAACATGCATGAATCGAACCAAAACAAGCAAGTCCATTTCAATATCTAACCATCAATCTAGATGCTAGCATCCAAAATCCTTGACTTGAAAATACAACTGGTTTCTGTATGCAGACATACTGCTGCGGTCAAAATAATAGTGCTGCACACTCATATATTTGAAATTGAAAGTCCTTCAATGTATCATACTTATATTTATTTTATACATATTTTTATTAAATTATTATTGAAATTCATCATTATAATAGTAGTGGAATAATAGTGAAGTTTTCTCAGCTTACCCTGCGGCTAATTAATATTTCTAAAAACTAGATATGGAGGATATATTTTACTACAATTAGTAGCATCGGAAAGTAATAGTATTCTGAAACATTCCCAAATAAGAAACAAAACATTTTTGGTTTTGTTGAATTGAATTTTTCTTCATATTTTATCACCATAAAATGGGACATATTTTTATTAAATGCTTCGAGAAGCAGCAACTGAACTGAATACTAAAAATATAAAAATACGCTTTCGATTTTTTCTTTTACACATCTAGTTGCTCTCGAGGAGGACTGCGTGGACTTTCAGGGTAACAAAGTGAATCATGGGATGCTCTATGTGCCCGGACCAGGTGTTTGCAGCCTATGCGTTTGCTATCATTCGGAGCCGCTGTGGTGCAAGGCCATTTACTGTGATCCGCCCTACGTAAGCGTTAAAAAACTACTCTCTCTCTATATATATATATATATGTATATATATATCTTCAAAATTCCTCATGTTCTTCTATATGTGTAGTTCTGCAAAAACTTCAGAGTGGGCGAACGCTGCTGCGAATTCGAGTGTTTGGATCCGCCCGGCGAGGACAAGCTTTATCAGGTGAGTGATGTGAAGTCTACCAACTGTTATATATTATATATATTTATTTGTTTTCATCATTATGTTCTCTAGATCATTATTATATATTTTATTAATAGTATAAACTAAACCTCGGCACGACCGACTCTAAGACTCTCTTCGAGTGAGAAGATTGCTAAATCTGCCCAGTCTGTCAACTCTGACAACGATTCCTGTTCTGAAATCCAGCCTAGTGCTGTCAGTCACTTGATTTATTTCAATGTTCTTATAATAACATGTTAGCTACATATTTAATATAGATATATACATATTTGCGCTGCTTTATTTACAGGAACGAATGCGTAAACGTGCCGAGATATTAGCCGGAAATAGTACCGCCAGTCAGGTGCAGATAAAGGTCGCACCTTTGGCCGTATCCACAATGATGCTCAGCTATTTGGGCAACACTTTTCTTAACTTATAACTTGAAGGGAAGGCGCAAGAGTAACGGCGTTTAGCTTTAAGTCAATAAATCCCCAAAACCCCAAAAACCCAGATCTTAAGTAGATAGTGGGAAAGTTCATTTTTGTTAACAATCCCCCTCCGTCGGCCCCGCTCCATCCCTCCCTCACAAAATGGATACTTATTACAATGTAATAACAGAAACTAACAACATTTACAAATACACTTAAGTGCATTCAACAGATATAAATATATCTATATAGAAAAAAAAGAAAACAAAAAAGAAAACAAGCAAAACACCAAAAAAAAAAAACAAAAAAAATGGGAGTACCACAGAAAAAAAGTAGGTTTTCAACTTATATGTATATGTGTACTACTACTATATCCCTAGTCTTATGTAGGTACAATAATACCAGTAATACCAGCATCTAATATATATATATATATATATATATATATTTACAATACAATTTAATGCCAACCGACATTTTTTATTCTAGAAAAGTCGGCAAAATGAAACCGAATCAAGCCGTAAAATATTAAAAACAAAAACCAAAATAACACTCATGAAGCGAACGTAAAAGACAGTCTTTAATTAGCCAATAAGTCAAGTATAGTATATAGATTATATATACAACTATATATATATATATATATATACATAACTTGTATATACGCGGATCAAAACTTGTTGATTAGTGTTTAGCTAAGTGAATCAAGTACTATGATAATAGTTGATAATAGCATATATATATACTATAATACTATATGAGATATGCACTTGATATAACTTTCTTTTAACAACACACACACACACACACAGTAACACACACTCAAGTTCAAACACCTAGTGAAATTTTCTTCCTAGTCGAGCACTCTCGACTATAGCAGTCCTCTTTGCTTGTCCATAGATAGAACATAAGATATTTTGATTGCAATTACATAACTGTAGTAAATTACACATATCATAAAGTACACACATACACACACACACACACACACACACACACACATGGAATCATGGTATATATATGTTTATATATATATAAAAATAAAGTCATATATTTTTTGCATGGTGCTAATTTTATTGTAAATTAAACTTTATTCAGACACACACACAGTCACATACACACACTCACACACCCACACTCACACACATCATGATGTTGATGCCGAATCAAAGCCCATATCTAAAAATGATATATATATATACTACTTAAACCCCTAAAAAAAAAATAAACCTTCAAAAAGTTGTAAATTTTTGTGTTTTTATTTTTGCCAGCCGATAAAAATTAAAGAAACCTAAAAAATATAACAAAAAATTATAATTAATAGTCTAACAAAAACTAATTCAGAAAATTCAACCAAATTTCCTAAGTAACAATTTTAATAGCAGTAACAAAAAATTAAAAACTTAAAAGAAAATCATAAACTAATGCTTATAGTTGAATTTTGTTTAATTTCTTCAGAACTCGTAGCACGTAAGATCTTAAGCAAATAAAAGTTCCGTCTCTTTCGATAAACCAAAAAAAAAAAAATAAAATTTATATATATAAAAAAATAGTACTACTAAGTAAAAATTCTAGTTCTAGTTCTAGGCATCTATTGCAGGACCAGCTAAAGCAAACGTCAATCTAACAAATGCATTCAAAAAACAAAATTATAAGTGAAATCAAAAAATACCACAACTAATGGAAATACTTACTTAGACATATATATATATATATATATATATATATATATGATTATATGATATACTAAGGAGTACGGCTGTGAAAAATGTTTTTGTTTTCGTTTGCTTCAAACGCATGTAACACAACTGTAAATAATATATATTTACATATATGTATGAGATATATATATATATATTTATATCCATATGCAATACAATATTTAAAAGCAGAGCATAAAGAGCGAGAAGAAAACGCATTCTCAGTTAACCGAAAAGTATTTTAATAACAAGAATTGAATAAGACAGTGACGGCAATGTCGTCAGATACCTTTGCAGTCTATATGCATATATATACATATATAGAGTAATACGATCTGAAACAGTGAGTAAAGCACTGAAACGGCAGCTACAATTCAATATATATGTATTTGTATCTGATATATAGTGTTCCGATAGATAAATTATAGTCTTGATCTCTCAAAGATAGCAAAATATATTCACTGCAAAGGTACAAAAATAAAATCAGAATAATATTAATAACACAAAGAAGCAGCAACAATAAACAAATGATCCAAACTGAATGTACAATTCAAATGCCACAATATATAAGTATATATATATATATATATATATATATATATATATATATATATATATCTGACCAATATGCAAACGTATGTATATACATATATATATATATGCATTCAATATATATTTATGCATAAATGAAACTCATAAATTAATTATGTGTATTTTTAAGATGACAAATTTTAATAGAATCCAAAAACATTATATTAAAATACTATGCCTAAACCTAAAGCGCTTCAAGAAATAACAGATTACTACTAAATAAAAATATAAAAAGTAAAACAAAAACAATTTCAATTTATAGAGAGACTCAATAACAAAAACGCAAAATTGGCTTTAAAAACAATGTTAATACAAATATAAAATACATATATAAAAATCATTTAAGAAGTATATTTCGCCAAGAAGAAATTAAAAGAAATATATAATTATAATAATAATATTAATGAAAGGAAAATCACTAAATGCATATAAGTATTTCAACATTTACCTTGAGGACGTCACGTCTAGCTCATTTATAAAATGGTACGAGTCGGTATTTTTATTCCAATGTTTCGGTTCTTAGATAGATCCCCAAATAAAAAAAAAGAAGAAACACTTGCATATAGAACTTACAACAAACAACATAATAATAATAATAATAATAAACCCGTTTAAAAAAGCTTTGCCTCTAAACTAAAAACGAACAAAAGAAAACCTTGATAAAACATTTTATAAGAGCACTAGCTGCCAGAGTATGTATCTGGAATACCCATTTCCCCATTTTCCCTTTACGGCATGACATGGCATTAATAGCTAAAACTTATCCTGTATATGAAAGTAGTACACACACACAGACACACACACACACACACACAAAGAAGATAAATGTTATGTAATGTATTTTATTTCAAGAGCAACATCACTGAGATAATAACATTAAAAAAGGATCTTAACACAAACAATTTAAAATGTCATTAAAGTTCAAAGAATGCCCTACCCAACATATTGAATTTATTATAATTCCAATCGCATTATTTATCAAAAGGATTTCAAATCATGTATGCATATATTACCAAAAATATGTATATTCCAAAGTACCAGATAATTTTAACATAAAATAAATATAAAAATAAAAAAATATTTTCACAATAGCTTAATAAACACAATCTTTAATTTCAATCATATATTGGGCAAAACGGTCAGCTAAGGATTGATTCAAAGTTGGCATCTGGTTTTACTCTGAGAAACTCCCATCTTCAAAAATCTTCAATTGTCGAGCTAAAGTTACCAAACCTGGCAAGTAGATTACTTGGCACCTTCCCCAATGATTGGTAAGTGAATATTACTTCAATTTTAGAGCTAAAACTATCAAACTTTGAATGTGGGTTACTAAGAACCTTATTGATCGATTTGAAACCCCTTCAAAATGAATAAAAAGGGTATAATTAAGTTGTGCCAAAGTATGTAACAAACTTTCATATGGATAATATATATAACAAGACATAATATCGATTAAAATCGGTTTCCGATAGCAATATAAACACAATTCTTTAGATATATGTTTTTTATCGACATTCCCTTGATCACCTGTAAAAAATCTTAATTTCATATGCAAGGAGTATTTTTTCCTAGACGAGCTCTCTCGACTAGAGCATTCTTACCCTCCCTGCTGGGTTGAACATCTCGTTTCTTTCTCACTGGAAAACAAAAAGGGTAAACGAAACAACACAAAAACCAATTTTCCATATTCACATTTATTAAACACTAAAGTGGTAAAGTTTTTTGTATTTTTGTTCAGCCATAGCGATTAATAAAAAAAAAAGTATCGAATTTCCAAAAAAAAAATTTATGTTTATGTTCGACGCTTAAACCTAAGCATATAAAAAAAAGTACATATATATATATATATATATATATATATATGTATAATTTTGTTAAATTTCTTATTAGAAACATTTCACAATTAGATGTATATTGTAGGCTGTTGTTGTCATCATCTACGCCTAAATATAGTATATATATACATATATATTCACTTGTTGGTCTAACTCTCTCTGTAGCATAATGTTAAATTGTGTGTGTGTTTTAAAACCGATTCACATTACTTTTAGTACTATATAAATTACGAATAGTTAAAAAAAAAATGGTTGTGTATATCTAATAATAATAATAATAATAATGATCATAATATAGTTAATATACTATTATAGTATGTTACAATATTAGTTAGATGTTGATGCATTTAGTTTAGGTATTTAATGTATTTTTAACTATTTTATGTAAATTTCTCATAATGATGATTTGCATATTGCTGATTGATGGAAAATACTACATAATATATATATATATATATATATATAGATATATATATATATGTTAATTTATTTATATATATATATAGATATATATATATATATATGCCATAATTCGTATTTCATTATTTGTTCCATTCAGTTGAACTTTAGAGACTTACGTGGCTACGAAATTTGTCTTAAATATTTAATAGTAGTATTTGCATTAAGTGATTTCTCATTTCTTCGACTTTTTCAACTTTTTGTATATAGTATTTGATGAAATTGTTGGAATACCTATATAGTAAATAATATTTTTTAGTTTAATTTAGCTTAGTTTTGTGTTTTGTTGTTTTTTGTTTTTTGTTTTAAATCATTATCATACAAGTGGCCTTACAAATTTTAAGCTACATTTAAATTACAAATACAAACTAAGACAGACGAGGAGAGGGGCGGGGTTGGGCGGGTTTTAGGAAGGGCGAATGCATAAATCACGAACTGCGCTATAATAATAAACAAGTACACGGCAACTGAGAACCCAAGAGCAAGTATTTAACACGTACTTGATTATTACTAATGATTATTATTAATTATTAATTATTTCCTAACTTTCATCTACTTCATACTCAAATGTCAATTGTTTCGTGAATTGATCTTTAACCCATTCGAACCCAGACAACAAGCAAAAGGTGGTGCCAGAGAACAACCTGACACCTGATATTGACAACTTTGATGAGCCTGATGAAAGCCCAAAAAGGAACCGCAGACCGGCTTGAATGGTCTAAGGACAATAATCAGTTATTTACTGTTAAGCAAAAGAAATCGGAATTGTTTGGCATTTGAGGATGAAGTAGATGAAAGTTAAGAATCACGACCAGATCAATTCTTGACCTGTGATTGTTTCGATTGCTTCCTAGAGCATATTCTGCTGATCATTGTTATCTTGAGAACCATCCAAGCCAGTCTGCAAGTCAATGTTCTTCTTCTGGCTCTCGGGATCACCATTTCTGTGTACTTGATTATTATTATAGCGTAGCTTCGTGATTTATACAGGGAATGAATGGCAACGGTCAGTTAGCTGCTGCTGCTGCTGTGAATCACATTCACTTTGCAACACTGGTGCAACCAGGCTCCGCAACGATGCTGTTGCGCAACACAGGCGAATAGATTGGCGGCGTTATTGAATACGATGGCGACAACATCGCCGGCGAAATTGGGCTGCCAAAGCTGCTGCTGCTGCTGCTGTTGCTGCTGCAATTGCTACTGCTGTTGCTCCTGGTTCTACTGCTGCTGCTGCTGCTGCTGCTGCTGCACCTGGGCTTAGTTATGCACTATTGCGTGGCGAGCGCATCCTTGCCAGCATCATTAATTGCCTGCATTGCCGCTGCCGCTGCCACCTCCTTCATCGATTCGACTTTGGCAACGATTTTGAGTGCGGGGCCCAGTTTCATGCCCATTGCATTGACCAAATGATTCTCCTTGAGCAGCAGCAATGCCTGCCCATCGATCTCCTGCTGCACAAAGTCATCCACATAGTCCTGGCAGCCGGGCAGCTTTCGTATAAACTCGCTCACCTCATCCACGCTCCAGCTACAGATTGATGGACTGCTGCTTGTTGCTGCAACAGCTGCTGCTGCTGCTGCTGCTGTTGTGGGTGTTGCAACTGTTGCTGCTGGCACTGGAACTGCTGCAACTGCAACTGTTGTTGTTGCCGTTGCTGCTGCTGCTGGCAGCTCAGCGACAAGCATTGCTGTTTGCTCCGCCGCGGCTGCTGCTGCTGCGGCTGCGGCTGCTGCTGCATCTGTTAGCATTTTCTCCTCGGCCAGCGATTCATCCAGTTTGTCAGCCAGCGCCAAAGCATCGGCAGCAACCATGCCCACGGCACTGCCGTTGCTATTACCGCCAATTCCTCCACCGACTGCTCCACCACCGTTTTTAGCCAGACGCACACAGCCCGGCGAGCAATAACGCTTCCGCTTCAGCTTGCTGCGATTCCCCGGTTTGCCACACTGTTCGCACGCAATCATATCCGCTGGCAATGTTGCAATGCCCATCAATGTGTTGCCACCACCACCAGCAGCGGCAGATGCAGTAACAGCAGCAACAGTTGCTGTTGTCGTTGTTGTTGTTCCTGCTGCTGTTGCATGTGTTGCTGTTGCTGCTGTGACGCCTGCTTTGATATCTGATTCCTGCATTGCTTGTTTTTTCTCTGCAAAAAGAAGCAATTAATCGATTAATTTAATTGGTATATTTAATTATTAGCCTTCCATCCTCAACTAATCTAATTAATAATTTACATCATTTAATTATTTAATTACTCGTTGCATGCAACCATTACAATAGACTCTGTAATCTGTTATCAATTCATAGTCCTCGATTTCAATCATTGGCTGTCGACTGACTTTGGTTGACATTACATAAATAAATAAATAAATTAATTAATAAATTGTTGCTGCACTCACTTGGCGGCTCATCGTTGTTGCCATCCTTGTCCGCATAGCGTTGTCGTGTGACTGGAAATGGTTCGTTCGCCTCCTGGATGATGAACCCATCGATGACATGGGTCAAAACATTTGGCTTAATCATTGCCTTGGGCAGATCTTTGCCATTGCTGTTGCTGCTGCTGTTGTTGTTGTTGTTGTTGCTGCTGTTGTTGCTGCTGTTGTTGTTGCTGTTGCTGTTGCTATTGCTGTTGCTGCTACTGTTGGTGGTTGTAATTGTGGTTGTTGCTGTGCTGCTGCTGCTGTTGCTGGTGGTGGTGCAACTGTTGTTGTTGTTGCTGGCACGCAAAGCATTGCTGGCAATGCCATTAATTGCAGCTGTGCTGCTTACAGTGGCAGTGTTGCTGCTGCTGCTGCAATTCTTGTCATCTTTATTGCTGCTGCTGCTGCTGGGCAGCACGACATTGCTTTGTTTGACAACAGCGGCGGCAACTGTTGTTGTTGGCAACTTTGCCTCGCCACCCGCATCACCATTGAGCAGCGTTTCTGTTGTTGAGCTGCTTGCCTCAACGCTCGCTTGCAGCGGTGAATCGATGGGCACCAATGTTGCAACTGTTGCAAGATGTTGCTGTTGTTGCTGCTGCTGCAATTGCTGCTTGTTCGCTTCTGCTACTGCTGCTGCTGCTCCTGCAGCTACTGCTGCTGCTGTTGCCTTTGTGGGCGTGGCTGGTTGTGAGCTAATGTTATTCGTGTTGCTGTTGCTGTTGCTGAGCGTCACCAGCGCCGTGCTGACAACAGCGGGCGTTGTTGTTACGCCTGCTGCTGCTGCTGGTAATCCAACTGTTGCATTCATCATTGAAGTCATGGCTAATATGGGATTCTGTGTCGGTGTTGTGCTTGGCAACTGTTGCTGTTGATGCTGTTGCTGCTGCTGCTGTTGTTGTTGCTGCTGCTGCTGTTGTTGTAGTTGTTGTGTAGCTGCCGTAATGCTGGCTGAAAGGAGTTGTTGCTGCTGTTGTTGATGAGCCTGCTGCTGCTGCTGTTGCAGCTGTTGTGCTTGTTGCTGCAGTGTTGCCACCGTGCTGCTGGTGACTAGTGGCCCGGCGCTTGGATTGCTGATGCTGACAATGCTGCTGCTTGGCAGTGAGTTGCTCGTCTTCGCTGTCGTCTGAAAGACGGCACCAGAGGCAGTCAATGCTGCCTGCAATGCACTCGATGTGGCAATGCCAGCGGGTGTTGTTGTTGAGCTAACTGAGAAGGGGACGCCGCTGAGCTGCAACTGTTGCTGCTGCTGCTGTTGCACCTGTTGTTGTTGCTGCTGCTGCTGCTGTTGTTGTGCCTGTTGCTGCTGCGTTGCCGTTTGTTGCACCACAATTTGTTGTATGATATTTTGTTGCTGCTCGCGTTGCTGCTGCTGTTGCTGTTGCACCTGCTGAAGCTGATGTTGCAGCAGTTGATTGTGCAACTGTTGCTGCTGCTGCTGCGCCTGTTGCTGCTGCTGCTGCACCTGTTGTTGCTGCTGCTGCTGCTGTTGTGCCTGCTGCGAGGCAATAAAAGTATTCGGCGCCACTTGCAATATTTGCTGAGCTGTTGCATTTGTCAGCGTCGATTGCTGCTGTGTCTGCTGCTGCTGTTGTACCTGCTGTTGTTGCTGCTGCTGCTGTTGCTGCTGTTGTTGCTGCTGCTGCTGCTGCTGTTGTGCCTGCTGTATTTGCAGATGTATTTGATGCTGCATTATTTGCTGTTGCAACAACTGCTGGTTCTTCATCAGCTGCAACTGCTGCTGATGCTGCTGTTGCTGCTGCTGCTGCTGCTGCTGCTTATCGACGCCCGCCTGCAATGTCTGACCATTCTGCAGCGTTATGGGTGTGCCCGATGCGCTCATCACGACCATTCTGTAAGGAAAATGCACACATCAATCAAATGCCAACTGCGATAAATGAAAACCACTCGGAAAAGCAGTGAAAACTCACTTGTTGCCGGCCGTGGTGACAACCTGATGCAAATTGGCAGCTGCCTGCTGCTGTTGCTGTTGCTGCTGCTGTTGGACGGCAAGATGTTGACTGAGTGCCGTTGCTGCCACATTGCTATTGGCCGCCTTAACCGCAGTGGCAACCGTTTGCCCGTTTTCCGTTTTAAGCGTTGGCAATGCTGGCCGCACCGGTTGCTGTTTGTTTCTCATCTTCGCCTTGAGCAGGCTCTGATTCTGTGCGGTCTGCGTCGATACGGAGCTGGCGGGCCGCACTTGTGCCCCATTGTGTGGCAAGATGGGTGCACCGCTGCGCTGCAGCTGTGCGGTCAACTGTTGCTGTTGCAATTGTGCGGTTGCCACTGCCACCGCCTGCTGTTGCTGCTGTGTCGCCAATTGCTGTTGTGCATTCGCCTGTTGCTGCTGCTGCTGTTGTTGCTGCTGTTGCTGCTGCTGCTGCTGTTGCTGCTGCTGCTGTGTCTGCTGCTGTTGCTTGGGCGCCAGTGCGTCCAGTTGAGCCCGTGCCTTTGTCGGCGTCTGCGTCACATTGCACTGAATGATCTCTGCGGAAAACGGAAATTGGGATTAGCTTGTAATTTATATAGATCTATATCTATTTAGAGACATAACTGGCCATTAAAATAGGTCTGGTGGCTAGCAGCATTTTTATCATTGTTATTTTATCATATATATTGTGCCCCCTCCATCTGTGTCAATAGCTGGAATATTTGTTGTCTTTTTCTGAGCTCATTCCATGCCTCTGCCTAACTAGGATGCTGCATCATTTCCTCTGCTAGGACTGCATTGAGGCATTGAGGATTCTTTCTCGCAGCATGCTTGACTGCATTTCTAGTTCATTGAATATGGAATCATTTACTTGTTGTGGCATTTCCTGTTCCGCTCCACTCCTAATGAACCAATGCAAAGTTCTGGATCATCCGCAACTTTGATGGAATATTTACTGGATATATTCGACCAGCTAACTTTGCATACCTGCTTTGTTTCCCTGCCTTTTAAACGTTTGTTAATGTGTTCCTTGATCTTAGAGGGTACTTCTATCGTTTATCTTCTACTAATACTCCATTAATATTATTTGATAGCTCAATAAAGCACTTATTATGTATGAATATATTAAAATCTTAGCTATCTTACTATTCAGTTGTGTGTGATATATAAATAGATACATATATACATATATATATAGATATATGCACTTACGATTCTGTTGGGTTTGCAGCGCCTGATGCGTTGTCGGCTGCTGGATGAACATGCCGGATGTGTGATCCGGCGGATTGCGCAATATGATCGGATTTGGCCCGAAGTTGGGCCAGAACCAAGGAGCAATCTGCATCTGTTGCGGCTGACCCGCAGCAGCACTCTGCAATGGACTAATTAGCTGGGCAGCCTGAGCAGCACTCACGCCCGGCAGCGTCGATTGTGAGACCTGAACACATTGTTGCGTTGTCGTCTGTTGCTGCTGCTGTTGTTGCTGCTGCTGCTGTTGCTGCTGCTGTTGCTGTTGGGCATTGGCGGCAACCGTTGCATTGGTCGCCGCTTGCACCGTATTCGTTGTCGTTGTCACCTTTTGGACGACCTTCTGTTGTAATTTATTGCCCTGTGCATCGGTTAGATTAACGCCAACGCCCACGCCCACATTAACGCCCACTTTGGAGACGGCCAAAGCGGCCGCTTGTTGGGCAGCCGTCAACTGTTGCTGCTGTGTCAGCTGCTGTTGCTGCTGCTGTGACAATTGCTGCTGTTGCTGTTGCGTCAGCTGCTGCTGTTGTTGCTGCTGCTGCTGTTGCTGTTGCTGCTGCTGTTGCTGCTGTTGCGCTGCCGCCGCCATCGATTGCAAGAGATTCTGTTGCTGCGGCGAATGCGAAATCACATTCACCGGCGATATGAGCAGCGTTTGCGGCGACTGACTCGATGGTATCGCATAGGTGCTGCTCGCAAAGCCCGCCTGTCCTCCAATCATCTGCTTGGCATTCTGTGTGGTTGTCGTTATCATCTGCGGTCCACTGTTCTGGAAATGCTTGCTGGCGGCAATCACCTGTATTGGCTGCTGTCCCAGACCGGCATTCAGCAGATTCCCAGACACAATCATTTGGGGATAGAGAAAGCCTGTGTGATTGATTGATTGATTGATTAATTGATTAACTGATTAATGGATTAATTAATTTATAGATCAATAACGTTAAGACTGCCACAGTTTGTGCATCGAGTTGTGACTGATTGTGAAAAGAGTTTATTACTATTGATTGACTGATTGATTGATGGATCAATAACGTGAAGACTGAGTTAGCTTGTAGCTTATTTCAATTGATTGGCCGATTGACTGAGTGATGGATGAACAACGTTAACACTAGTTCAGTTACTGATTCGAGTTCGATTGATTGTGAAAAGAGTTTATTACTATTGATTGATTGATTGATTGATAAATCACGTTAAGACTGGCACAGTTTGTGATTCGAGTTTCGATAGATTGCGTGACGTTAAGACTGTTTCAATTTGTGCTTCGAGTTTGTTGATTGATTGATAGATCAATATATTTGTAGTATATTACTATTGATTGATTGATTGATTGATAAATCAATAACATTAAAACTATTTCAGTTTGTGATTCGAGCTTCGATTGATTGCGAAGAGTTTTCTACTATCGATTGCTTGATTGATTGATTGATCAATAACATTAAAACAGATTCAGAATGTGATTCGAGTTTCGATTGATTGTGAAAATTGAATTGGTGTTTTGATTTCAAGAGTTTTTAGTCTATCGTCTATCGTGTAATATTATTTATAGATATTTATAGATTTATCTATATTTATCTATTATCTGTAATTAGCAATTATCTATGCATACCTGCTGGTGGCTGCATCAGTTGCACGGTGCGTCCGTTTGCCCAATCTGCTGGTACGCCGCTGGCAGCCAATTGCATTGGTGACATTGTGCTGATTGCTGTCGTGTGTTGTTGTTGTGTTGAGTGCTGCTGCTGTTGCTGTTGTTGCTGTTGCTGTTGCTGTTGCTGCTGTTGTTGCTGCTGCTGTTGCTGCAGTGCATTTTGTTGCGCATTCGCTGGACTGGCGGCAGCAACAGCAACAGCCCCACTTGTATCACCCGCCGTCAGCTGTTGCAGCTGCAACTGTTGCAATTGTGTCGTCTGTGTTGCATCTAATAAATTGATTGCATGTTTTAGCTCATTGTTAATGCTAGTTGTGGTATTGTTGTTGTTGTTGTTGTTGTTGTTGTATATTTGATTGTTACCGCTGTTATTGGGATTGGTGTTGGCGCCAGTGTTGGGATTGTTGCTGTGCCCGCCGCTGTTGCTGTTGTTGGCATTTGGGAACTCCTGTTTAACCTGTATCGCATACGGATTGCTCGCATAGAACTGCTGCAATTGTTCCGGTGAGATTTGCAGTGGCACCGCCGCAGCGGATGCCACCTGTTGGGCGGGGCTCTGTGATTTCTCCAGTGTGCCACTGACAGCAACTGTTGCTGCTGCTGCTGTTGCTGCTGCTGCTGCTGTTGCTGCTGCCGCTGCTGCTGTTGCCGCTGCTGTTGCACGTGAGGTGGGCGTGCTCGAACGTGAGCGGGAACGTGACACGCTGCGTGAACGTACCGCGTTGTTGTTGCAACTGTTACTGTTGGGTGTTGTAGTTGTTGTTGTTGCTGCTGCTGTGCGTCGTGCTGTTGGCGGCGTGTGTGCACCAACGCTTGTTGTTGTTGTAGCAGTTGTTGTTGCTGCTATTGCTGTTGCTGGCACGTTTTTGTTCAATTGCGTGTTATTGTTGTTATTATTATTGTTGTTATTAATATTATTATTATTATTAATATTATTATTATTATTAATATTATTATTATTATTAGTATTGTTGTTGTTGTTGTTGGTGGGCGTGGCGGGATTTACGCCCGGATGCGGCGGACTCGCAAAATCGTATTTCTCGTCAAAAGTGATGCCCGCCTTTTGTGCCAATGTCTCCAAGCACTTTAAAGGCCGCTCAACGCTTTGTTGCTGCTGCTGTTGTTTGTGTTGCTGTTGTAGCTGTTGCTGTTGCAACTGCTGCTGCTGCTGCTGTTGTGTTGCTGGCTGCAACTTGTCGCTGCTGTTGCTGCTAGTGCTGCGTATATTCGAGTTGTCCTTCAAGGGTAGCGCAGTTGTTGTTGTTGTTGTCACAGTTGTTGTCACAGTTGTTGCTGCTGTTGTCAAAGTGCTGATTGTTGTTGCTGCTGATGTTGTTGTTGTTGTTGTTGCTGTTGTATCGCTTTCAGTGTCCGCTCTGCATTGGTAGGAAAGAGAAGGCAGACAGTGAGCCAAAATAGTTGCTAGAGTTGAAATCACAAAAACAAAAACCCAAATAAACACCCAACACACACTTGGAGCGCTTGCGTCGGCCAGCGGCATGCAGCATTTTGGAATTTGCAAAACAAAAAATTAAATAAAAGAAAAAGTGCAGTCAAAACGAGAGAGAAAACAAAAAAAGAGTAAAACTAAATAGAATTGCAATAAAAGAACGCAAAAAAGAAATGCAAGGCAAACTTTTTGGAAGACAGATTGGCAGCTCTGCTCAATGGCATGCAAAACAGCAACAGCATAAGCTCAAACGAAGCTGAAAGCTCTACAAACTTACACATAGTGAGGGAGAGTGAGAGAAATAGAAAGGTAGGGAGAGGGAGTTCCGAGCAGGGATAGAGTAAATGCAGCGAGACTTCATGCCAAGATCATTCATTCATTCATGCACATTTCGTAGTTCAGAGAGGTATTTGTTTTTCTCTATTGTGAAAATTGAAAAAACAATTAAATCAAAGACAAATTTAGTAAAATACAAATATTTAAATTGAAATGAAATATTTAAATATGCAATAATAATATCTAGACAAATTAAGTTAAATAAAATGTTTAAACTATAATATCAATGGAAAAATTTAGTAAAATAAAAATATTTAAATAGAAAAGTAATTTTTAATTACATAATAATAATATCTATTGACAAATTTGGTAGAGTTTTTTTTTAATAGATTTATAAAGTTATTTGGCGGCCAATTGCAACTCAGCGACTCTTAATTGACCCACATAATACCAAATATGTGCTACATATAATTTCACACACACATATGCACTTGCATGAGTAACTAACGGTAACAGCGAAAGAGGTCATTTCAAAGGAGAACAGGGAGAGCCATGCAGCAGCAAAAAGTCCCATATATACAAATACATACACATAGATGGTTTTGTATGTATGCACATACATCAATGCACATAGTTCACCTATTAATGTCAAACAGTAAACAACAGTAAACACCATGCGTTGCAGCAGCTGGAGTTGTGAGCATAAATTGAGAGATGCAGTTAGCCAGCATGCGTGGGAGCGTAAGAGCCGCCTACGCATCTACGCAGGCAGCCAGAGAGGGAGAGCAAGGGCGAGTGTGTGTGCACGAGAGGGACGCATGCATATTTGCAGTTATTGAAATGCAACAGCAAAGTAAGCATGCCAAAAAGAGAAACAGACAGCTTAAAGCGCAAATAACAGTTATAAGTAAGTTTATATAGAGTCTATTAAATGTTTACAAATGGAAGAATGAATTGTTATGAAAATAAATGTGAAATTTTATCATTTCTGGATGCATATCGATGTTGCCAATACCTTAAGGCATATCTACAATTTAATTTAACCAAAGACTGAAAAAAAGAAACAACAAATTCTGACCCTTAAGGCATAATATATATAAAAAATAAGTAATGAGAACCACATACCATATAGCCCAGTCGGGCATACCCTGTTTTATAATATTTTAAAGACATAAAGCGGATTGTTAAATGTTTTGCAATTAAAATTTCTCTTGAATTAAAATGAAAGCTACGATATTAATCGATTTCGAATAGTCAACGTTTAATACACAAGAAGAATAGAATTTGTACATAGGACATGAAATTAGTTATGTCTAACCTTTCATACCCACTCTAGGCATTTTCAATGGCTACAGGGTATGAGATCAGAGGGAAACTACAAGCGAGAGACGGCGGCTATTTGAGACGGCCCAGCATTAGGGTAACCCTTGGTAACAAACGCTACAGAGCAGAGGGTGGTGCATGGTGGGTGGGTGGGGTGGGGTTCAACTCAATTGCAGAGAAACAGTGGGCGGCTTTTTATTTATTTTTTATTTTATTTTTTGCATGGCATTGCACGAAATCTGTCAGGGGTGTCTCATGGCATGATTGCCTACGACAGGGTTGCAGCTGGGTATGCAAAGGTCGCACGCACGCCCCCCTCCCCCCACCATCACCTCTGAAGCACCAAGCCAACGGCAAAGAGCAATCGAAAGTTGCTGCTGCTAAAAAAAAAAAGATGAACAGGGAGAAAAAAACTGAGTGGTGACTAGACATGTTGCCAGACTCAGGAAGGGAGCAGTAGCAGCATCCTTTTCAACGTCAAACAGCAAAAGAAAACCTTGCAGCTCAAGACTGGTTTGTGGTGCTTGTGTGTGTTGTGTATGTGTGGGCAAAGGAGAAAAAGAGAGAGCATGAGTGTTGACTGTTTTTTTTATGCCGACCTGCGGGATGCCGCATCAGTGCCATTAACAATCAAAAAAGAAGAAGAACAACAAGAACAACAACAAGACTGCCACACAGCGAACATTAATTTTATATTCGCTTCTAACCGAATTGAGTTGCAAGCAGCAAGATTGATAACAATGCCAACACGCAAACAAAACAAGCATGCGCCGAAACGAGCTAGCAAAAGAAAGAGTGAGTGAGTGAGAGAATGACTGTGCATGTGTGTGTGTTTGTAGTGTGTGCGAGCGAGATAGTGTTAGGGAGAGCGCGCGCAGCTAGTATGCCAAGGGGAGAGAGAGAGAGCGCAACAAAATCAGCAACAAGGCAAAAGAACACGAATTTCAAATTTGTTTGCAAGAAACATGCGTGCAAAATTTTCTTTTTGGTGGTTGTTTTTGGGGCATTAAACCTGCACGGGCTTTTTTTTCCTTTTTTTATTGGGGCAGGGGAATGAATCGAAAATAGATGACTACATATTGATTATACGAACTGGTTTTATTTCTGCATGCCAGCCACAACCACAGCCAACAACAACAACAACTCACACACAACACATGCTCATGCGAATACAAAACAATTGAGAGTGAGCGCTATTGTGTCGCCCTTGTCGGTCTCGTTGCCGAATTCCCAAAGTGTGAGCGAGTCAGCAATATTTGGTCAAATGACGAGCGCAGCTCAAACACAACACACACACACATTCACACACAAATGCATGGGAGAGCAAGCATGTAAAAATAGAGTTGCCAACCGACTGTTAAATAAATGCATACATTTTACCAGTCATTAATATAATAAAGAGACTTACACATGATCTGCGCAAGAGCATAGAAATGTGCTTATTTAAATATTAGTATGTGCATATATATGTACACATGTAATTTGCATATAAAATACATGGCAGCAATGTGCAGCGTTAAAATGCATTCTGACAATATATTTGCTAATTAAAGAACAGATGGCAACACTATGCATCCGCCTCGAATTTTGTTTACTTCGAATTGTATTTGGGATCCCACGCGCGCGCTATTGAGAGAGCAAGCGAACGAGCGAGAGCGAGAGAGAGCGTGCGCTGCTCTCTCACTGTTATTCTTGCTATTGCTGCTTCTTCTTCTTAGATTCTGCTCTTGGTACGCTGCTCCCACTGCTGCTGCTAACTGTCGCTTGCAGTTTCGGTTTCCAAGCAAAAAAAAAAAAAACAAAACAAAAAACATATTACTTTTGGCTTAGAACTTTTGCTTTTCAATACTGCGAAAAGTAAAAGAAAAATCAACCACCAAAAAAAAAATATTACAGACACACACATATGGTATGCATTGCGAAATTTCGCTGCTGTACGAGTATGTGTGTTTTTCGAGACTCTCGACTGCAGTGTTGCAAAGCAGATGGGGAACAAAACTCGTTTGGGACTTGTGAATTTTGCGCTCGCTATGTGCATGAGAAGCAGAGAAGAGCATTTTAAGTACAAGTACGATTATGATGCGACGTCAAACAAGAGGATATATATATATAAATATGAGCATGTCTTTCGAATTTGTGCATATTTGTCATAATTCGGCAGTGTTGACAAACGTAGCATAATTGAAGTTCGCGCCAAAGCTAAATGCTGCAATAAACTATGAAGTGTGATGGAAGAGCGAAATAAGAAAAATGCGTATATGTGTGTGTGTTGAGAATATTTTCAATGCCAACGATGGTCACACTTGCAGCGACCTGAGACGCGGTTTCCCATGTAATAATAACAAATATAAAAATAGCAAAAGAGTGCACACACACACAGAGTGAGAGTGAACGAGAGAAAAGAGAGCAGAAAAAAGGAAATAAAGTATTTTTTTGTAATAAGCAATAATAAACGCGAGTGCATTGACACACATATACATGTAAGTGTGCATACATATGAATGCATACAGGCACACACACGCGCATATATGTACATTGTATATACAAATGCGATATTAAAAACTAAAACAAAACTAATAACGAAAAATGAAAAACGAAAAAAAATAATACCTTTTTTGCATAAACTTCAATGCACGACGATCCATTATTCAAAATAAAAACAATTTGTATAATAAATTAATAGTATGCATGCGACGACGTCAGCGGCGGCGACGGCGACGACGACGACGACGGCAGCGATGTTCTCTTGCTTTTTGCTATTACTTTTACGGCGACGGCGACGTTGACTGCGACTGCGCTGCTACTGCGGCTGCTGTTTTGACTGCTGTTTGTTTTTATTGTTGTTGGCAGCATATTGCTGCTGCTGCGTTTTTTTTTTTTTTTTTGTAATTTAGTTTAAGTTTTGTTTGTTTTTCATGTTGTACATTTAATAAGATACACACACCACAATATATCTATATTTATATATATACAAACAGGCAAAATAACGTAAAACACAACAAACAACACAAGAAACCATACATAAAATTTACACAACAACAACGGAAAAAAAAGTGTCTCGCCGAGCGTCAGCCTCAGTGTCAGTGTCGTTGTATGCGTGCGTGAGTGTGTATCTCTGTGTGCGTGCGTGTTTATGTATGTGTATTTGTGTGTGTGTATCTGTGTGAGACTGCGACTGAGGCGTGTAAATTGAGCGTTTCGTGCAGGAGAGCAATAATTAGTACATACTCCACTCGACTGCAGCAATTGCGTCCGACGATGACGACGACGACGACGGCTCAAAACTTGAGTTTGGTTTTTTGTATATTTTGCATATATTTATTTTCAACTTTATTATTTATTAAGCACCTGTACACGTGATTGGTGAGGGGTTGAGGGGGCGGGGGAGAGTTGAGTTTTGTGCTCTTCTTGTGCTTCGGCTTACATAAAACGCGGCGACAACTCTAGCAACATATTTTTTGTTAAGCGGCACAAATACACTGCGCGTCGCTGCGGCAGCAACGGCGACTGCGGCGCCGGCAGCATTACTTTTCACTTTGAAGCATGTATTTTTTTTTGTTTAGCTATTTTTTGTTTGGCTTTTTTCTTACAGCCTCTAAACACAAATATAAAAAATATATATTAAAAAATCGCAGATGTTAATCCGTTCACGATTTGTCTTGCGTGTATCTGTGTGTGTGTCGAGATCGGCGCGAGCAAGCAAGCGAGTTCGGACTAAACACAATCCGTACGCTGCTAAGTTGAATTTCAGACTGAAAGGCGCGCAGACGGCGGCAACTCTGCCGAAACAAAATGAAGCAGCCAGCGCGCATGTGTGTGTGCGTGTGTGTATGCGCGTGTGTGTGTGTGAGAGAGAGAGCGATTGAGGAGGGTTGGTAGGCAGCTGGGCAAGGAAAACCAGTTTTTCATACACAGACCGACAAACGAAAATTTCTCTATAACGAAATGCGGGCGTGCGAATGCGATGCCAATAGCGAATCTCATTCAATTGATAACAGGTGCGAATGCAATAGCCACACTGAGTTTGCTGTTGTGTTTCATTCGATGGGCATTGGTGGTGTGTGCGAACGAAAGAAAAAATGTACGTGTACGAGCAGCAAAAAAAGATACAAAAAATAAACGAAATGTACAAAAACAAAAACGAGGCTACACAGCTGGCGGGCATGTGTGTGTGTGTTGCTTTTGCTTTCGCGCCCGTTGTAATGTATTTGTGTGTGTGTTTATGTGTGTATGTGTATGTGTATGTGTGTATCAATGTATGCGCGCTGTCAACCACCCTGCCTGCTTTAGATTGCCCTTTGCTCCGAACACCGCCGTCCTTCTCCACGAGCAAGAGACTCGTTTTCGGTTTTCTCTACACTCAAATGTCGGCCTCATCGTTGTCGTTGTGGTTGTTGTTGCTGCCAGCTTGCTTGCTTGCTATACTTCATCTTCTTTTTTCGATTTCGCATTTGCCACTACCACCACCATTGAATACATGCAACCACACACATGTACACATAGATACATACATACAGACAGATAGACATACCTGAACTGACTGGCAATCGCCACAGCGGCTTTATTTTATTATTAGTTTTTGCTTGTCGGTCTCAGAATGGGTCTGTTGGTGCTTGTTGGGGGAGAGGATGGGGTGCGGACAGAGCAATCGCTCGCTTTCGCTCGTTCATTCGTACAGTGGTTTGCGTTTCATTATTATTATTTGAATTGCATTTTCTTTGCGTTGCATTTTTTTTCTTCTAGTTATTGCTACTGTTGTTGTTGTCGTTTCATCATTTCCATTTGCAATGCACTGACTCCCGTTGCTTTATTGTGTTCCACTGTTGCGTTTTTATTTTTTTTGTGTTGCTACAATTGCCGTGGTCTTTGCCTTTGACATGCACGCACAGTGGTCCACTGTTATTGATATCAAACGAAAATATTGAAAAAAAAGTATAATATTTACTCGAAGTTCTGATTTTATTTGATGAAGGATTGGAAATTATGAAAATTATATTTTACTTAACAAAAATTACTAGATTTGATATTTAATAATTTCTAACGTTGATTTGATTCGTATGTCGATAACTTTATTATACGTTAAAGAACCTTTATTCTGTCCTTTTGTAAACACATTCAATGTGTACATAGAATATTGAAAATGTTCATATATACAAAAAAAAATAAATTTGTTATTTTAATGTAGACTGAGAATTATGCATATGACATTAATTTTTAATAAAGTAATGAACTACCAAAAATAATATAATAAATTGCATTATTCATACAAAATTACACTTGCTTCATATAAACACAATTCATTTTAAGATATCTATTATATATGTGCACAAATATAACGCACTTACACCACTGTGCCTTGTCAAACGCTATGGCATTCCATTTTTCATTTTGTTGTTGCCTGCCTGCCCCCGTATGTAGTATTGTATTTATGTATGTATATGTGTGCGTGCGCCGCTTTGGGCTGTTCTTGTATCCGACATTCACAAATGCTCATCATTATGCTTTTGTAGATGTATATTTGTCCCATTGTTGCTGCTGGCAATGACAAGCAATGTTGTTGTTGATGTGAGACTCGCTGCTCGGAACGACCGAATGAACGAAGGCACGAAACATTTTCGTATATCGTTCGTTCGTTTTTTTTTCTGCTGTTGCCGCCATATTATTTTTACGCTTGTTAAGTGTTTTTGCCTCTCTTCTCTATTATGCCTTTTATTTGGTCCGTCTGTGTGTGCTTGGGTGTGTACACTGATCCGGCTTCATCTTTGGCTACACCACTTGTGTGCTTGTATGCGTGTATTGGATTTTTTATGGTTGGACTTTTGAATGTGTTTTTCTTGTTTTTTCTTTTTCTTCGCTTGTATTTGGTGTACGTAGTTTTTTCTTATTAGTTGCGGCACTCTTCTTCGTGCTGTGTGTCATATAATATTCAACTGTACAAAAATGCCATGCGGAGCATGCGCTCTTTTTTTTTATCGTCTCGACTTATTAACTCAAACTCGCTTTAGTCTTCGACTCTTGTTGTTGTTGTTTTTGGGGGGTCGTTGTCGTTTTGCGCCGCAGTGTGAGCGAGCGCACGAGTGTATGTCCCATATGTATGCGTGTCTGTGTGTTCGTGTGCTTTTGTATATTTCGAACAAAAATGACAAATGTATAATCAGCGTAAATTGCTTTGCGCGTGCTTTTTTCCACTGGCATCAATTTGCTTGCTCGGCTGTCTCACTTGCGCTCATTAGCACAACGCATGTATATATATATATATATATATATATATATATATATATATATATATACGTGTGTGTATGTGTGTTGTAATTGCCTCACACTCACACACATTAGCGCCTAGCATTGTTATCGCAGTTCGCTTGCTGTTCGCTGTTGCTTTTGTAATTGTTAGAATTTCCTACACCATTTTTGAAAAAAAAACCTGGAATTATCAACATTTGCATAAACACACACACATACATACAAATGCCTGACTGGGATGACGTTGCTTCGTGTATGTATGTATGTGTGTGTGTGTTGATTCAACTATCAAAATGGGTTGCTTTTTATTGCTTTGTTTTGCCTTCCAACTGTAATGAAGTCAAAGGCGTGGTCAGCTCACCACCACCACCACCACCTGTTCCGTTAATAATTGACGAATTTAACGAAACTACTCAACGACAACAACAAGAAGAGCAACAACAACGAAAAGCTCTCTCACTCCACTTGCAAAAGTTCGCATTCTTTTTCGCACATCTTTTACCGCTTATTAATATCTCTCGTATTTTATACACATGCACATATTGCCCACACAACTGATGCCATCGCCAACGAACCCTCGACGAGGAAGTTTCCTTCAGGTCCAGCTTCCTTCTCTCTGTGTTGGTGAGTGAGTGTGTGTATGTGTTGTGTGTAGCGCACTCATGCAGTCGTTGTTTATGGTTTGCTCGTTCATTCGTTTGTTCGTTCGCTCTCTCGCACGCACTGCGAACTCGGACTCAGGTTGAAATGTTGTATTCGGATTTTCGTATCTAGCAGTCGGCCAGGGTGAGCCTTGCATGCGCTGCAATCGATAACGGTTTCAGCAACTTTCAAACTTTTCTCACTTGATACATTGGAAACCGAACCACATCTATTAATTGATTTTTTTAAAGCAAACTACGGCATATATCTATTATTATTACAAAATCGATAAGGCAATATAAGAATGTTAACCTCAAAACTATGAGACACATACACATAGATCCCAATCCAAGCAAATTAAAAATAAGTATACACAATTGAACGCAATTTGCTTTATAGTATTTATTATATATTCATACATAAAACTAGATTTCAGCTCCACGAAAACAGTAAAAAAAAAACAGTAAATGTATATAGATATAGGCATATAACCTAACCTCAAAAACTAACATAATAATGTACAAAAAACTCATAAACTATTACATATCGAAACTTAAACACCTCAAAACAAAACAAAAAAACGAAGCATGTCGTTTCACATATCCTGTGCTGCTTATAAAAAATCACAAAAAAAATATGAGAAAAAAACCCCCTGTCAAGTAATTTTCGTCTGTGACCCTCTTGGGAATTCATGAAAACCCATCCAGCGACATGCACGAACTGTACTACGGTAGTGCCAGGCCTAACGGGCCCAACGGTCTACCCGGGTACGGCGCCGTGGGAAGGGTAGTTTCGTTAGATGGGTAGTCAAGAGTCCGAGAGCCTTTGGGTCGTTCCGTAAAGGGTTGAACTTTGACACACGAGGAACGAGGGCTACAGTCGTGGCGACCCTCGACCTACGAAAAACCCGGCACGCCGGCATCCCGACACCCGGACACCCCATCCCCATCCGCATTTCCATTTCCAGCAGATACAACACACACCCTTTTCGTACTCGTTTTGTTGTTGTTTTTGTGTCTCCATTTTACGCACCGTTTTACGAATGCATTTGCAAAGCAAATATTCAACAATTACCCCCAAAATTGCAGCGATTAAGTGGAATGTGTGTGTGATTGTCTGCGTATGTGTGTGTGTCTGTGTGCGAATTCAACCCCTAAGCACCAGGCCAGCTAAGGGCTGTTTTCGCACAGTTGAGACCGGCGACACGGGAGCGATGCCAACAACGACAACGATCCTTTTTTGCTAAGCCATCATTTAAGGGTGGGGGGATGGCAAGCACTACCAGCTAAGGGTTGGCATGTTGACCTTGCGATCCTCGGAGCCAGCAACAACCCCAAAGCAACCCACTAACAAAACCATATACTAATATTTATACATATATATTTTACATATATATATTTATATATCAGTAAGTCTTGATCAAAACACACTCAAACAAAAGTGCTAAAGAAACTTGTACTTAATTCTGTTCTGTGTCAAAATCAAGCACTTAAAGCTTAAAGACAGCAATTTGCTCTTAAATCAGTCTTAGTTGATCAGCTAGAATTCTTATTTCAAGTGCCCAATGCTAAGAATCTGAACATAACTCGACACAAGACTGCATAAAAATGCTTTTAATTTGAGAATTTTGCACTCGATTTGCGAATTTTGATACTTGAAAATGGTTAAAAACGGGTCTAATGAAGTTATGCAAAAGTATGTCACAGGAAAAAAGGACGCATCTGCTATCCCATAAGGTATATATTACAGATCAACAGTTGAGTATAACCAGCTAGGCCCGTCTATATGCACAAGACTTTAAACGCATATCAAATATATTCATATCGATACAAATCGATTTCCGATAGCGATAAATTCAATGTATAATTAATACACAAATCCAAATTTTTGGTTATTGTAAAGATTTCATTAAGAATAAAGCATTTCAACTTGTAGATCTTATTTTTGTAGCATTCACTTCCGATTTTGAGACCAAGAATGATTAAGATAGGTAGAATTAAAGCAACGTTTTTTCTCTGAGTGTGCTAACTGTTTAAGGTTAATTGACTCGCAACAAACTGATCTAAAAATGTACAATTAAGCTTCATATGAAATCTAACCTTACATTTATATTTTGCCACCATTTTTGGGGTCTTCTCCGAAAAAGAAACAATAAAGAAAAATGTATTCAAAATAAAACTTACTCAATTTCCGATTTTTCTTCTTTTTTCAAATCTTACCTGTCTCAGGTGTATAAGTACAATATTTAAATAATTTAAATGTCGATTTTCATTTTATATAAAAACTGAGGAATCCAAAACCATTAAAATTTACAAAGCCCAATATTTGAGCTGCGAGCCAATCCAAATGTAGAGCTAGTTTTTTACTGAGTCTTTCACTTGCGATATTTTTAGTGCAGTTTTACCAGAGTGTAAAAACTGGAACCGGAACAACTAATTTAAAGATTGATTGCTGAACCTGGTTATAAAAGTCGATATTATTATTTCTTAAAATGCTCTCTTAGTAAATAATAATATCACCGAAAAAATTGGTGCAACAATTCAAAACCTTTACCGGAACCTTTACACTTTTCGTACCAAACCCGGAACCAGATTCGAAATACGATTCACTTTGACACACTGAATTTTATTTTGTTTTTTTTTTTATATATATATTTATTAGTATACCAAGAAACAGGAAGTTGGCAAAGTTCGTAACTTTTTAAAGAAGAAGACATCTGCCACACCATAAAGCATATATATACTCTAGATCAGCATCAGTAACCCAACAGATCTAGCAATGTCCGTTCGTCTGTTCTCGTAATATATATATATATATATATATATATATATATATATATATATATATATACATTATAAGTAACGGGTTCGACTACTACGGTGTTCCATTATAATATTTTTTTTGTTCCGTTACGTTAATTTGGAACAAATAATAGCAGTTCCGCTATTTGCGTTCTAAACTAAGTTTGAATCGAGATTTCGTTCCGATAACGATTTTAAACAATATATTTTTAATAGTTAAAAGTTAATACTGAACGAGACGTATTCGACCCCTTAAAGTATATATATATTTTCGATCAGCATCACATAACGATTCCAAAATTTGTTTTTTTTTTTTAAATTCCGATGCAACTTGGAATATATCCATCTATATGTTGCAGGTAGTATCGAAAGATAAATTCCTGCAAAACTAGACTGATTTTCAATATCTGTTGGATACTAAACACAAGATATTTAATTATTTCAAAGATGTTGCTATTTTATATGTAACTTGACTTAAGCAGAAAACGTACTTAAATTGACAACTTGATTTGTGCTTTTTTTTTATAGATCGTCCAATTCTTAATTTAAGTTTATTTCATACTCGACTCTTCATTTACTAAATTTAAAAAATAAAAATACGTGAAGTCGCACTTGGAACATGATAAAAAGATTTTTCATTAGTAATTTCAATACTTGATTTTTGCTCCTTTCTAAACAATATTTTTCTAGATTTGAAAAAGAGAAAGGAAAAAATTGGAAAATTCAATTAAATTCCTATCGAAATATTTTTACACATTTTCATGTTTTGTGCTTATTTTATTTGTTTAAATTATTAAGTTTTTCGTTTTCTTTCCAATTGCCGCTTTTTGAAAATTGTCATTTACCGATTAAAATATTGAATAAAAAGGTTTTTTAGAATGCACATTGAATTCGCCTTTAGTTATTTTTCACATTGAACTTTGCGTGCTATTTGACCAATCGCGTTTATTCGATTTGCTTGTTACACTGTAAAAAAGTTAACTAAATCGAATAGACACGCGTGACGCCATTTTGTTTTGTTTAACTGTTCGCCGCGTCGCTGTCGCTGTCCGTTGTCTAATTGCAGTTTGGCATCGGGCGGCTGCGTCCAATACAAAATGCCGACGGCGAAAAATGGGCGCGCTACTCGCTCACTTTGGGGTGGGTGTCAACTAAAGCCTACAACAACAACAGCAGCAGCAGTCAACTGTGTGCAAGCGAAACAACAACAACCTAACTTTAGACAAGAGGCGTGAGCGAGATGGCCATACGTACACCACACTGCTACGGCTGCTGCTGCTGTTGGTGGTGTTGGTGCTGGTGGTGGTGGTCGTGTGCTCGCCAATCGAGGGGCGTTGCTCGTGGTGAGTTTATTTAGCCTCAACATGGTGAGCATTTAGTATAACAGTTGAAACTGTTTACGAAAATTAATGAAATGTTTTTGACAATATTTGCTGCTTGCTTACAGCAAATTAAAATTGTGAAAGAAATAATAATATAAAACTTTAGGCAATATTATTGTTTTTCGCTTTGCATTTTATGTTTATAAAGCAACAAAAATAAATTTAATTGGAAAACAAGTTAATTTAAAGTTTTTAAGTGATAATTTTCGTATATAATTATGTTAAATAAAGAAATATATAAAAAAAATATTGTTTTTTTTTTAAATTAAATTAAAATTGAATTGGATTTCTAGGTTTTAGAATTTGTTTTATTTGAAAGCATTAAATTTTTCATAAATATTTAGCAAAATAAGATAATATGAAATAGAAGCTTTATGTTATATATATATATATATACATATATATATATAACATAAAGCTATATATATTTCTAACTAGGAACGAGTATTCTTTGGTCTATAAACATAACTAATCAAATCACTTTTGCTTCAAATTTTTCGTAACGTTTTTTAATATAAGCACTTAAAAATTAGTTTTGAGATTCTCTAAAATTTGATAATATGATGATAAATTCCTAAAAGTTAAAGAAAAAATACTGTCGTAGTCTACATTTTTATGATGGATTGATTTAATTTAATTGATTAATTTCATTTACTTAATGAACTTAAAAACCTTTTCTTGATGTTTTTTCTGAATTAATTTTTGTTGGAATGTTTAACGAGAACTTTACGTTTGAATATTTTTTGTCAATTTTGGCTAAAATATATTAGACTCAATTTGAATGTATTCTACAAACGAAAATGGGCAAAAACTATCTGATACAGTTTAGAAGCCACTGCCATTGTGTAGTAATAAAACGAAAGCCCTGAAAGCTCAACAGCTGATCGGATCGAAGCTGAAAGCTTTTGCGCTCAACAGCTTTTTGCTGGGGCTTATGCTCTCGCTCTCTATCTCTCTCTCTCTCTCGTTTTCTTTGTGGGGCTTCGTTCGTAGGTTCGTTTCTTCGTTTTAGTTGTAGTTTTGTTTTGATTGTATTTTGCCATTTAAACGTCTGTCGCGCGTAACAGCGACATTTATTATTATTAATATTAATAATATTACAGCAGGTGGGTATTCTTATATATTATTGATAAGAAACAATAAGTGAAGTGCATTTGCATAAAAAAAAGTTATGTGCTTCTCTTTAGTTTATTTTCTTTCCATATTGAATTTGTCGGCGCGTGCACTGTCTGTGTGTGTGTGTGTGTGTGGGCGCACATTCGATTGTCTGATTTGGGTGCGTGGAAGGCGCGTGTACAACAAGTGACGCCATTGAATACATACAAATCTAACACACACACTCACACACATACATACACATCGCATTTTAACACATTTGCGAACAAAGATGCCGCTTATCAAATCTACATATATATGTATTAATACACATACATACACAGGCATGCACTGCATATGGTAGACGGCAAATGTAAACAAAAACAAAAACAGTTTTGCTAGCACTCAAAAGCTCATTGCTTGCTGCCTGTAGCTGTAATTTATAGTTCAAACGTGTTTGTCATGCACACATACATAGATCGTAGCGATCGACAGAGGCAGCGCGTCGCATGCGATCGAGTGAGACAGAAAACTACATACATACATATACGTCTAGAAGGTTGTCCTACAGTTGTCTCTGTTAAGTTCGCTGCGAACACTTGCAAGCATGTTTGTCATACGCCAAGTTTGAGTGTGCTTGTGTGGGGAGCAGTTTGAGATAGACAAGTCTAAAATGCAAATTATTATTATTATAATTGAATCGAATGCAATTTTTTTACAATTTGTAACTTTTGGTAAACTTTGTGCCTCTCGTTCTCTCTCTCTGTCTCTCTTTCGATTCAGTTTCAGTCCGAAAACCCACAAAAGGTCGACCAAAACAATTGCCAAAACCGAGGCAGGTAAAACTAACTGTTGATGAAAGATTGTCGTAAATGAGTTTATGATTAAGCACTTTCTTCTTCTTCTGCGTTTGCCTTAATACCTGGAATACCTTTTGAGCACACACATACACTCACACACACACACACATGCTTATGCATATAGACAAAGTAAACCCAGTCGCTGTCATAAAAATATTGACTTTAACTCGACTTTTCTTTTGTTGCTCACCTGAATCTCGACCGTGGGATCGTGTTTGCTATTGTCTCTGCCCCTCACACCCCAGCCCCCCCCCCCTCCCCATCCCCCACACATCATAAGAGATTCGTTAAACCAATAAGTATCTTTGCTAAAAGCATATTTCAAATAAAAAGAACATTTTGCACTCAAATTAAGCATAAATATTGTCAATATTACGACCGAGGCCCAAAATCGTTAGAGATCAAAGTGTTTATTTTAGGGAGGTTTTTAAATGGGAGAAATTGTCTTACGTATTTCTCCCAAAACATTTCGAGATTTTAGTTCCTATTTCAATTACTAACGTCTTCAAATAAAACTAACTCAGCTTTAATTGATTTTCAAGCAAACTTTTTCGAGCTTATTCCGTAGATTATTTTATCTAAAATCTAAATCGAGATTCCACAAAAAAATCGTGAGCCAATTATTAAACTTTACCAGAACCTTTACACTTTACGTACCGAAACCGGATCCGGAATATGATTCATTTTATTTTACCATTTCGATAATTCTGCTGTAAAATGTTAACTTTATACAACTGTCAATTGAATAAACCAAAAAAGTCGCATACAGCGCATCTGCTAGTCAGGCCCTTTTTAGCTTTTCCCTGTTTTTATATTTCGCACTGATAGTGTTGCGAGACGGTGGCAATAAAGCTCATAATGTGTCTATCCCAAGATTGTGGATATACTATATATATTAAATATATGCAGATAGATAGATACATCTATTTTTCCCGTTCCATCTGGATGCTATCTATCAGTACCGCCCGAGCTTTGTGCCACAAAAGACTACAATTAGTGAAAATAAAAAGGATTCGACTATTACAGGTGGGAAGATAGAATCAGGATAACGATAAGCTTTAGCTAGTTCTTTTATATTGCTGTTAATGTCTGATTTATCATACAGCAGATCAATGTATACACACAGAAAATAGAAAGGGTATAATAAAGTTGTGAAAAAGTTTGTAGAGGGCAGAATAATGCTTATAGTATATATGTATACCTGATCAGCATCAACAGTTGAGTCGATTTAGCCTTGATCGTCGATATACAATAGATCAATCTAAAAATTGCATTAAGATCGCATATGAAACACAGATTTCGTTGAACAAATCATGTTTTCATATTGACCAAACTGCTATCAGCAAGCCTATTAATATTTATTTGCATTTATAAACTTAAAGCAGGGTGTCTGCTAGTCGAGCACTCTAACTGTTATTCGAAGCCTAAACGCCTTATCTCTTCTTCGTTACAGCTTTCCCAAAAACGACACATTCGACTTTAAACTAGTTTTAATTGACGCCTTCCCTACACCACATCACAACACACCACGCCACACCACAACAGATCCGACCACAGCCCAGCACAGTTGCAGTCGAAGTCACCACAGACACGATGCGTTTACAGGGACTCGTACAATTGCGCAGATATGCGACGACGATTGCCGCCACCCTCCGACACACACACACGCACACCAACACAATGGTGCGCACGCTGGCGAGCAGCGCATCGCCGCTGCCCGAATTCACTCAGGTAAGAGGGAAAGACAGAGACAGAGAGAGAGAGTGAGTAGAGTCTGTGGTGAATTTGTGTCATTGTTACCGATGCTCAGTGGCCCAATCGCTGCCGACCAAAAAGCAACGCTCTTTGTTTTTTTTTATACATTTTTCTTTTTATTGCAAATGGTGGATGATTTTTTACATTTTACTGTTTTGTTTTCACCATTTTAAGTTGCTTTGGGGATTTGTGGTGCATTTTTATTAGGTTGTCATTATACGCTTTGAGAAATGTAGCCAAGTCGCAGTATTTAAATTTAGAGTATTTCGAAAATCATAAGTCACATAAAGTCCCTTTTTGGCACCACAGATAACGGACAAGGTGCAGCGTGGCAATTACGCACAGCTCAATGATAAGGATGTGGCGCACTTTGAGGAGCTATTGGGCAAGAATCATGTCCTTACCGAGGATCTGGATGCCTACAATATATGCTTCCAAAAGCGCATACGCGGTAAGTATTTACAGTTATTAAGTTAAGTTAAAAAGAGTAATTAACTTTAATGAACATTTTAAGCAGGAAATCAAACAAAATTTTTAATATTTCGGCTTCCGATCTCCTTTTGAGTTTCAATCGGTTAACCGTAATGGTTCCGGTTTGATATGTATACGTAGAAATATATATAATATAATATGTCAAGAAATATAGGGAATTTCGACTTTCAGGCTTTGATTCTAAAATTCAATCGGTTCTATTCTTTTTGATGTGAATTTTAGTTTTAGACTGTTGGCTATTTGCTAATTTGAATATTTATTTACATTATTCAATTTAAAATAAAAATAATTAAAAGTGCACGATTTAATTTAAATCTGAGACAATCAGAAATCATTATATATTAAAACAAAAAGATACATGTAATTAAGTAATTCAATTACTGTACCAGAAGTAATTAAATTGTAAATAAATTGATATTCATCTACAACTACAATTAAGTTCCATTTAGTAGTTAATTAAAAAAAATATAATTCTTGGACAAACCTTGGCAATACACTCAATTACCTTAAGTAATTAAATCAATTAACTTAGGTAGTTAATTCCCTTTGGTTATGGAATGAATACCAAGTGTAATTAAGCTGAATAACTGATTCCAATCTAATCCATGACAGGCAACAGCAAACTGGTGCTTAAGCCTGGCAGTACCGACGAGGTCGCTGCCATTCTGCGCCACTGCAACGAGCGACGACTAGCTGTGGTGCCACAGGGTGGCAACACCGGTCTGGTGGGCGGATCTGTGCCGATTTGTGATGAGATTGTGTTGTCGCTGCAGCGACTGAATAAGGTTCTATCTGTGGATGAGGTCACGGGCATTGCCATCGTCGAGGCCGGTTGCATTTTGGAGAACTTTGATCAACGTGCCCGCGATGTCGGTCTGACCGTACCCCTCGATCTGGGCGCCAAGGCCAGCTGCCACATTGGTGGCAATGTTTCAACGAATGCTGGCGGTGTTCGCGTTGTTCGCTATGGCAACTTGCATGGCTCGGTGCTGGGCGTGGAGGCTGTGCTGGCCAGTGGCCAGGTCCTTGATCTGATGTCGAGTTTCAAAAAGGATAACACCGGCTATCACATGAAGCATCTGTTCATCGGTTCCGAGGGCACCTTGGGTGTGGTCACAAAACTGTCGATGCTCTGTCCCCATGCCTCCAAATCGGTGAATGTCGCCTTCATTGGCCTCAATTCCTTCGATGATGTCCTCAAGACGTTCGTCAGTGCCAAACGCAATCTCGGCGAAATACTCAGCTCCTGCGAACTCATCGATCACCTTGCCTTCGACAATGCCCTCGATCACTACAAGTTTCTCAAGTGAGTACCTTTGATCGACTTGCAAATACCCTTTTCTCTCAGGCATTCAAGACCCGGCAGAGTTTTCTAGTAGAAACAATATCCAAATCAAGACCAGGAAAGAATGGTTTTTATATCTCTCAGTTATTGCATATAAGATAGTAAAGTTCTTGAGTCGGTCCTGCTATCATCTTAAATAAAATGTACAAAAATGTTTATAATGAGAATTATTTAATGCAATAATTGTTGCTTTTATTCATACAACTTTAATTGTAAAACTTCAATACTTACAAAAAAAGTTGAAAAATGATTCAAATTTAAGTTCGCTTGTTGTCTGAGTGTAGTTGGGAGTAATCGTTGTAAAATTTAAGAATGTCTAATTGTTGATCATCCATTCTCGTAGGTCCCCAATTACCGGATACCCATTCTACATGCTGATTGAGACGTCGGGCAGCAATGCAACACACGATGAGGAGAAGATCAATCAGTTCATTAGCGATGGCATGGAACGGGGCGAGATAATCGATGGCACCGTAACCGGTGATCCCGGCAAGGTGCAGGAGATATGGAAAATCCGCGAGATGGTCCCGCTGGCCCTAATCGAGAAGAGTTTCTGCTTCAAATATGACATCTCATTGCCGCTCCGTGACTTCTATGGCATTGTCGATGTGTTGCGCGAGCGTTGCGGCCCCTTGGCGACAATCGTCTGCGGCTATGGCCATTTGGGTGACTCCAATCTGCATTTGAATGTGTCCTGCGAACACTTCAACGAGGACATTTACAAGCGGGTCGAGCCCTTCGTTTACGAGTACACCTCACAGCTGAAGGGCAGCATCAGTGCCGAGCATGGCATTGGTTTCCTCAAAAAGAACTATCTACACTATTCCAAGAATCCCATTGCCATCGGTTGGATGCGCGACATGAAGAAAATGTTCGATCCCAATGCTATACTCAATCCCTACAAAATGCTTAATTAATTATCCCAATCAGCCACTAGATCAAATATTTGTATGTGTGCTCTTTTTTTTTTTAATTTTAAAATGTAAAGCTTTTAATACATGTAATAAATTGATTGTTTAAATTTTAAGCACAGCTTTAATTCAATTGCTAACGCCATCTATCGTTGCCAGGCTACGTTATCGTTGCGCTCTCTATAGAGTATAGAGGGCACAGCAATGTGACGTAAAATGGTTTTTCACATGCTGCTTGCATTTGCGTGCATTGCGCTGATCGCCAAAAAGCTCAGCACTGCTAGAGCTGAGCGCAATGTCAACTTGGCTGCGCACGAAAGTTGCACTCTATCAAAAGTTGAACTGATTTTGGAATGCAATCTTGGCCAATTTCAAAGAAATTTTTAATTTGAATATCAATTCATAAAGATAGTTGACATTTTCAACATATTATGGGGTGAGAATATGAAAGAGGATTCCAGCCGTGCGATTGTGTGACATGCACAATGCAGCTCACGTGACACGCGCTCATATCTAAAGCAAAGCTTTTCGGCATTTTGTCATTTATCGTTTTGGCTTTGCTTCAGATTTTGTGTCAGTTGTAGTCGGCAAACGCAAACAGGCACAAGGCGGCAGCGGAGTAATAGCAGCAGCAAAAATCGAAACGAGTTTTTCGTTTGCGTAAAATTTACAACCTAATTAGTTTCCAAATCATTAATAAATCTTTTTTTTTTATAAAAAAAATGAGCGGGTAAGCAAATTTCACACACAGACCGACATAAATTTGCCAATTTGTCAATTTGTGGGTCCGCTCAATTTGTTGTTTTATTGTGTAAAATGCAGGAAAGCTGATATTGCCCTTATTGGATTGGCTGTAATGGGTCAAAATCTAATACTAAACATGGACGAGAAGGGTTTTGTGGTGTGTGCGTATAATCGCACCGTATCGAAGGTTCAAGACTTTCTAAACAACGAGGCCAAAGGCACCAAAGTGATTGGCGCCGACTCATTGAAGGACATGGTCGACAAGCTGAAAACGCCACGCAAAATTATGTTGCTTGTCAAGGGTAAGTTTTTATTGTTACTGTTGTTGTGGAGTGGCGTGAAGTGATCGCGTCATGTGTGTGTGGTGTATGTGTGATTATGTGTGTGTGGAAGTCAAAGCAAAGTCATGCATAGGCAAAAATTGCAACGTGCACTAACAACAACAACAACCGTTAAAGAGAGAGCTTAAATCTGATTTGATTTTGTTTACTCAAGCGCTATCGATAACTGCATCGCTATTTTTGCGTTTTTGTGTGATTATCGCTTAAGCTTAAGCCGCAGCTTAATGAGCTCGATAACTGAATGATGTGCAAATTTTGAGCAAGTGAAAGCTTTGTTTACATTTTGCATGGCTGGCGTTCACACATTCTGACATTCAATATAGGTCACACACACACACACACACTTTGTTTTCGACTTGAAATTGTTATCAAATTGTTGTTTGCCATTTAATCGTTAATGCTGGAGTGCAGAAATTAGCGATTGGGCGACTTTGGTCTAACCTTAGTTCAAGGTCAACCATAAGCAACACTTGACCAATTAGAGTTGAGCGCGACCTAAAATTTAAGAAAACAAAAAATAAGAAAAGCAGCAGCACGTATTACATGCTTGGCCTTGCTGTCCGTCACGCTGCCATCTCTAACAGTGACTTTCTAAACAAACTTGACCTCTAATAAACTTGACCTAAACACGTTTGCTGTTTTTGTTCTGTCGCAGCTGGCAACGCTGTGGATGATTTCATTGGTCAACTGGTGCCACTGCTGTCGCCCGGCGACGTCATCATCGATGGCGGCAACTCTGAATATCAGGACACATCGCGTCGCTGCGAGGAACTGGAGAAGCTCGGACTTCTCTTTGTCGGCTCCGGCGTCAGTGGCGGTGAGGAGGGCGCCCGTCACGGACCATCCCTAATGCCCGGCGGACATGCGGCCGCTTGGCCACTGATCCAGCCAATTTTCCAAGCGATCTGCGCCAAAGCGGACGGTGAACCATGCTGCGAATGGGTGGGCGATGCGGGCGCCGGTCACTTTGTGAAGATGGTGCACAATGGCATCGAATACGGCGACATGCAACTGATCTGCGAGGCCTATCATCTGATGCAGTGTTTGGGCCTAACACCGCAACAAATGTCCGATGTGTTTGGCCAATGGAATGGGGAGGAGCTCGACTCGTTCCTCATCGAGATCACACGGGATATACTCAAGTATAGGGACGCCGATGGCCATCTGCTGGAGCGTATACGCGACACGGCCGGACAAAAGGGCACCGGCAAATGGACAGCGATTGCAGCCCTCCAATATGGTGTGCCCGTTACGCTCATCGGCGAGGCCGTCTTCTCGCGCTGCCTGTCGGCGCTCAAGGATGAACGGGTCCGGGCGAGCACTGTGCTCGCCGGGCCCGCCCAGGACTCGTGCACGGAGGATATGAAGAAATTCTTGAATAGCCTCAAGCAAGCGCTGTACTGTGCCAAGATTGTCAGCTATGCGCAGGGCTTTATGCTGATGCGCGAGGCGGCCAGCGAGAATAAATGGAGTCTCAATTATGGTGGCATCGCATTGATGTGGCGCGGCGGTTGCATCATACGCAGCGCCTTTCTCGGTAACATCAAGGATGCGTACACCCGACAGCCGAAGCTCTCCAATCTGCTGCTCGATGACTTCTTTAGGCGGGCCATCGCCGAGGGCCATGAGTCGTGGCGTGTGGTTGTCGCCAAGGCCTTCCTTTGGGGCATACCGGTGCCGGCTCTATCCACCGCACTCAGCTTCTATGATGGCTATCGCACTGCCAAGTTGCCAGCGAATCTTTTGCAAGCGCAACGTGATTATTTTGGTGCCCACACCTACGAGCTGCTGGGCAAGGAGGGGCAGTTTCATCATACCAATTGGACGGGCACCGGTGGCAACGTCTCCGCCAGCACCTATCAGGCATAGATTGCGACCACATATACCTATATATATATATATACGTTACAGCATACATTCCACGTATATATGTTTAACGGTGATCTTTGCTTCACAATATAGCAATTTGTTTATTATTTTAATGCTGAGAAATTTTCGCTTTTGTTTCGAAGTTCTTGTTATTTTCAATGTTTTCTATTTTCGAATTTATAAAATGTTTTTTATTTCATTTCGAATTCATTCAAATTATCTCCAACCGTTGCTGTTTTGCATATGGAATATAATATAATTAATTTCATCAACTTAAAAATTAAGTTTGAAATTAATGGGTTTTTCTTCTTCTGAATTTTTTTAGAGTTTTAATTTTTTTTTTATTTATTTATTAAGGTTAATTTAATTTAACCCAATTGTTGACCAATGGAAGTCATCAAAGCGAGCGAGCACTGTATACGGTCTGTATACCTCTTTATATCCAATATACTCTGGAGTCTTTTAGTCTACAATTGTTTTTTCTTTTTCTTTTTGTTTTGTCGAGTAAGGCTAGCAGTACTTAGTTATAAAATTTGTAATTAAACAAACAATATACAAACGTATTTGGTTTCATTTGTAATTAAATATAAATATATTAATATATTGGTGTTGCTTTTATTTCACTGCAATCCATATTGATTTTTTATCTTTTGGTTTTGGTTTGTGGTTTAACTAGCTATATTCGAATTTAACGAACTTTTTTTTAGTTTAAGGCCGCTATTGGCTGAGCCTTGGTATGTGTATGTGTATGTGTGTGTGTGTGTTGTTGTTGTTGTGCATGAGTGTGTGAGTTAGAGATGCAACTGTGTCACTTGCATCAGTCATCAGATGGTCGCAGCGTCTTTTTTTGCTCGATAACCAGCTTGTCCGTCGTGTAAAGATGACCGATAATTACCTGCATGTGCGAGAGGATATGAAATGAGAAACAATGTGTTATCGTAATCAATGCTGACGTAAATAGCGTTCACATGCACACACATACATACATACATACAACAGGGCTACAGCTGTGTGGCCAAGTTAATGACCCGGCGTCAACAAAAAACTCTAAGCTCAAAACTCACTACTCACCTGTCGCCGTATTAGCTCAAGATTTTCTTTAGCGCTGATCATTTGTCGATCGATTTCATTGAAATCTTTAAGCACCTTATTGGCACGAAAAGTGTCGCGTATCTTGCGCGCCGCATACATTCTGTATAAAAACAACAACAAATGTTTTCAATTATCTTACGATATTTCACAATTTTCCACACAGTACGCACCTGAAGTTATATGATGGCAGCTTCTCAGATTCACGTAACAGATTTCGATATAATGTGATGGCTTGACGGCGTGTCGACATCTTTGTGCTAAAGTTAAATAACTTACAATTTAACGTTGATTTTTATTGATAAAAATCGTGTTGAGTATTCTGCGGCTGAACCATGTGATTTAGCGATGTTAGCAAATCGAAATGGGAAACAACAGTGTATCGGCCTTGGCACATGCGATATATCGATAACAATATTTTCTTTGTCAGTATTTTATGCTCAAGAAATTATTATCTTTGGCCATATTGGTGTTTAGTAAAACCACAGCGTTGCAAACTAACGTTGAACTACCACTTGCATTGTGACATCTACATTTTTCCCTAGCTGTGAGCAGGATCACGACAAAAGTTATATTGCTGCGAAGGAAAAACTCGTCAAGAAAAGAAAATAGGCTCGGGTGTCATTTCTCTGTCCGTGCTGTTGAAAGAAACATTTGGTCCGTGTACCGCCTTGCCAAAATTATTGGCGAACAAGAAACGAAAAAGCCAGCAAGCAAGTAAGTACAAATCACTGTAATAGTGTCGAATTAGTCGTAAATTTCTACGTCGTTATTCCGGCCTTATTAGTTGTAGGTGGTCGTCTGCTGATGCTCCAAATGTGCGCATTTTCATACATATACATTATATATATATTATATACAATATACATAATGTGCAGATATATATGTATATAGATATATATATAAATATATATATATATACGTGTGCTGCTCTCATTTGGAATATAATCTGTTTGCTAACTACAGAATGCAGAAAAATTGAGTTTATTGTTGTTGCCTGCGGGCCACCGTTACTTAGAGAAGGCCGGCGTCTCGCGACGTGGTGCGTGCCGCGTGTTCGCAGGGATTCGAATAACAATATATAAATGCCTATATACCTCAGTTGCATGCCTATATACCTCAGTTGCATGCTCTAAGCGAATTGAAAGCGTTTTATATTTTATGCAAAAAAAAAAAACAACACTAACAGCCACCAATCGAGAAATTTGTTGAGGTTAAGCCGAATTGCTGTGGGGAGAAAAATTTGCGTCATGTTTCGGACGGTGGCGCGTGTATTGGTGTCTGTGTGTGTGTGTGTATCGGCAGTTGGTGTTCGTGTGTGTGTTTGGGGCTATGCGTTAGCATTTGTTATTTTATTGTGTGTTTATTAATAAGATGAAATCGCATTCAGTGTTTTTATGTGAAAATAGGTAGATTGCAGATTGCACTTGGCCTCTTCTGTTCCTCTTTTTGGCGCGCTTTACATGCGTCTGTTGTGTTAGCAACAATCGTCACTCTCTCTCCACACTCCATTCTCTCTTAAATTATTTGGCCTGCTCGCTCGCACTCGCAGGGTTGTCATTTCATGCGTATGTTAAAGCTACACACAGCGCACACATTCCACGCATTTGTGTGAGTGGTGCTGATTCAGCTGTTAAACGCATTTCAACAATGTCTGCAAATTTCGTCTTTCTGCTTTTATTCTGGAAACACTTTTTTTTTGTATTTGACAATGTTCGAATGAATATTTATTATTATTTTTATTTAAATCTAAATGAGAGAAACAAAATATATGCGAAGTTGCACTGGCAAATTGTAAGGGTTGAATTTCTCACAAGTAAATTCGCTTACATACAGTTAGCAGTAGTATTAGTAGTAATAGTGGTGGACAGAGAAGACAACAAAAACAACATGGCATCGCCGCATGCTACCTGCCTCTACACACACACACATACATACACGCACACACTGATAGCAGCTGCACTTTTGCGCTCTCCTGCATTGACTGGCTGTATATCGCTCTCTCGCTCTCGCTCTCAATAGAGTGTCGGAGGCTGGTAACAGCTGTTGTTGTCCTTTGGCGCGCTTTGCTCAGCCGCCTTTGGCATTTCCCTTCTGCCTTTTCTGCTGACCTTTACCATTTTCGTTTTGCGTACGCTCGCATTCGCATTCGCATTGCGCACGTTGCACGTTGAACAACGAATTATTTTGCGAAACAACAATAAAAAAGTTCAAAAGAAATTAAGCTAAAATCAATTTTTAAAACTCTTTAACAGCAACAGTAACAGCAGCAGCAGCAGCAACAACAGCAACAGCAACGCAACCAACAACAGTGTTGTAAAGGGCATAAATACATAACAACAACAGGAAGAGCAGCAGCAGCAAATATGGCACAGGAAGGACAAGATATGCCCACTTTTAAGTGCGTATTGGTTGGCGACGGTGGCACTGGCAAAACAACATTCGTCAAACGTCACATGACGGGTGAATTTGAGAAGAAATATGTGGCCACATTGGGCGTTGAGGTCCATCCATTGATCTTCCATACGAATCGCGGCGCCATTCGTTTCAATGTCTGGGATACGGCTGGCCAGGAGAAATTTGGCGGTTTACGCGATGGCTATTATATTCAGGGCCAGTGTGCCGTCATAATGTTCGATGTGACATCACGTGTCACATATAAGAATGTGCCCAACTGGCATCGTGATCTTGTCCGCGTCTGCGAGAACATTCCCATTGTCCTCTGTGGCAATAAGGTGGACATCAAGGACCGCAAGGTCAAAGCCAAAACCATCGTCTTTCACCGAAAGAAAAATTTGCAGGTGAGTCTAAATGATAGTCGTGTGTGGGTTGTGGGGCTCGTCGGGGGCTGCGAGGGGATAAATGCATCAATATTGGATCAGACAGTGACAGACATCGAATAAAAAAGAAGAGAGCAAGAGAGAGAGAGAGAGACAGATAAAGAGAGAGAGACAGATAAAAAGAGAGAGAGAGAGGTGGAAGTGCTACCCAATAATTGTTGTCTACTAGATCAGTTAGATTTGCCTATAACTATGAATATATATTTAATTTCTTGCTATATTCGAGTGGAAATTGTAAAGAGAAAGAAACTGTTCATTTTGGGTTTATTTCCAAATTAGAGAATTCGATTTGTGGGATTTAACATTGATAATTTACTAATTAATTGTTCTCTTTATCGATAGTACTATGACATCTCTGCTAAATCGAATTATAACTTTGAGAAACCCTTCCTTTGGCTCGCCCGCAAACTGGTCGGCGATCCAAACCTGGAGTTCGTAGCAATGCCGGCACTGCTGCCACCCGAGGTCAAAATGGACAGAGACTGGCAGCTGCAAATTGAGCGTGACTTGCAGGAGGCGCAGGCGACCGCTTTGCCCGATGAGGATGAGGATCTATAAGCATTACTTTACATATATCACACAGAAGAAACAACAACAATTTAAAACTACAGAACAAGAATACCAAGGTGTAAACAAACCAAGCAGCAGAAACAACAGCAACACCAACAGAAGCTAATTTGTTAAACAGTTAACAAAAAAAATCACAAACAGCAAGCGTCCATCAATAACATCGAGGCGACATTGCAAGGATCACAACAACAACAAAAACAACAACACACACGCGAACACACACACACACAAGAAGAACAAAACACATTCATCGAGTTGCCCAAATTATTATTATTATTATATTATTGTAAACGTAACTTAATTATTTTTGTTTTTTTTTTTATTGCTCTTATTGATTGAGCTTCAAATGTATATCGAAGGATACTAGTAAACACCCCCCCCAAAAAAAAAACTGGGAAAATATAGACGAAAAAAGTAATTAAGTAACAAATGGGCAGTACATTTCTCGGCAGAGGAAATTGTACACATAAACAACAACAAGAACATCTGCAGTAGCAACAGGAGAAAATTAAACAATAATTAATTAGAATGCGATTTAAAATGGAAAATATTAAATGCGCTAAAACAAAATAAAAAACAAAAATGGAATGAATTACAAAGTGTAGTTGAAGTTTTCATTTTTTATTATTAAAATGTTGGTGTTTTTTTTTTACTACGCGCTAACACTAATTTGATCATTTTTCTTTATATATATATTTTATGTATGTATGTGTGTAGATATATATATATATCATCAGTGATATATATTTGCTCTCCCAGGATTCTAGCATTTGATACAGCAGGCGGGAAAAACGCCCGTAAAACGCTGTTTGTTCTGGCAGGTGATTTTTTGCTGAGCGCACCTATTAAAAAAACGAAAGAAAAATAAAACAATATATTGATATATATATATATAGAGAGAGAGAGACAGATACAGATGTGCAGCTACAATTTGGCTATTATTATTATTGGTAGGTCTGCAACCTGTTTGATCAATTGTGCCTGGAGTCCTGCCATCAATCAACAATAATCTTTCGGATACTATCAGCTTTAGCTGGCATGCTGTGCTTTTGAGGACTCCACTGCATTCTCACAACATAATCAGAGTCCACTGCTGACTGTACCCACTTTAGTTAGATGACTTCATAGTCTTATTTCGGGTTTATTTTATTCCCATGAATCGATTTTGATTATAGCTGTCTGAGAGACATTTGGTTTGTCTGAGAACTGGTCAACTTTTCGATGTCTTCCTTTGTTGCCCAGCTATGCCACAATACTTCAGTTCGGTTCCTATTAAGGGTCAATCTGCACTTCATATCCCTTAAAGATACATTGTTCTATTTTGTTGTTCTATAAGTATGCGACTCTTTGCAATAGCCTATTCCAATTTGGTCTACTATGAAAAGCATATCTATATATTAACTGCATAAGTCGATTATTTGACTGATCACAGTTCGGGATGGGGATAGTTGGGTATGTTTGGTGAATGGTACTTACTCCTCGACAATGGTCTTGAATGTGTCCGTGCAGATGGCGCGCTTTAGGCACTTGCCCTCCTTGCCAAAGTCCACATAGTCCTGGCCCTTCTTCAGCAATGGCAGATACTTGAGAAATATGGTCTCATCCTCCGCATTGCGATACGTGCACACTGGCTCGCTAACTATATATATATATATATATATATAAGATATATGATATAGGATATATTGTGTGATATGTGTGCCTAGATTCGATTAGAATTACACAACTCACCGCCCTCAATCGTACCGATCTTCATCATCATCATCATGAGGAAGAACGCAATCGTTGCGATCAGTAAATTTGAAAAGCTGCTCATCTTTTGGGAATGGATTTGTTCGACTGAAGCCCGCCAGCTGAACCAGTTTGCTATTTATACTACCGACCACCTCGACTATTATCGACCATTATCCCCGACACAACTTGAGCAAATTTGCAATTCAAATGTGAAATATTAATGCCTTTGTTTGTTTCTTTCAATTCATTCAACTTAACTGTTTGCTGTATGCTCTACAGAATTGGTTGGGTTCTCTGGTCCAGTTTCTAGGCTTCCCAGTTAGTGTAAACGTAGCGCATTCGTAGTACCCTCAAGTCCAAAAACCAGACAGCCAGACTGGCCAGACAGTCTGAATGAATGCGGTTTATTCGCTGTTTTAATTGCATAATTGTTCACTTGTTTGGCACAACTGTTCTCAACTGTGCTCTCTGCTTATTGTTGATTGAGTTAATTACTATTTTCATCAGTTTTTTTAAGTGGATTGCTTCAGCATCTTGCTTATAACTAGTATATGTTTATTTAGGATCAACTTTTTGTCTAAGTTCGCTTGCTCGGTTCGCATCGCAATGTTTTTATAACACTCATCAAAGTGAAAACAATTTTGTTTTTACAATCTTTAATGATGCATCAAAATATTCTGCATTTGAGAGTCTCAACAAATTCGAAAATAAAGTTGAAAATAATAATATCGTTGTCTGATTTTGGTATTTGATTGATACTTGATTCAAGTACAAAGTATTCTATTTTATGCAATCTTGAACCATTGAGTAAAAAATTAATTAAATAATCTTACAATAGATTTAAAATAAAATAAAATATCATACAATAGTTTTCCTCAATTTGAACCCACATCCAAGTTTATAATCAAGATTCAACTTTTTTCTAGATCGCAAAAAAATGAAAATACTCACTTAAAAATTGTTTGTGTATTTAGTATATTTAACATGCTTTTTAAACTGAATACAAAAGACCATATATCTATATCTATATATATATATATGTTGGGGTTTCTGGTCTTTTGTCTTTCCTGCTTGGCAGGTGGCAGACCATATAAATATAAAGCCACAGATGTTTTAGGGAAAAAGAAAAGATGGTTATTTATAGACAGGTATTGATTATGGATATGGCTAAATATCATTGCTCTCCGGCCCCTCGCAGATCAGCTTGGGACAACAGTGGGGAAAAATGCGACGCATATCGGAGTCAATTTTACAGTTCTTCGTAGGCACCAGATTGTGGCGGCCACAGCTGCAACATAGAAGATATTGAACAAATATAAGTTTAGAAATCACATTTGATACAGAACTTTGATTTGATTGGATAATGATTGGACATGTTTACTTCATAGTTAAAAAATTATAAATATATGTATATAAACTGTAGATAGGCTGAAAATTCTAGACAAGAGAACAGTTCTGATTAATTTTGAGAACTTACCAATGAAGAATGTTTTCTGGCTGATATATTATGGCCAGTTTGGGATTTTCAAATATTATCCATAGATTTCTCAAAAGTCAAAAACTTGTACGAGTAACTAGTAATACAAGTACTCAATTTCTTCGATCGATATTGATAAATGTTTGTGACTTTGAATCCAGTTCGCTTATAGAGAAGCTCGACTGTAGTTATAGCTAAATTCAACTTACAAGCCAATCTCGAGAACATAGTCGGGTCGACAGAAGATGGACGTGCAGTGCCCCTCACGATTGATGGGCTTATATGACTGATTTTTTGGTATGGGTTGCTTCAGTTCCTCATAGTAACACTGTCCGGGATAATCTGATAATGGAGTCTCACATTAATTCTCTCTCTCTCTCTCTCCTTTATCTCTCTCTTAATTGGTCTGTCTGTGTGTAACTTACCCGGATGTATGGCATTGCCACGATATCCCAAGTCCGCCGAGACACCAATGAAGATCAGCGCGAAGAGCAAGAGCATCGGCACTCCAAATCCGTAACCAGGACCAGCCTTAATGGGTATTATCCACATGACGAAATCTCTTGAAAATGACTGAAAGAAACAGCTTGTTGTTGTGTCAACCTTGTTGCTTGAGCGTCGAACGTGCGACTGAGTCAATGGCAATTAATTGTTGTTGCTTTTATATAAAATTAATAATAATGAAACAGTGTACACTGAACAAAAACAACACACACCAAAATCAACTGCAGCCAATTTCTGAACTCGCCGTTGACCTAATTACGCAATTAAAGACTCAAAGCACACATTTGGAATGAAATAAAAATCGATGATTTCAAAGCCGGTTTCCGGTTTGAAAATGAAATCCAACCATTTTGCAACAATGTTTCTGTCAAGTGTATCTGCAACTCTCAGTAGTAAGTGTTTCTGTATTTGTATCTGTATCTGTATTTGTATCTGTATCTGTATCTGCATCTGTATCTGCATCGCTGTAAATGTGTATGTATCTGAAATATGGGGCATGTGCGACGTTTCAGTTCAGTTTCAGCGTCAGTTTAGATCTAGTTTGAATTAATTAAGTCCATGTCAGCCCTGAAATCGAGAGTCTCGCTTGCGTCGGAGCTACAACAAAAAAAAAAGAAGAAGAAAAACAGCAAAAGCAAGTGAAAATGCACGAGTCGAGAGAGCTCGACGTGCAGATACTCCTTGCCAGGTCTTCAACTATCCATTTCTCAGGTATGATTTTTATGTTTCTCTAGCAATCTTGAAGAAATCTTTAGAATATCAATAATATGATAAGGTAGATAATATGTATATATATATATATTCGCTTATTGCCATCGGATAGCGATTTGTATCGATCTTATCGATAAATTAAATAAACTTGATTTATGACATTAGAGTACCTATATAATCGCTCGAATAGTCTCTGAGATCAGCGTGGTCCCACTGTTGGCTGTTGATACTGCTCATGAATATATATATAATATATATACCTTATCGGTTCGCAGATACTTACTTCTACCAACAATGGAAAATATATCTTTCTACGCAGAACTAAAGACTTTTCACACATTGTGTACCATATATATGTATAGAACAGATATATATACTTTATGGGGTCGTAGACTTATCCAACAATATCTTACGCACTTTGTGACAGAACAGACAATGCCAAAAAACAGTACCCATAGTTTTATATTGAATGTATTTTTACATAAATCAATTGAAAACACGTTTGCGAGAAATACACCTGACAGTAAAAAAGATTTGGATGATGCGTTGTCATTTATCACCTAGAATGGAAAATATAAATATATGCCATTGATCACCTGAGACTTTATTTGTTTGTTAAAAACATCTACAACTTGACGACAATTGAATACTCTACCGATATGATATAGAATCGAGTAGGAATCGAGAAAGTTTATGGTTAAGGGAATCGAAAATTAGATATAGTACACGAATATATATATATCGGAAAAGTGTATAAGGAAAGTGCAGAATAAAATCTCAACAATTTATTTTTTTTAATAATAATTCTGCGTTTATAGGAATTTCAAAAATAATAAAAATAGAAAAATATTATATTATAATTTATTTACAAACACTACTAAATGATATATAATTTTAAGTTTAATTGAAAAGCTAGCGAAAATATAAATTTAATTTGTTGACCAATAAAATCAGAAGTCGAATTGTGACAAGCGAAACAAAAATGCCCCGCTGAGAGTATGATTTAAATATACACAATTTATGTATATACAAATATATATATATTTATTTATATATGTATTTAAAGAATTTACATATGTATATTTGTTTCATATATATTAGTAGACAAAAAAGCGCTGTTAATAATAAGTTGGGGCTCTCAGTATGAGGTGCTTTGTCTCAAAAGCATTTGTGTAGCTCAGTCGAGGAACTCAAAATGTGTCGCGGAATACTAACACTAATGTCTTGGGCATGGATCAGCTTGATACTGTCGGGCTCCGTGTTGGGTTTTAGCATCCAATATCGTGGCAATACCCGACATCCAAGTAAGTCTCAAAAAGTCAAGTTAATTTCAATTTATTTGAAGTTGTCTTTTGGAAATTTATTATAGTTGAACTCAACAAAAGAAAAAGCAGAGAGTAAATTATATTCTTCTAACAAGAAAATCGAAAATAAATTCGATTTTGAAACCGAATCCGGTAAACAAAGTGTAAAGATTCCGGTAAAGGTTATCGATGGGTTCCACACATTGTTCGGTATTCCATGGATTAATAACATCAGTTCTTGAAAAACAATGTTTGAATTTGCGGTTTCGGTTCAAATTACAATCGTTGAAATTACGGTTCAGTTTCAGATTGGGCACATTTGAGCTGTAGACTGAAGACAAGCCGTGCACAAACTGAAAATTTAATACTATGTATATATATATATATATATAGATGAATATATCTGCATACATGTGCCTGATCTCACTAATAATATGTATCCCTATCAAAAGCTATACCGGAGCATTGCTATTATGCGGAACTGGAACTGGCTGTCCGGCTCAATGATACCTCATTTCCGGTCGATGTTCCGCACTTTTGTGCCCAAGTGCATTGTCGGGATGATTATGTGCTGATGATCAAGCAGTAAGTTAATCACCATATATGCATAGGGTTATTATAGACATGACTTTCACAACTGATTAACTGATTCCATAGCTGCGACCGCATCCAGTTGGGCAATGGCTGTGTTTTCACAAGCAACGACTACTCGCTACCCTATCCGGATTGCTGTGCCCGACTTTTATGCGACTAATGATTATATATTGATATATATAGTGATTGAATATTGATTTGATATTTTGTTAATTCTTTTATGTACATTTTATATCGATTGAGGTCCACAGTTCGAATCCTTTGTTTCGTGTGTATTCCAATAATGAAATTTAATATATTTTCCATTTTTCAGAATATATCTGCTATTTCTTATTCAATTTGTATAGCTTATATACCTCAAGCACTTTATTGGAATTGTTAATCAACTTTGATCCACTATCTAGAAATATTATATTTGGGTCAAATTTGACTAGTTTTCTTTCAGATAACTAAGGTAGTCCCTCTCTGCCTCTCTCTCTCTCTCTCTTGCTGTCTCTCTTGCTCTGTCTGATAAAAGGCCTCTTTTATATACATCCATTGAGCAGACTCAGCTCAGTTTTAAATCCCAGTTCCATTATACGATCAAATTTTTCATATATTTTCTCTCTCTCACACTTTTCCTCTCCCTCCCTCTCTCTCTCTATCCTTCTCTCTCCTTCTCTCTCTCTGTCACTGTCTGTCTGTTAACATGTCTCATTTGTTTAGAGATTATTCGGCTCCGTTTTAGTTCGCAGTTTCCCAATAAGTCGGCACTGATACCCCCAAATGATCCCCGAGAAATCTGTGTGCTGGACAAAAAGGTCATATATAGAAAAGGAAATCAGATTAGCTAGCCAGTCAGCTATATACTGAACTCGCTGTTAGCTTGAGCATTCAGTTTGCCTTAGATTGTTTTTGAGGAACGTTGTTCTTTTGTTTGGTAATTGCAATGAAGGCGGCAATATTCATTCTCTGTGTGCTGGTGCTGAGTGCCCATGCCCTGTTGGTTCTGGCTGGTAAGTAATATATAAATATATATATATATTTATATATAGATACTAAAAATCCGACAGACTGTCAGATTGCCGGTCGCAGATTGAAGCCGGGTGAGACATATCAGCCACCAGGTCGTTGTGTTCTAAACACCTGTGGATCGAATGGAATTACTACTGGCAAAACGTATGTATATTTGAATCTGATATATCTGCTGTATATAGTACATATATATACATGGATATACATTAATCTATCTGATCTCCCTTTTAGCTGTCCCTCTTTGAGCAGTTTGCAGCCCTGCAAAATAGTCGAGGATACATCTCAGCCCTATCCAAAATGCTGTCCCCGTTTCGATTGTGCCACTCAAAATTTAAGGCTTTAATTAACAATATGTTAACAACAACAAAAACAATAAATAAATATATGTAATAATCAAGAAGATTACATACCTGTGTCACTTCAAATGTAAAAAAAGCCACTGATTATTCCGATAACAGCTATATGATATAGTAGTACGATATGCTGTCTGTGGCAAGGAGTGGAATTGTGTTGCAAGTAGCATCATTAAAATGTGATCGATTTATAAAGACCAAAATATCTGTTTATTGGATTTTTTGGTTTGGTATACATGCTTGAACTTAGCCAATATGCTCGTATATATATAGGTGTATATACGTATATATATTTACTAGTATATGTATATGTCTCTCAATTTGCATGGATTAACTAGACCTCTATATAACAACACATACGCAAATACAAATATATATATAGATATATATATATATATATTTTGTTTTATTTTCTTTTCTTTTTTTGTATAGTTATCTAAAATAACTAATTGCTGCCTGCAACCGAGTACAGTATTCAATTGTTGTTCTCTTACCTAAATCGAGTAGATTATATATATATATATAGATAATATATATATATATGTATATAGTATACATTGTGAGCTGATTGTTTTTTGGTAGCAGTGTCCTACTTAAAGCTGTACAACAACAATGTTTAGAACACATGCAAACACACAGCAAAAAAATCGACGCTTAAATGCGTCATATATATAGATATATATCTATATATATGTATATATAGGGCAGGTGCAACTTAGCCTAGACTATATATAAATACATATATAAATGTTTATGTCTATGAAATTTGAAGCTGTCTTCTGGCTTGCTTCATTTTGTATGCAATATTGCAATATTCAAATAGTTATATATATATATATATATATATACCATATTTATTACTTTTATAACCTGAGCTAGTCTAAACATTTTTTAACTATGGTCCGCCGGCACAAATTTGTCAATTTTTTTTTTGTGGTAAAACAAAAAGAAACAAAAATAAATCAATCCAAAAAAAAGGAAAAAATTAATACAATTTGCTATTGTTTAATTTACATACACATATATATTATATAAAAATATTAAAATTTTAAGCTTAATAAATAAATGAAAGCACATTTAGTTGAAAGTCAACGTCGACACTCGTCTCTTATGTTTATATGCGTGTTGCATGGTGAAAGTAGAAGGTGGCATTTAAGTACGCTTCGAATGAGAGAAGGATATATCTAGAATGTACTGCGATATATCAGTTAGAATAACTATATCATTTAAACTATTAATCATAGAGCTATTCTAATTATTGGACAGATTTACGATTCTATATTGTGGCATTAATGTATTATTCACTTTTTGCTTACATCAAGACCGAGAACACACTACATCAGAAAATAAATCATAAGTACATTTCAAAAATAAAAATTAAATTAAATATTTATGTAAATATATATACCGATTATTCTAATTTTGTTGTGCGACAATGTGAACTTTAAAATATATATATATTAATTTATCATGTGATTCCGATGTGTTGTCTGCCTTCAAATAGATATATGAACATATTTGTATGTAATAAAAGAAAAAGAAAGAATCTGGGGACGCTTTAAGGGAGACATCTTTGACGCCATAAGGTATATATATATAGACATATATGTATATATACATCTGATCAGCCTTAATGGACCAATCGCTATAGCAAGGGTATCAAAAAATACAACAAGAAGCAATTCAATTTAGCAATTTGATAACTAAAGCTTCGACTTAAATGCAACATTTACATTCACCATGCAACCGATTTATGTGGAGATGGAGAGTAGAGCTTAATCTGGCGATTTAAGATGCGGCATGCCGCACTCCTCCTCTCATTGGCGCGCTGCACGCTCCGTTTCCATGAGGCACTCACGGACCAGGATGCGTGCATGGACAATGCCACGCTTCAGTCGCTCCGTCGAGCTGCGCGATCCCGTATACGTTGGCCGTATATCGCGTCCCATCTCCTCGATGACGGCCAAGAGTTGAGCATATTTGGTCAAACCGTTGCCAACGGACAGACTGCCAACTGTCGGCAGATTGGCAGTGGATGTCAGTGGCGTTGTTATATTCGCCGATGTCTGTGTGGTGACGATCGCCGGCGATGTTGATGGTGGCGGGTACTTCAGCTGCGATTGTGTGAGATTCAAGCCAAGATTGCTGCTGCTGCTGCTGTTGGTGTTAATGTTGCTGTTGCTGTTGTTGATATTGTTGATGCTGTTGATGTTGATGCTGCTACGTCCACCATTCGAGGCGGCTGCAATGTTGGCCAGCGATAGAGCTGCCGCTGCCGCAGCAGCCGCAGCTGATGCCGATGCCGATGACGGTGTTGCCGTTGTATTAGATTGTTTCTGCAGCAGCGCTAGCTGTGCCTGCAGAAATTGTGGTGAGTATTGTAGGGCGGCAACGGCGGCTGCTGCCGCTGCTGTCGCTGCGGCGCTGCTCTGTGTGACGCTGTTACGATCACGCTTACTACCACCTCCGCCGCCGCCACCTAAACCGCTGCTACTGCTGCTGTTTGTGGCATAATCGGTAGCGACCATATTATTATTATTATTACTATTATTATTATTGTTGATGTTGCTGTTGTTGCCGGTGTTGCTGCTGCTATTTGTCGAATTGTTGCTGCCACGTGAATGATGTATGGCGGATATTTGGATTTGGGGCTGCTGTTCGCGCTGCTCGCGCTGCTGCTGATAATTGTAGAAGTTTTGTACTTGCGAGCGGGGTATTGGTGTCACTGTGACGTCACTGAGCTTCGATTCGACAGCCTGTATGTCCATGATGTCCATTCTGCCTGACTGCCTGCTGTTCGCATCATTATAATCGGTATACATGTGTTTACATATTGTTTGAATGCACTTACCAAATTCTCTTCTACAAATTGTTCTTTTTTTCGTCTTCTTTCTTTTTTCTTCTACGCACAAACAAATTTAGAGCAACCACCACAAACACAAACACGCACACAAACACGAACACACACAGGGTTAGTCAGTTGCGATCTGTCATCGATATATCGATACATATATATGTTGTAATGCACTTGTTAGGAGAAAATACCAATTGTATTTGTGAGTCAAGCAGCTGTTTTGCTTTGAGCTCATTGCATTAATTAGAGTTTGTTTACGCCAATTTCATTGCTATTTGCAGTACTTGGTAAATGTAAATACAACGTCTGCAGTTCAATGCAATTTTTGTGAGCAGAACGCCAATTCACAAATTCATTTCAAATATGATGCGTTGCCAACGGCGGCCGGCACAGTGTTTGCAGGCAGTGCTGTAAAGCGCGCAACTGCTCTGACTGGCTGGCAGTGGCAGTAAAAAAAAAATACAATGGCGAAGCAAACTCTGAACTAAAATTCTGTTGTTGACATCTGGTCGCTTTGTAAATTTCATTTTGAACACATTCTTGTGATAACTAGTTGTGATTTAATTCCAAAAATATTAAAACGAAAAAAATAAAATTAAAGAAAACTAAATAGTAAACTATTTAGTAATTGTATGGATTGTGCTATCAAATAGTTGGGAGAGTAAGCAGCGCGAGTGTTCAAATTATCTGAGTGTCCGAGTCGAGGTGAGCCTAAATTACACGTTGTATTTATTTTGACTGCCTGCAGCAGCAGAAGTTTGTAAAAATTCACAATTACATTTCCGCACATGCATATGCATATGTATGTGTGTGTGTGTGAAAGCCTTCATGCCTACGAAATGGCAAATCTTTTTGCCTGCCTGCCTGTGCATATGCATGCATGTGTGTGTGTGAGTGAGTGAGTGTTTCTATGTGGGAGCCAAAGCCGTCAGCCACTGCATGACGTAAAGCGTAACAGCAGCGTAACAAACATATGCAAGTGTTTCATCTGTGTGTGTGTATGTAATTAACAACGTAAAGCTCGCTGGCATTGATTAGCACTGTTTTTGGCACTTTTACACACGCCTTATATGCACAAGCATATGTACATATGTGCTTGTGCATGTGTATGTGTGTGTGTGTGTGTGTGCTTGTAACATTTTATATAGTGTGTGTGTGTGAGTTTTGTGACTGTCGCTATGTGCCGCATACGCGAAACAGTGTTGCACAGCGTGTCACTGTCGATGCATGCATGCAAAAAACAAAAAAAAACGGCGCACAAAATCACAATTGGGAAAAAGCGTTGCGAGTGGCGCGTCGCTTCAGCGTTTCATTAACATATGTACGGGTATTTTGATGAAATTGTGTTATCGATAGTGCCAAGCGACAGTTGGGCATTTAAATTTGCACACACACACACACACGCAAAAAGGCGCTCTGAGCGACGCCGTTAGTTAGTGTCTTACTGTATTTTAGCTTTTTTTTTTTTTGGTTTTTGTATTTTGCGACCTCGACATAGAAGAAGCCAAAGCCAGTCGTCGTCATTCCGTAGCAGCGGCAGCAACTTGAACGCCAGCCATTTTGTGGTATTGCTGTCTCGCTCTCTGGCGTTTCGACCGTTGTTATTTGTGATTTTTTTTTTTTGTTGGAAACCAACACAACATATATATATATATATAAATATATATGTTTTTTTCTGAGTGTTTGAGTGTGATGTGAGTAAGCGTCGATTGCACTGACAGTTAGTTTTTTTTTATATATTTTATTTGATTTTGATTTTTTTCGGCTAGCACATTTCATTTATTAATTAATCGTACAACGAGAACAAAGCTCCGTCTTACAAAATATAGTTCGAATTTTGACGAAGCATTTAATTTGCAAACTGTGATAAATTTTTTGTTCTCTATTTCTCTTTTCATCCAAACAGTTGCGGATATATATACACAACAACAAGGAGAACAAGAACAACTGTCAGAGATCATCAGGATACTGAATAGTAGAGCGATAGAGAGAGAGAGAGAGAGAGAGATAGAGACTCTGGCCAGTGTTGGCAAGTATTTGCATAATAAAGCAAGCGAATAATGGATATGATTAATATTGGCCAGAACGTTAAGATCAAACGCACCGATGGACGGATCCATGGTGCCGTTGTATCCAAACTGAATCCATCAGCATTGTGCATCACTGTCGAGTGGTATGAACGTGGCGAGACCAAAGGCAAGGAGGTCGAACTGGAGGCGATACTCTCGCTTAATCCCGATCTAGCGCCCAACAATGATCAACAGCAGCAACAGCAGCAGCCACCGTTGCACAATGCTACTGCAACAGGCGAGTCCAAAAAAGTGTCAGCAACAGCGCCCATGAATCTATCACGCAATCCCACACAATCGGCCATCGGTGGTGGGGGAGGAGGAGGTGCCGGCTCCGGCAGCATATCGGCACGCATGACCCTCACCAGCATACAATGGAATAAAATCAGTGAGCAACAGCAGCCACAGCAGCAGCCACCGTTGGGCAACAGTCAGAGTGTTGGCAACATGACCACCAACAACACCAACAGCACCAGCAACAATTGTCAGCCAACCGGCGGATCGGGCATGGTTCGTCCACGTTATACGATCAACTCGCAGACGAATAGCAATGCACAGCAGACGCGCATTGCATCCGCAGTGCCCAGCAACAGTTCGACAGGGACGACAGCATCATCAGCAACGGCAGCAGCCTCGGCGTCGTCATCGGTAGCAACAATGGCTGCAGCAGCAGCAACAGCAGCAGCAGCAGCGGCTGCCGCAGCCAGCACAAATAATTCAAATAATTCACAAGCAGCAGCCGCAGCCGGGGCACGTCGTTCCCATGCATTGAAGGAGGTGGAACGTCTCAAGGAGAACCGGGAGAAGCGACGTGCCCGCCAGGCCGAGATCAAGGAGGAGAAGGTGGCACTCATGAATCAGGATCCCGGCAATCCCAACTGGGAGACCGCGCAAATGATACGTGAATATCAGAATACGCTGGAGTTTGTGCCGCTGCTCGATGGCCAGGTCGTCGATGATCATCAGATTGCTGTGTGTGTGCGCAAGCGTCCGCTTAGCCGCAAGGAGATCAATCGCAAGGAGATCGATGTCATTTCAGTGCCGCGCAAGAATATGCTCATGGTCCATGAGCCGCGCAACAAAGTCGATCTAACCAAATTCCTCGAGAATCACAAATTTCGCTTCGATTATGCATTCAACGATACATGCGACAATGCAATGGTTTACAAGTGAGTACATCTCCAACGATAACTATTATCAATTTATATATCTATATATATATATAGATATTCTTATATAAATATATCAGAATGGTTCCCTGGGACTCAAATCCATGGCTTTATGGCGAGAGTCATTTGTAGTTCAAGTGCAAAAATATTTCCATTCTCATTAAAACTTAATTTATTCTAGTAACTCTTAAAACTACATGATGAAATTATGATATATTATCCTAGATTTATATTTTATCGCACTGATATGAGAGAATCTGTTATAGTTAAAGTTCAGTAATATTTCATCGCATATGATACGATTTTGAATTCTAAATCAAACACATATTGTTAGAACTTGGGCTGAAATATTCTTAAAGCTGTTCTCTCTTTGAAACGTATTTGAAAACTTAATTTAGTTGATGACTACTTATTGAACAACCCTCATAAAGATATAGGGATGTGTTCTGATTCATTTCCTCATAGATATCTTATCGCAGCAATGTAGTCCAAGGTGTATTCCTCATTGCTCATTCTGCTATTGCTACAACTGCGGAGAGGACAATGGTTATTTTCTCTACGGAGAGCATAGAAATAGTTTTCTGTTATTGGCTCTGTTATTGCTCTGTTAAGGTTCGTAGCAGTAGCAGTTGCAATAGCAGATCAATATTTCTGGTGCTCTTGCTGCTGCTACGGAGTACGAAATTCCAACCTGGTCTAGATCTATTTGTCACCTTCTTAAAGCGAATAATTTTGTACTAACAGTCATATGATCAGTTGCCTGCAGTTACAATTTAGTTAACAAAGTGTTAATTGACATGATTAGAGCAACTTATTTAGCACAAATACTTGCTTACTTCAAGTAGTTGCTGCCAACATTTAGCGACTATCAAATCTGATTTCATTTTGAATTAATTAATTTTAAGAAATGCTTTAAAGAAATGCAGCTTAAATGATATACACACAAATACATATACATGTACATAAACATATGCATGCACATAGATTTATCCTTAGGTTGTCCTTGTCTGGCAAACAGCTGTGCGCTTTTCTTCTTCTTGTTGTTGTTATTGCTGTGTTGCGTTGGCGACACACGATATGCGCATAAGCTTCGCTAACACTGACTCACACACACACATGCATACATACACCTTTCCAACACTGTGCGCAAGCTTAAAAGCATTCGCTCCCGAAATAGCCAAGTTTTTCCGTTGTTGTTTCAATAGCTGCTGCTGCTGCTGTATGACTAAACATGTAAAGTTGTTCGATTTCTGTCTCTGTGTGTGTGTGTGTGTATGTGTGTGTATTTGCTGTCCGTCTTTTGCCATCTTTTCGCCCGTTTTATGTTTCATCTCGTTTCGTTTTTCGAGTTCGCCTCAATGAACTTGCCAGTGGCATTTCTCAAGCCATAATTGCGATACCCTCGCCAAGGCTTCTATTAGTTTTTCTCCAGCACATTTTTAAACTCGTTAACAAATATATATGTAGATATGTTCTTGATCAGCATCGCATATACATAACTTGCCTCGCAACAATCTAATGCAATTAATTTAATTGTTTCGTTCTGTAAGTGTATGCGAAGTTCGGTCATTATTCGGTCGTCTTATAGTTTTCTTTTTTGCAAACAATCAAAAAAAAAAACGCTGCTTGTTTCAAATAGTAACCGTTGTTGTCATTGGCAGCGAAGTCAACGTCAGCGTCGACGACACCAGCATTTGTCATTGCACGGAATTAAAGCTTATTATTTGTGTATTTATTATTTATTTTGTGTTTTTTTTTTTTTGCCGGTCTGCTGTGTTCTGTTTGGTTATCTGACGCTACGTTTTGTTTCGCTTTGCTTTCGTTTTGCTTTCGTCCACGTTCTTCTCACCGCTGGCGCCCGCTTTTGGCCCACATTTGGGTAATTCTACGTCTTCCTTCCGGCTTTTTTCTGCGCATGAGTCAATGGCATTAAAACTGCTGCGCCACGTTCGGAGAAATTTAATCATCGATTATGATAAGCAAACGCTACCTATTGCTCTCCTTCTCTAACGCTCTCTTTCTCTCTCTCTCTATCTCATTGTATCTTTCGGAATGTGTGTGAGCTGATTTTCTTGTTTTTTTTTTTAAATAACAACTTCAAATCTTTAAACCACATAGTCGTAGTATGATTAGCAGACTATTTATATATTTGTACGTCATTTATCGTTAATTCAACTTGACGAAAAAAATGTCGAGTTCTATAAACATCAACAAAGATTCTATTGATGAAAACAACTAGCTTGGCTACATAAACGACACATCAATTATCGGTATAATTATCAATTAGCGTCGATCGTCAACTTTTTGTCAACTTGTTACTGTAAATGTGCTTTGTGCTTTCTAATCCGAATCGGACTCTATTTACACACAGCTACACCAATTTGCCAATTTGAAAAGCGTCTGAATGACGAATAAAAATAAAAACAAATCATTATTTATTTTTATATATTGTTTAGTATTCCTTTTATAAGTTTAAGGTGGTTCTGCTACTGGATAATATACATATATTATATATTTTTTCAATATATATATAATATATTTTTTATTATGTATAGAAATCGTTATGTTTCGCAGATGTGCGCTTATACAAAAAACATATCTTTAAAAGATTTGACTTTCATTACCTTGTAATTGTTATTTATTATTTCGATCATTGAATTTCAATTAAACTCAAAATTATCACTGCAATCAAAATCATTCAGAAAATCATGTTGTATGAACAATTTTACAGGGAAGTCAATAGATTTGTTGGGTGTTCGAATAAAATCATACGAGACGCCATCAAATATAAAGAAGGAGAGCTCCTACAACAACTATGCTAAGAAAAAAATGACTTCAATATAGGCTTATGTCAAAAAGAGCTTAATTTAAAAGTCTGCTTCCCAAAATAGTTCCCTTAAGTTCGCGTAGGAACATTTACACTGGGTCAGTCCAATATCTAGCTATATATTATGGACAACTGAGGGTAAAGTTGTTAAGTCAAAGAGTCATTTTCTGCTGCTCAGCCAAAGCTATTTACATTTATAAAATATCCTTCATTTTAAAAGATTCATTAGCTATAAGTAATAAGGCTGTCATTTATTAGTAAATATTCATCATTCTTAATTTATTCGATAATTTGTTTGTGCTTGCTTTCTATTCGAATCGAATCTGAATCCGTTTTCCAACACAGGTACACCGCTAAGCCACTGGTGAAGACCATCTTTGAGGGCGGGATGGCCACGTGCTTTGCCTACGGACAGACGGGGTCGGGCAAGACGCACACAATGGGCGGTGAGTTTAACGGTAAGGTGCAGGACTGCAAGAACGGCATCTATGCGATGGCCGCCAAGGATGTATTTGTGCTACTCAATGGGCCACGATATCGCTCCCTAAACCTTGTCGTCTCAGCCAGTTTCTTTGAGATTTACAGCGGCAAGGTGAGCTATATCCATATATCTATATATATATATATCTATATACAACATGCTCATTCAGTACTAAAACGAATTGGTTTTTTAGGTCTTTGATTTGCTGTCCGATAAGCAAAAGCTGCGCGTCCTCGAGGATGGCAAGCAACAGGTGCAGGTCGTTGGCCTCACCGAGCGCGTTGTCGATGGCGTTGAGGAGGTCCTCAAGCTCATCCAGCACGGCAATGCGGCGCGTACCTCTGGCCAAACATCGGCCAATTCGAATTCATCGCGTTCGCATGCCGTATTTCAAATTGTATTGCGCCCGATGGGCAGCAGCAAAATTCATGGAAAATTCTCATTTATTGATTTGGCTGGCAATGAGCGGGGCGTGGACACATCATCGGCGGATAGACAGACACGCATGGAGGGTGCTGAGATCAATAAATCACTGTTGGCCTTAAAGGAGTGCATTCGTGCATTGGGCAAACAGTCGGCACATTTACCATTCCGTGTCTCCAAATTGACGCAGGTGCTGCGCGATTCGTTTATTGGTGAGAAGAGTAAGACTTGCATGATTGCGATGATCTCGCCGGGATTGAGCAGTGTGGAGCATACATTGAATACGCTACGCTATGCGGATCGTGTCAAGGAGCTGGTCGTCAAGGATGTGCAGGAGATTGGTCAAGGCGATGGCGAGCCCATCGAGATCATGGACGATGGCGAGGAGGAGGAACAGCAACTGACTGAACAAGGAGTTGGCGGCATTTCATCCGCCCATCATCATCACCAGCATCATCATCATCAATCGCTGCAGCGCGGCCACAACAACAATAACAACAACAATAAGAACGGCAATGCAGCCAACATGGACTTGGCCATGTTAAGTTCGCTGAGCGTAAGTACAAATTTACCAATACATATATAAATATATATATATATATACAAGATTTCCCGTACAATATGTACATGGCTTATATATAGCTTTTATATATCTCCCTATATATATATATTTATCAGCAAGAGTCGATTTTATAAATGCATAATAATAATGATCTCTCTTTCATTATCGATCTCTCTCTCTCTGGATGTGGCAGGAACATGATATGTCGGACGAGCTAATTGTGCAACATCAGGCAATCGATGATCTGCAACAGACCGAGGAGATGGTCGTCGAATACCATCGCAGTGTGAACGCAACTCTTGAAAATTTCTTGGCCGAATCGAAGGCGCTGTATAATTTAACCAATTATGTCGATTACGATCAGGATGCGTATTGTAAGCGGGGCGAGACAATGTTCTCGACACTGCTTGAAATATCCATACAATGTCGCGATATGATGGCCGAATATCGGGCCAAATTGGCCAAGGAGGAGATGCTGTCCTGCAATTTCAAGCCCACTAACAATAAGCGTTAAAAACGTGGCAACAACTACACTATGCCAGTTTATTCTAGTATTTTTGCATAATTTTTAAACAATTAATTTTTCGAATTCCAAAATCTACCGTATTAGTCCTAGAGAGATCGCCCTCCCCCTTAGAGCGCCTGGCATATATGTAGTTGATTCTAGATGAACACAACACACACACACACACACACACAACATCCTTACACTTTATTATTATTTTCTATTGTGGCTGCCCAAAATAATATCGAATTTCTCATTGTTTACATTAGTTTTGTTATTGTAAGACTCATGCAACACTCTCTTCAATTACAATTAACTTTATGCACGTTTTTTTTGCAATAGCTTACCTCACACACACACACACACACACAACTCACGCACACACTCACACACACAGTTAAGCTTTTAACGGCAAGCTGCGTGTTGAAAACAGCAGCAACACTGCAAAAAATGGAAGAAAACTAAAAAACATGGCACGAAAAAGCGCAAATAAATATGGCAAATAACTAACAGTTGTACAATTTATATATATATACATATATATATATATATATATATTATTTATTATTATATATATACATATATATATATATTTGTGTGAGCGTACAACAAAACTCAGTAAGTTGCCTTTGATTGTTTTTGTTTTAATAGTGTGAAAACAAAAAGACATTTATTTTATACATACATCTAATATGCATAATACTAAACATATATCTTACATAATATGAGATTCCATTAAATAATTTGTACAATTTACAACTATTTAATAATTACACACTGTATTTATTTAAAACTAACACAAGCAAAAAAAAGAAGCAAACGGAAGAAAGTTAAGGAAAAGGCCACAAAACAATGTATTTAATTTGTATTAGTTTATTGAAAATAACAACAACCCGCACCAAAACCAATTTACGTATTGCTATAATATTTGTTACTCATTAAACATTAAACAACCGTATTATTTATGAGTTTTTTTTTGTTTTTTTTTATTGAGTGTCAATTTTAATTTTTGTACTAATTTAAAATATAAATTCAAATAGAATTTACTAGACGCCATTTTCCAGTCGATCTTTTTTTTATTCTTTTTTTATTTAATACTATTATTATTAATAATTGTAATTGTTTAAGCAAACGACTTTGGAGAAAAAGAATTTGATGCGAATGAAATTTATTATGAATTTTAAGTGCAGTTAAGTTGAGATTTGGAGACAATGTTTTTGCATTTCTTTTTTTAGCATAAATTTATGTACTAATATTTATTTTAATATTTAATTCTTATCTAACTAAAAAAGATAAAAAGACATACACACACACACACACTCACACACCCAGAATTGTACACTACTTGCAAGAAACAAACTGCTTTTAAGATATCCTGCAAAATAAAGCGAAGGAGAACATAATGTTTTAGCTTAGCTTTAAAAAAAAAAGAAACACAATTCAACAAATACATACATGCATGTGTGTGTGTGTGTGTTTGTGTGTGTTATAATAAATGCATATCGACACACACACACACGCACACGCAACTGCGCTTGTATGTTTGTATGTGCTTCTTTTAAGATATTTAACCAATCCAAAAATAAAAACAAAAGACAAAAAAAAATCGAAAAACGAAAAACAAAAAATGTTTAACAGTTCTGTTGTTGATTGCATTTCTCAAAAGCACTAAAAATGATAACCCACAGAAAATGGGCAAGAAAACAAGTCCTACTTACTACGTATATATATATATTAAAAGCTAACCATATTTTTTTGACCCAGAAGCTATAACAAAAAACCCAAAAAAGAAACGAATGTTAAAAACAAACAACAACAAAATTATAATAATAATAATAAAAATTGCCGCTGGGCAGTGTGCTTCGATATTACGCAGTATAAAAACAAACAAAATTTAAGAAAAATAATATGAAATGTTAGGACTCGGACTCTAATAATGTATTATTAAATATAAATATTAATTTATATTGTAATAAAACTGGATATAAAAAAATGCTAACTCTATTATTGATGCAAGTAAGGATTTGAAATGAAATTTGAATGTGGCCGCCTGCATTCGATTATTTAGCTAACGCTATCAACCTGTTATCGATTTCGATGTGATTAAACAATAAATGGTATTTTACTGCCTAGTGTTTATATTGATATCTTTTGGTATTTTGCTGTGTTGCCGCATGCGGGCACACTGCACGACATATAGTCGCAAATAAACCTTCGCTGTTCGCTTTGGTGTGTTTTGGTATCGTCGCTGTCGTCGTCAAGCGCGTATCGTCGACTTTGTTCCGCATGTGTTTTCGCTTGTATTTTATTTGCTGCAATAACAACAATTATCAAATTGTATTAAGGCAAATAAATAACAGAAATTCAGTGTTTTTAGCACGCGACATATATATTCATTAGTCAGACGCTGCCACACAGCGTTTCTTTGATTATATCGTATTTTTTTTTTATTCGTATCGTATTTGTTTTTGTTTACGGTGCAGCAGCAGCAGCAGCCGAAGGAAGAGGAGGAAGAGGCAATAACAGTGAGAAGCAGCCAAAGCAAAAGCAAAAGCAATAGATATTTTGTGCAGATCATATACGAAAAGCGAATAGCGACAACAAGGAAAAAGGACGGTGGGTGACAAGTGAATGCGAATTGTGCCTACAAATAGGGGTTGAAGACTCTTTTAGCACAGGTGCGACAGAGAGAGAGAGTGCGAGTGAGAACTGCAAGAGTTTTGTTTTTTTTTTCTTTCGTTTGTTTGTTTGTGGTGTATAAAAGAAAAAAATAATAAAATAAAATCAACAACAATAACAACAGGCAAAAAACCGCTTGCAACTTGTTTTTAGCAAGCAGGCTAAATCAGCCTCCGCTCCCCTCCACGCCCTTGCCCCCGCCCATCAACCAATTAACATCACCAGCAACCCCCCGCGTGCCATGCGTGACCTCGGCACGAAAATGGCCGAGCTTAAATTCGAGGCTCCACTGGCGAAATTCGAGGAGACAGACGAGTGGGGCGGCTGTGACTTCATCTCCAATCAGAATGCCCTTAATGCCAATCGGAATCTGAAGGATGGCAACGCCAAGCAGCAGCAGCAGGACAAATTACGCTTGCTCGAGGATGCTGTCCGTGATGCACATCTTAGCAAAAATGGCGGCGCAGCAGCAGCAGTCGCTGGCGCTGGAGCAGCTGGTTCTGGATCGGGCGCAGGTGGAAATATTAGTCCCAATTGCAATACGCACAATTTGAGCGATGTTTTGGGCGATGCAACGCCGGGCGTGGGACTCGGTATCAGCTTGGGCGGCGATAGGCGAGCCGCAGACAATGTGGACATTTTCACCGAGACTTTCGGTGGCAGTCTGGAGGATCTAGTCAACACGTTCGACGAGAAGATCACCAAGTGCTTCGGCAACTACGAGGAGAATGTCGAGGAACTTGCACCCGTTCAAGTGCGCAGCCAGGAGGAAATCATGAACGAATGCCAGTGAGTATCAAATTAACATCATTGATTGTTGATTGATGGGTGATTGATTTGTGTTTGGTAATTTCTGTTCATTTTATATATCATCTCACATTAAAATGATGCATTGCTGATTGATCGGTAATCGATTGGTGTTAATATATATCATCACTTGTATGCATTGATATGATTCAGATATGCAAATAATACTTGACTGATCCACTGATTGACTGACTCATTGATTGATTGTAGCTTTATAACCTACACGACAAATTAAACAATTTTTGCTGTTGGAAAATGATTGATTGTTGACTTGGTAAATGAGGGACTAAAAGGGCAGAAAAAAAAACATAGTTTTTATACATTGATGTGATTCATATATGCAAATAATGACAGATAGACTGACTGATAATTGATTGACTCGTTGATTGATTGATGCTTAATGACCTGTAAGAGAGAAAAAATGAAGTAAATGCATTATTAATGGTTGAGCTTTAAGTTCAGTATTGCTTGTGACTTAAAGCTCGCTTCAAGCATAGCATTTCAACAAAACGGTTCAGCTGGGGTTAACGGTTAACCGGTTAATCAAAAATTGCTCACCCAATATTAGGCACATTGAATAATAGACAGCGAGAGAGAGAGAGAATTAAATACATAGTAAAGATGTAAGAATGCAATGCGCCATCTATTTTTCCACAATTAGGCAGAGCGCATGCGTCAACCCCCAAACTCGCTGGCAACCCTGGCGCCATATAACGACGTAATCCTGATACAGGCCAAACGATAGGGGAGGGGGTAGGTGGGGTACGGGTGAGGGGTGGCGTGTAGCATTCAACATTGTTGGATCGATAAAAGTCGACTGTCGACTGTCGTCTGACTCTTGAGACAATTTTGCTATCTACACTTTTTTTCTTCACTGCTGCATCCCAACAACAACAAAAAAAAACAACCCTTGACCAGCGTCTAGCGGAAGTGCAATTCGCTTCCCCCCTTTAAGGCCCCTTGTATGAGAAAGAAAAACAATAAAATACAATCAATGTTAAACTGTAACCCACTTGTCTACGATGCCGGGGGGTTGCTGGAGGCTAGGGGTTGGCGGGTGGAAGTCACACAGAGCGTTGAGTGGCGTTTGTCAAAGCAAAGCAATTCACACAAAAATAAATAAATGAAACACTGCAATTGCCTACGATTTGCGGTGCGTAAAACATAAATCATAACTCATAACAAAAAGCGAACGAACAACAACAAAAACAACAAGTGACTGCCGCTGACCGCTGCTGATAAAAAGGCATTTATAAAGTGCATTTGCCTGACTCAAGCAAAGCGCATTACTTAACGAAAGAGTGCCACAGCGAGCGAGAGAGATAGAGAGAGAGCGTGTGGAGTTTGAGTGAGAGAGAGATGGCTAATTAAGTTGGTTTTTATACACTGCACCCATCGAAAATGGGTAAAAAGTAGGGTATAACGATTTTGTGCAAGTGTTTGCAACAGCAAAGCATCTTTATATATTACCTTGTCCGTCCGTCTCCGATAGCAATAAATGCCACAAAATTTATAGACAGAATCTTTCCATAAATACATACTGTGCATATGCATATTATTCTTAGTATTATTTTTTACTCTTCAGTGTGTGTGCTTGCCATAAGAAATGAGTCTGTGTACTTCCACGCATGCTTACATTTGAGTTTGGGAAACTCTGGCAATAACTGTAATGTATTTAACAGCTGGCTGCCGGGTATATCGTAGTCGTGCTCACTTGACTACAGCATGCTTACTCCTTTTGTTTGCTGCGTTTTGTGTTTATTGGTTTTAAGCGCTCGCAATTTGCAACGTTTTATTATTTGTTTTTTATATATACATATATATTTTTTTTTTTGATATTTATGTTTTTTTTTTCGATTTTGTCTTTGGCTGAAATTAGCCAATAAATTTAACAATCGCGTGCTTTATCTTTCCAAAAAATTAGTTGAAATGCACATAATATTCACATTCGTGAATGATTCGTGAATGATGAATGAGGCCGAGTCTGAATATGGAATATGATCATGATCATGATGACACGCCAGCCGAATGCAAATATGTACATACATATATACATACATATACATATAAATATATATATATATATACATGTATGTATTTAGATAGCTTGTCAAGAAGGCACATTCATCATGTGCATTTTGAGCTGTTATATTTTATTCATTTGCCCTGCACTCACATCTCATAAAATTTTTACTTTTCGCATAGCGCATATTTGGCGACATATGAAATGCAAATGTTGTCTCCCTCACTCTTGTAAGTTTTCCGCTTCTGTTTAACATTGATGTTGAGAGAGCGCATTATTTACATACCGTTTACATACCTCTGCTAGAGATGAACTGCTTTGTCTATCTCACTCATACCTTAACGCACTGGCATCACTGCTTCATCTAGCATCTTCTAACTGTGATTATCGACGCTGCGTTCATTTTTTTCTCTTTTGTTCTTATTTGCTTGGGTCGCTTGTCAATATTTACGTTACGAATTATCTTTCATTGTCGTCTTCTTCGTCTTTTTTTAACGAAGGTCGAGCACTGTATGTAGGTGTGTGTGAGTGAGGCTGTGTGCAGCATACATTTGACGAAGGTCTGCAGCTGCGTAGAAAACTTTCTGCTTCTTCTGCGAACTGCATTGCTGCTAGTTTTTTCTTCTCTGCTGTTGTTGTTGTTCTTGGATCAGTTCTCTGTTTTTGGTGTGCTCTGCAAGAACACGTTTAATTACAACAACCACAACAACAACAATAACAAGAACAGCGAATACAACATTCTTACACTGAGCAAATGGCAATGTGTAATCTCAGTATTTATTATATTAATCGCTGGATGACATCAGAAAAGTAATCAACGGAAATAATTTACGTATTGTAAATGTCAATTGCTTATTATTTTCGTCCAACTTTGAAATCAAGTTAAGCTTTGCATATTTTATGTACATATACATATATATGTATATATACATATATACATACATACATATACATATGTATATACACATATGCATGAGAAGCCAAAATTTAATGGCAGCTCATTATAGCTGACAGTTGTTGTTTTTGTCGTCGTTGTTGTTGTTGTTGTTGTTGCATGCGACGGTGACATAAAAACGACCGCATTTGTGTGCCACTTAAAAAAAAAACTTTAAAAAAATAAGGTGCTGACCAAATGTGCCAATGCAGCCCGTTTGGCTAACAGTTGTGGGCCCGCTTTCCGGTTTACTGCCAGCCACTCAGACACTTCAAGCCAATCCAAGCATTTTTCATTTGACCACAGCGTGGGACACGCGTCGCGACAGTACACTCAGAGAAAAAAAAAACACAAATCTTATTGATTGCTGTCAATTGGTTAAGCAGTACAAATTCATCATTTAGCTACAGTCGCAGACTTTTTGACTTCCTTTAAGCATCACTCATAACTCAATGATTATGTGACTCAAAAAATGTTCATAACTCAAAGTCTGAAAAACTCAACTGTTTTGTTCTTTGACATAATAAAATATGATAATTATTATGAAAAAAAAAACTAAATTTGTAGTGGAAAAAACATAAAAATTATTTGGGATTAAATTTGGAAAGTATTTTAGTGGCTCGAATGGTTTTCCGTTTTCGTTTCTTTTTTGTCTCAGTGTAGCAACAGTTTACACTCTTCAGCAGGCGTTGACATAACCGATTTGAGTTGAGTTTGTCGCGACTTTTATTTTCTTCGATTGCATTTCTTTTCTTTCCTTTTGTTTTTTTTTGTTTTGTATACTCTTTTTTCCATTTCTTTTGTCATGCAATTTGCTGATGCAATTGCTGCAGCAGCCTTGGCGCTGACTGAGTCTGGAAGTGGACACTGGAATTGGAAGTGCGACTGAAAGCGCTGCCCAAACTGAAGCTGCAGCTGTCCCAGCTGGCGACCTACTTTTCCCACAAGGTTCAATGTCCTGTCGCCAAATCCTGACTGTGTAAATGAACAAAAAAATGAAAGAAAGCAGAGAAACCCGTTTTAGCCAAAATCGTTGTGATTCTGTTTTTTTTATTTTTTTTTTATTTTAAGCCAGCTGCTGCCTGTCAAATTAAAGAAGAAACATTTTTAATTTTGTTGTCAAATGTGATTTGGGTGCTTTTATTTAAGAGAACCTTATTTCGCACTCAATTTATCACAGTGTTGAGCATTAATTTAATCGTTTCATTTAATCAAAGATAGAGCTTAAAATTCTTTCTGTTTTTAAACAAGTTTAGAACCCCAAATTCTACCAATTTGCCACTCCTGCGAAATCTCGAATTACGAGCGGGCTTAATCAATTATGAAAGGTGGCTGCTTTTAAACTATATATAATCGATTGGGTGCATGTTATATATACATATATAAAAAAGGAGGTTGAGTGGGGGGTGGGCCATTTGCAGGAAGTTGATGTGTATCCTTGAAAAGAGTGCAGCAAACAACAGCAAGCGAAAAGCTGAAGAAGAACAGAAGAACACCACATGTCCTGACTAAAACAATAATCAAACTGTATAAATATAGACGGGGGTAGTTTCGCAACAGCTAAAACCACCCATCCACCCCAAATTGAGGGTCGTATGAGTCATGCACAGAAGGCACAACATGGCGTATGCGTGTTACGAAACACACACTGGAAAGGGACAGTGGGCGGGGTGGCAAGGGGGTGGGGAAGGGGAATGCAGGAGCTGACAGGCCTCAGCTGTGTTGTCAGTAGACCTCTCTCGCCATAGTTTAGGGTTGCCATCGCTGTTATTATTGGGGGTTGCCTGAAAGTCATTTCCTGCCCAAGTGCAAAATTGCAAAAGGACATTAACCTCTTTTGCACTGTGCACTCTGCTCTGTGGCCAGCCACAGCTAATTGTCCCCTGTTGTTGCATGCACCACAAACAACAATGATACCAACTAAACAGTTGTGCAGCTATAGCTACAATAGCCCGAAATCGATCCATGGAATTTAAATAAAAAAAAACTTAACTACAAAAATATAATATATATTAAAAATGCCTTTGGTTGTCATCGTTGCTTAAATATTAACTCGAATTCCCAAAACGAAATACCTTTGAAAACGAATGGAATTTATGCTATGGAACGTTTTTAAACTCCAGCTTATCCAAGCTAAATTTGCCGTGACTCGAAACCAACTTGAAAAATAGCTAAAAATTCGATAAGTACATTTTTGAATGGCAAATATTTTCCTATAAAGTGAAATTATTGTTAAAATATAACAATGCACAGCATTTTTTAAATAATATTTGCCAATGGGATTCAGCTGTAAAACAGCCGAAGGCAACATTGTATAAATATGTATCTATGTATCTAGATACAAACGTGTAGCCACAGATACAGCTACAGATACAAATGACTAATCAAGAGAGGCTCTCGCATGTCTCAAAAAAACAAAAAACAAAAACACCAAATCGACAAATGCCGCCGGCAATTACATCATCATCCGCAGCAACAGCAACACAGAGAGAGAGAGAGAGAAATAGAGAGAGAGAGAGAGAGGGAAAAAAACTGTCAAGGACAACGCCAAGCCGGCGGCGGCAACAAACGAGCAAAAATAAAATGTTTGCGTTAAATGCTGGCATCAGAAATACAAATTGTTGAAATTGCAAAGGGTTTCGAGTTGGAAATGAAATGAAATCAAATAAAATTGAATAGCCAATATGCCTGATGGCCATATTGGCCATGCTATAACCCCCCACCTCCCCCGTTAAGCTAGATTGTTCAGTTGATAACTGCAATTTAATATTAATAATCCAAATTGGCTGATCGCTGATGACTCATTCAATTTCGGTTGGCTTAACACATTTGTAAAAGATACTTGCAAAGTATATGATTAGAAATGAAATGAAATTAGCCGATTAATCGGTTATTAAGAATCAGACATAACCTTATATATACCCTTAAGCGAAATTAACCGATTGAAACCGAAACCAGATACGACATTTGCCGATTCGTTGATGGGCAATCTACCTTATTTCTCGACAGAAATTCAAATTTGAAAATGATTTTGAGATGAATTCAAAGAATAAAACTATAGAAATTCGAGCAGCAAGCTTAATTGGAATTGCATAACACACTTTTGTCGCGCAGTGTATTTAATATTTAAATCAAAATGCACATTTCTTTGGGTTTAAACTTAACTCAGGCTGTGGGCAATTTTGCGAAACGTTTTCAAACATCGATTGAAATGATTTGAATTGCAATGAATTGAAATGAATTGTATTGAATGGAATTGTCTGAAGTGCGGTCTTTTCTTATTTATTTTTCCCTATGAGGGTCAATTGGCAAAGTGTGTTGGTTGGTTAGTTGGATTGATTGATTGATTGGCCAAATAGAGGCATACATAATGATCATTAGAGTTTTGGCTTAAAGTTTTTTGGCCTCTGCCTCTGCGGTCGTTTTGGCCGTTTTCTGCATTTATGGGCCACATAACTGCTGACAACAACAGCAAATTCATTTCATTTGGCATTGTTAGCTGCAAATGGAAGCCATAGAAACGGTTTTCACCTCGCTACTCTCCTCTCCTCTCCTCTCCGCTTCGCTAATGGCCTATTTATAAACCAAGTAAGAATGCACAAATCGAGTGAGCCTCGACTAGCGAATACCCTGCACCCACCTCTGAAACTAAATCTTTTTCCGTTCTCTAAAACAATTCTCATTTGATTCTAGATGATTTTGCTTTTTTTTTTAACATGTTAGCAATCGGTGTCGGTATCGGTTCCTACTCTGGTTTGGCAACTATTTTTTTATTATTATTATTTAATAATATCTGTAAATAGTTTGTTCTTCACATACTTATTATGAAATTGGCAGTTCAATCTTTGTTGTTCATGCAGCATTTGAGGTATAGTTGATGCCACCATAGCGACCTGATCGAGGCCCTTCAGCTTAATGCGGTATGTGAGGCGAACCAAAATCCTTTCAGCCTCCAGGCCGAGATCGAAACCGGTGCAGTTGCTGCTGCCAGATGGACCAGGTTGGCTACTGTCATTGCCGCTGCAGTGATCCCAGCCTTGGCACCTTAGATAGCTTCACCAAAATCCTCTCACTTTAGATAGCATTCCACTAAACCACTTCTTACACAACTGAATTTTTCTGAAAACATATTTTCGTTTGAAATGCACTTTGACCACACAAACAATTATTGTTCAACTTTGTTTATGAAATGCTTTCGAATTTTAATCGGCAATGTTACAGTTGCAGTTCCAGTTCCGGTTTCTGTTCCAGATCCAGCTCTTTACACAATTTGAGCTTGTATATCTATAAGAATAAGTATTATAATCAGTTTCGAACCCTTAGCTTGGTTCTCAGCAAAGGAAGAGGAGCAAATTGAACGCTAAACGATTGTCAGCATTTGTGTTCCCATTTTATGTATCTGTATCTGTATCTGTATCTGTATCTTTGTCATTTGTATCTGTGTGTGTGTATATGTGTGTGTGTGTGTGTGGTGCCAACGCGTAGTGTGAACAACTAAATTTAGAATATATGCTTTAAAGTGTTTGTTTGTTGCATTTACGTGTCTAGTTTCGGATTTGGTTTTCAGTTTTCCCATTTACCTTTCCCTACCCCCGCCACCCTCCTCCTCGTTAACATTTTCCAGCATAACAATGTATATATATATATATAACTAAAAATTAGATGTATTTATATTTATAAGTTTTTAGTTATTTATAATTTAAATTTAGTCAGTCATGTTTTGGGGTCGCACAGCGCCAACTTTCACACACTGAATGAAAAGCATCGAAACTCCCTTCGACTCAACAATACTCTACTCTACGCCAGTGTGGCAGGCCATTATGGCTATGTCATCCAGTTTGTTATGCTTGGATTATGTTTAGATTGCCCGATTAATATATCTACATAGTTAAAATAGATCGATAAAAGAGGAATAGGATAGAAATTGGAATAGGATTGAAATTGGAGATTAAAGGGATCGGAATGGGATAGGAAACCGATGTGAATGAAACAGAAATCGGAAAGGAATAGGATTTGATAAGAATAGTATACGAATAGGATTGCACTAGGATAGGAATGTGATAAGAATAGGATAGGAAAAAAGAAGGAATTGTATAGAAGTAGCATAGATATAAAAGTAGCATATAATATAATATATTATATTATATATGTATCATTATTATAACTGAACCGAATACCGAACAAAATGCAATCCATAACCATAACCATCCAAAAGACGATTCGTATATTGTATTTATTATTCAAATACTTCAATGTATTCAAGTCAGCAAAAAACATAATTTAATTATGAAAAAAAGAGGTCAACAAAACGATAAATAATTATTGCATTTATTGTTAATTAATAACCTGTAAAAAGGGCCTACAAAATTCGGTAATGCGGCAAACAATCCCTTTCGCAACATCTCTGGTTCCCTTTTGGAATGTTTGTGCCGCGCTTGAGTGAAAATTGTACGTGTGAACGAACCCCGCAGCGAACAGGCAACCAAAAACCAATCCCCAGAGCCAGACTCACTTAGAGAGAGAGAGTGAGAGAGTTGGAGAGAAAGAGAGAGACCCATTACCAGTCCCAAAACCAGACTTAAACACAGACACAACACTCTCATTGTTGGCCAAGATGAAGCTAAAAATCATATTCAAAGCATTGCATAAAGTATATTAATTAATAAACGGGAGCTTATCATAAAAGTTATACACATAAGATTTAATTAGTGTTTAATGATTATAAGGTTTGTTGTTTGTTTTTTGTTTTCGTCTTCGTTTTCGTTTCTTTCATCTCTTTCTCTACTCTGTATATATAAATATTTATGTGATTATATATAAATATATATATATTTATATGTATATATATATATTATATCGTGTACATTAAGTTAGCTTTCAGGTTTGCTTCCGTTTCGTTTTTAGTTTTGCTGCCAGTGAAACGTTTACGAACGAACAAATGAAATGCTTTTTGCTGGCAGCTTTTACGCTGCATTGTTTGCCAACATTAATCTTTGTGCCGCCAAAAAGAAAAGAGAAAGAAAAAAGAGTAAAACTGTTGTAGTCGTGAGTGCTCGACTAGCAGATACCCTCGAATCCAAGTCTTCACCTATCGATAACACATACATGTTTTATATATTCAAATCAACTGATCAGCCGATCTTAAATAGAAAGATATATTATTAAAAATATGCTTTTTATTGTTAAGGGAAATCGATTTATATCGATTTGCGCGAAGCGGGGAGAGTTATCGATAAAATGTAATAAATATCACAAGAAACAATGTATTTTTTAAGATCAGCGGAGTTCAGCTTGTTCAGTTGGACATGGCTAGATAGCATCGGTTGTTGATGCTGATCAAGTATATATATATATATATATATTTATATATATATATGTCAATTATGGTGTCTGGGTCTGTAGCATAAACTGGCACAACTTCATCATTCCTTTTTGCATCCATTTTGTATGGGTTCAGAGCATAAAAAGGTATCCAGTATCTTTTGCAAGTTTGTATCTGTACCTGCAGCTGTGACTGTCTCTGTATCTGTGTCTGTATCTGAATCTGTTGTGGCAGCGTATTAGAAAGTTGTGCATTGTATTCATTGCGACGGACAGGAAGAAAGTAAAACTCAAATAAAAATTAAATCAAATCAAATGTAAGCAAAAACTATAAATGCGATATCCAAATGACAAAAGAAAAACCGTAAAAAAAAACAATAATAAAAAAAAGAAAATGGGAAAAGTGAATGAGAAAAAAATGTAGAAAAGTCAAGTGAATGATGAAATGCTTCACGTTGGCGTCTGAATATTCATCATCATCATCGCAATCATCAATGATGATCACGAACTGGCTAATGATAATGATGATGTGGCACTGCTGACTGCTGACTGCTGCTGATTCACCAGTTGTGGACACAAATTGATTGCGTTATCTAAGTACCGCAATTAAAATTCATTAAAATATTTACGCATTCATTTTCGTATGGGGGAATGGGTCATGTTTTGTTGTTTCTTCGAGTTTTGAGGCATGAGCTCATTTCGTGGGCGTTGCTCGCTAAAAACTCAAACTCAAATTGAAATTGAAATTGAGCTGCTAATTGTCGCTCAGCTAGAAAACAACACACACACACACACACAGACAGACAGACAAACAGACAGTTGGACAGATGGACAGGCAGAGAGAGGAGCTCTCGTCATATCGGTCAGGGCTAGACCCCAAACCAAATAAGCCAGATAATGCAGCCAACGGCATGTGGAAAGAGTTCAGGGTTCATTCAATTGCTACTTGTTGTATTTGTTGTTTCTATTGTTGTCGTTGTTGTTGTTGCGTTGATTTGAACGATGGCGATAAGTGCCCCATTGCCATATAGCCACATAGCCATAAAGATAGCGATGAATGATGCTCGATGCGCCAAGAATGTCTTAATTGCGGCGATGATGGAAATTTCTATTTGAAAAGTGTGCCGAATGAATGAGACAGAGCTAGAGAGAGACAGAGACACAGAGAGAGAGAGAGAGTGAGAGAGAGAGAGAAAAGTGATGAAAACTTTGGTATTTGCTGCAAATTTGTCTACCAATTAAATGCGGCTATTGATATGAAGTTATCAATAATATCAATTGAAAATAACGTGTCTGCTGTCAAACCGGAACCATTAACCGATTTAAAATTCAGAAACGGAACTGATTCGAATCACTATATCCCAATAGCTGTCAGAGGAACGATCTCTCGAAAGTTTAGTCTGAGTTGAACTATTTTTTTGTTGAACTAATTATCCGAGCCCAACTCAGCAATTATGAAAATTGTCGTCTATTCCCAGTCTTCAAGGCTATGGTTTGCCTACGAAAATTTTTCTTTCTTTCTTTTATTATTTTGCTCAAATTATTTTCGATTCAAGACACAAATTTGAGACACAACTAGTTTGCCATTAATCACTAAGCATATAATAAATATGTTGCTTACAATACAAATAGTGCCTAAATTCATTTATTTTCTGTTATTTTCTTTTCCAGTTTCTGGTTCTTATAATTTCAATTATATCAACAAATATAGGATTATTTAGAATATGACTAATTGATGATTTAAGTTTGCGAAAATCTGTTGTACCATTTTCAATATCAATGTGTTCATTTCATGTCATATATATTTCTGTGTGTTGTTTCTGTTTCTTCAGTGCGAAGCGGAAATGTTCGCTCACAATAATCTATTAAATGGGGGCCGTGTAATAATAATATAAAGTAATATAAAGAGTTCATATCACACACACTCGCCCCTTGTGTCCGTTACTGTTTTGTGCCTTTGCCTCATCAAGGGGCACAAAATGCAAATGTTGACACGAATTCCGAATGCACTACACTATTACACCGTACAAAAAAACAACAGAAACAGATATAATATATACATACTATATACAAGTTGAAAACTGGCTAAGAGCTAATTACTAAAGTTGGCTTATTCGAGTGCAGGCAGAACGCTGAACGACGCTCCAAATGCTTGGCCCACACAGCACAACTAGTCAGCATGTATATATATATATATACCATATATGTATATATATATATATATATATATATACACTATACATACTATTCTGCAGATTGTAAAGACCTACATAGAAATGATATTGGCGGCCTCGACACATGCCACAAAATAACCCCATTCCCCCAATTGCCATGCACCATTGACGTATATGCATATATAGTAGGTATATACATATACACATATGTGTGTAGGTGTGTGTGTGTGTGTGTGTGTGTTGGTGTAGGTGTTTGGGTGTGCTTGTCTACACATATATTAATCTACCTGACGCATTTCCCTCGAGTGTCGCAAACGCTTTGTGCGCTTCGCTTATTTCGCACATTTTTCATCTTTGGCCTTTGCTTGCTGTTGATTTTGATATACCCTGTACTTGTGCAGCACATTGTGCATTTTGGATTACATGTATACGATCCAAATTAGCTCGATTACCAATGCCTCATTCCTTGTTTCATTTAACAAATGAACAGGAAATTTTCTAGTTTCACTTTTGTCTACTTTTAAGTTTCACAAATATTCGATGCGGGTTTGCTTATACCCTGTATCCTCGAACAAATGCGAAATTGTTAACATTTACAGGGTATTTCATAACCTGTCGAGTGTGTATTCGTTGTTGTCTTTTACTTTATTTACTTTGCTATTTTTATACTCTTGCTGAGCGGATTATCGACTGCCTATAGAAAGTGTAACATTTTCCGGAAAAGATCTGTCCATAATATATATATCAGCTATATATATATATATATATATATATATATATAGCTGTCCATATAAAATACATATAAATGAAGATAATTCAGATGCTTCCCGTAGCAACTGACGATCGGTGTTAGATGGACTGCGATCTGTAAGGGTATGCAGTATTCTAGTATAGAATAGAGCTGTTTTTTCTCTGTTTTTAATATTATTTTTGCTGCAGGCAGAAATGTATTTTCGTGATTGGTATTTAGACATGGCAAATGGCGAAAATCCAACAGAAATACAAATTGAAAGTCAAATAAAAAGTACAACCGACACAAGACATAATTCATTTCCAGCGAAACGAAACAGCGTCAAGCAGACCAACAACAACAATCACAACAACAACAACAACAGAACAACAATTAATACAAAAATTGATTGAAACACAAGCAAATACCACAAATTCCTCACACGAACGTCATTAAATATGCCTGCAGTGAGCGGAAGTTCAAAATGTGCTTATTCGTTGCCAGATGGATGCAAGTGTTGTACGAAAAAAATGAAACCAGCACACAAAATGCAGACTGGTAACACTTCAGAGTCTGAGTTGTGATCGGTGCTCGTTTCGAGTTACCCGTTTCAAGTGATCGTTAAAAGTTACTCGTTGCAACTACTCTTTACTCTTTACGCATACTGCTTGAGAGCTACTCGTTATAATTACTCGTTTTGAGTTATTGGAGTAGAGTTACTCAGTAGGGTTATTCCTTACTACTAAACTGTAAAAGTTAGTAGTTTGTACGACTCGTTAAAAGCCACTCGCTAATAGTTAGTCGTTAGTTACTCGTTTCTCCTCAAAAGCTAATCGTTGACTTTCTTTTTGAACATTTCTCGTTGCAAGTGTTGCTCGTTATAACTACTTGTTAAGAGTTACTCGCTGCAGCTACTCGTCAAGAGATCGAAAATCTTGCAAATCAACTCGCTGAAAGCCGTAAACAATTTAGTTGATTATTTATTTGGAAGTATGCGGCCCAAGCAACTCGCTCTGACATTCTCGTTGCAATGAATGTATTGCCATAAGATAAGCTACAATTTAAGCAATATTCAGAGCGCAGCAATCTGTGGCAAATGTGCGAATTCCTTCAAAATATCAACAACAACAACAAGAGCAACATCATCATCGCTCAAGTGTAAAATGCTCATCATCAACAACAACAACAACAGCAGCAGCAGCAACAACAATAAATCGACACCAGTCAATTACTCAAATGTGGAGCATGAATAATTATTAGAAGACAAAACAACAGACAGCAATTAACAATAAACAGCGACAGCAGCCACAAAAAAAAATACATATAAACAACAATAGAAGCAACAACAACAAAGAAACACTGGCAATTAAATGATTGGCATTGATCGTGAAATTTGATAGCAATTGTTCGCCACATAGAAACAAATTAGCATACTCTCAGACAAACTGTCTGACTGACACACAATGCCAAACTTTGCTGAACTGGGAAACTGCTGGGGGCGGGGGGAAACTGCGAAACTGCGAAACGGGGATACTCTGGGGAAACTCTGGGCAACTCTGGGCAACATGCCAATACAATCCAATTGCAATTTGAGCCACTCGTCGACGCCATTTGTTCGCATACCCTGTAAACAGTTGCACGCTAAATATTGTGCTTGAAATAAGTTGACTTGTTGAGTTGAGATGCTAACCAGATGGATTTAAGAACTTCAAGTACTTCAAAGAAAATCGAAATGTCTGAGACAAACTACTTGATTGAAGAAATAAGTACTGATAAAGAAATACAATCGTATTTAGAGAGGGTGTCAACCCTGAATCGAGAACCAATTAATGGCATAACGCAAACGAAAACTGAACAAAATGTGGAACCATTTCATAATCCTGAGCTAAACCGAAATCAGAATCAATTTGACATCTTAACTTATGCCAAACAACTATTACAATCAATAAGTTTTGAAGTCAGACAGAAACTTAACTTGCAACTCATTTACAGGATATCTGCCAGCTAAGCAATCGAAGAACTGAACCGAACTGAACTTCTGCATTCAGCTGCAATCTTAATTGCATCTAATTTGCATGGAGTGACGGCCTAATGAGACATTTTATTTGCCAGCAAAGAGCGCAACCAAGCAGTGCCAACAAATATACAACGCTCAAGACTAGGAGGGGTTCTAAGGGTAGTCTACCCAGCACCCTTTTGGCCTGGCATCTTTATCAGCTGTTTGCTGAGCGGCAGTCAACAGTCGACGAGGCACTTGCCAGTTTATTGTGCCACTTTTGTCTGCCTCTTTTTCGTCTCATTCTTCTTCTTCTTGTTGTTTGTTGCCGCTGCTGTTGCCGCTGCTGTTGCCTTTTATTATTTTGCTGTTGAGCCAGTTTCACATTGGTATTTTTGTTGCTGGCTGTGGGCGCAATATGAAACATTTGCTCATCTGGAATTAATAGCCAACAAATTCTTTTCCATCTTGTGTGTAAATTTATGAAACATATTTGTATAAAGGAATTTTCAACCATTCCATAAGTGAGCAGTATTTGTGTGTTTATAGAAATATTGCTCTGCTATTGCTACTGCATTAATGCATTAAAACAGAGCCAATAGCTAAAAATTAAAATTAATGAATGCTCTTTTGCTCTGCAGTAGCAAAAAAAAATTATGCTCTCTGTATTTTCAGCAATAGCAATAGCAAAAAGAACAAATCGCGTAGCAAGAGCAATAGTCAAGCGAGAAAAAACTACGCGGGAGCATAACATTTTCAAGCACTGTAAAAACATGCTCATTTCATATTTGTAATTTATTTAATCATGTCTCATAATATTTAATAACAGCTCTAAAGAAGATAATATAATATTGTTTTTGTTGCTTTTGCTTTGCAGAATGTGGTGGACCATAACTGGTAACTTTGGCAACATTCTGCCCATAGACTGGTCCAAGTCGTACACTCGCCAGATGCATATGCCGACTTTGAATCTGGGCCAGAATCGTACAAAGCAGCGCTGCCAGCAGCAGCAACAGCAGCAGCAACAACAACAATCACCACACAAACAACAGCAACAACAAAATGCACAAACACCTGTGGATGAGTTCAATGATTTGGCCAGCGAGGATGAGGCTGTGGCAAATGATCTGGATATGCATGCATTGATATTGAATGGCCTCAATGGGGATGTCGATGAGCCAATTAAATCCGTCGAGGAGGTGATCAAGGAGATCGATGACATCATGGATGAGGCGGACAGTCCATTGGATGAGCCCGATCACTGCGATTCCGAGGTGATTGAGAAGGCACGCGAAGTGCTCGGAGCGCCCCTCTATGCAGAGAGTAAGTGTCAATAATCAATAATCAATTAACTTAAATTAATAAACTTAATCGACTTTCTCGTCGTGCTATTTAGAGTTGCAATACTTGAGCAGCACACAGCTGAATGAGCTGTATATGGAGATGGAGATGCTCATCCAGGAGCTGAGCGAGACGCTGATCAATGAGCTGGCGCTGCGCGACGAGCTCGAGTATGAGAAGGAGCTGAAGAACTCCTTCATATCCCTGCTGCTGGCAGTTCAGAACAAGCGTCGACAATATCATGTCGAAAAGAAGCGCGGCAAATTCCAAGGTGCACTATCGATACGATCTATATATATATATACATAATATACCATATATATATATGTGCATAATATTAATGTCAACATTTCTTGCACTTCACAGGACCAGAGCCGAAATACTTGACCACAGTCATACCGTATCATCTGGAGAATGGCACGCCCAACAATCAATCGCTGCAGGTTTTGATCAAAAGTAAGTCCTAACAGGATAACAGGATGTATACAGGAATTATAGCAAATAAACATCAAAACTGAATACTTATTCTAATTTCGTTCAATTTATGTCCTAGTCTCATGTTATTCAAATTTCTTTCCATAAGGACTCATTCACTCTTTTTCCAACTGGATAAATCTTTTTAGAAAAGTCGTTCTTTGTAGAAGGATTCATAAATAATTATAATCAGTAGTGCCTAAGCTTTAATCTGTAAATCGATCTATATTAATCTGATCTGTAGGATAGCTTATATATGTTGATTTTGAATGATGTGTGTGTGCTTTTAGGATTATTTATTTGTTCAAATCGTCTTTCGGATAAATTAGACTTCTCTTTCACCCTGTCAACGTCTATGCGGACATAGGATATATATATCACTGAATCACTGCACGAAATATTAATGAAAATCGAAAAAATGAATACTGAATCGTGTTTTGATGTGTGAAGAGTCACTGTATAGAAGTTAATATGTGGTTTTAAATCTTTGCTGGTAATAACAGCCGTGCATCCTTTGGCATTAATAGACTTGAATCGAATCGTTGAATCATCTTTCTTTAAAATCCATCCAATTCGTGCCTTAGGAACAAACCGATTTTCTTTATCATGTAGGATAATGATGGGGCTTTGAGCTGTCGACTGACGAGCTTTCTGACTGTTTTCACGTTGAAAAACCCATAATAAACTCATTTCATTAAATTACTGAATATTTCAACAGAATTCCATGACTTTTTAGAAAATGAAAGCGCTAAGTTTAATCGCTTTTCAAGTCATTTTGGCGTATATATATATATATTATTTTGCTGAAAATCAGCCAGATCGGAGAACCACAGCAGAATAACAGCAGGAAAATATATATGTAATTTTATTGTTGTTGTTGTTAACTTAAATGATTAAAATTATAATTTACTGCACTCGGTACATATGTACGAACAATATTTGCTCACATTTAACTTATTTGCTTGCAGTACTCAAAGCTATTAATGAGGACAGTCCGACGGTGCCGACGCTGCTCACCGATTACATACTGAAGGTCCTCTGTCCCACATAAATGACAGGCTACAACAGCAATAACACCTAAAGCAACAACAGCAACAGCAACTGCAACAGCAACAATATATGCTCTATCTCGCTAACTGTGCTTATACGATACATATACAATACATATATCTATACGTATATATATATATATATATGTATGTGTGTATACATATGTGTATGTCTATAATTAAATGTTTAGTTTTATATTCCCTGTGTATGAATTATTCGATATGAGAGCTAAGCTAACACGCTAATGCTAAGCTATATCCAAGCTATAGGTCCGATATCTCCAGATAGAAAGAGATAGAGCTACGAGGAAGTGAATATTTAAGCAAGTTAAGCAACTAAATACTCGAAAATTAAAACAAAACAACACAAAAAAAAAACCAAATAAAAACTATATTGAAACTCTTGAAAAACAAAAAAATAAAAAAGATAAGAAAAGAAAAATGAAAGAAATTACGATATTAGTAATTGTCGCATAGTCCAAAATGTTGTTTACAAAAATCGCTAAAAAAAAATCTTCAAGCTTCAACAAAACAAATAAATCTACATAAAATAATAAGCATATGCATACTGTAATGCCATACAATATATATATATATATATATATATATATATATATATCTATATGTGTGGAAGAGGAAGCAGCACAACATATGTGCTTTTCTCATCTACGTATTTACATATATATATATAAATATATATGGTATATTTGTTTATTAGTAACTTTTTTCTTTGTGTTGTGTTCTTGGCTGCTTTCAACTGCAAATCCAAATCGATATTTGGATTAGTGTCAAGCATATTTAAATATCGCAAATAAAGCTCTACATACTACAAATATAAATCTAAAATATCGTCAGACATTGTATGTACTATAGGCAAGGAAAACAAAAAAAAAAAAATCGATTGTAATTTAAGCATCAGTTGTTATACCATATAACTGTAAAAAAAAACTGTCAACTGCTTTTTGGCTCTTTGCTCGACTTTTGGCTTCAAGATGTGCTCCCAACGAGTTTGCATTTTGCTAAATAATAATCTCAACTCAGCATCAGGTTTATTATTTTATATTATTATTATTATTATTATCGTATAATTATTATTATAAATATGTATATTCAATATGTATTGTGTGTATATTGTGCAATCGTTTAATTGTTTTCCAACTGTTGCAATTTAATTTTATTGCTCTAATTTTTTGTAACTTTTTTTATTTGCATTTTACTTTAAGCTAATCGTAAATATGTTTAATACTATTATTATTATTTCTATAGTTTTGTAATTATGTTTATTCACTTTTTGTTTGCTCCAGACGTCTGTGTGTACGTGGCCATTATATAAAAAAAGGATAATTTCATTGCAAATGTAATTTTCAATTTAAATTGAATTTTTATATATATATTTTCTCTTTTGTTTTTGCATGCAAAACGCTGTGTTATTTACTTTTTACCAATAAATGCATAAATACGAATAAAATGTAAACAAGCAACTAAAATTACAAGCTATATGAAATATATATAATATATATATATACATATATATTATATGAAATACAAATAAAAACACAAAACAAATAGTTTACAATTGAGGCAGACGCACAGTGCTTTTATTTAATAAATAAATAAATATATATATATATTTATTTATATATATATATGCCTTATGTTGACTGCGCATAAAGCAAACATACAACATAAAACACAACAACAACAAAAAACAACAACAGCAAAAATAACATTTCAATATCATGTTTCACATCTCAAACCAAAACAAAATCACAAATCACATTTAACATTTAACAAATTTGTTAACTTCGGTTTAACCGAAGCTTGCATACCCTTTTTTTTATTTCCAAACGACGCTGATCAACTTTTTGGAAGATTTAACAAATATTTAATGCAAATCTTAGGTACCTTTAAATAAACAAAACAATATGCATTCATTAAAAAATAAAATCGATCTAAACTTTGAAAAACAAAAGACATACAAATAACTGCATAAATGTTTGATTCATACTATATATATAAATATATATATGACGCGCTTTATAGTAAAATATAATAAATATAATAACATTGAAAAGAAGAAAATATTTACTAAAATGCAAAATTCCAAATGGTAAACTCTTTTTTTTTAATCAAACACACAAATCAACCAAATGTATTTGTAAATTTAATTGATATGTCCATGTTAAAATCGAAAGTATGGAAATTATATATATTTAATAAATTAGTAAAAAAAAACAAAACAAAAACAAAAAACCAAACCCCCAAATGAAAAACGACACAAAAAAGAACACATTTACATATATAGATACCTAAATATATATGTATACATGCAAATGCAATGCTCGATATATACAAAAAGGGAAAAACTTTTAAATTGCTTAAATAAAAAATAAAAATTACAAAAGCCAACAAAAAAAAAACAATGCCGAGTTTTGTTTATCCCAGTCGGATTCCAATTGGAGACGAGTACACAAATCGAGCACATTTTTTTGTGCAGAGGTTACAGCAAATGTTATCGACCAGCCGCCTCATGCTGAAGGAGTGTTCAGCTGAAATAATCATAAAAGTCCTTACTTTATATGGAAAAGTGCCATATATATGTATGTATAATATATAATAATAAAAATATATTTCATTTGAACACACACATTAATTGGTTGTGTCACAGTGTTGGTTTCGGTGTGGCCAGTGTGTACACACGTCTTTTGCATATTGCATTCGAATGGCATGCGGATGCTAACATCGATAGCTGGTTGATTGGTATCGATAGCAGTCGTGCTCGATCGCTCCCATCACTACGACAACTAGCCTTGCCTATCCATAGTTTTTTTTTTTTTTTGTATCCAAAACAGTAAAAATAAGTTTAAACAAAAGCATACACATATATAATTAATTTTTTTTTTCGTTCAGTGTTACATTTATTTATTTTTTAAGTGCGCGTTTAATAAGAACATGTCATCGCGAAGGTAAATTCAATAGGAAAAACGACAATGTACACACACATACACACATACACACACACATACACGCACACACACACACACACACGCACGCACACTGCCAACACACATATGTATCAGCACACACACACGCAACACATACCTATGCACGCTCGCACACATAGATACAACTCTGGGCCTATTTACATATGTATAAGTATATACAAAAATCAAAAAAATAAAATAAAAAAACGAAACGAAAAATGAAACAACATTGAGATAAAAAGTGCAACAAAGTGTTCAAAAGTAAATCGCTCCCGGTCCCACAGCAGCAGCAGCAATATCAACAGTAGTTCCCCCCACACCCTACCCCTCCCCACTATAATCCATTCAATGTATTATTGCTTGCGCTACGAACTACAGCTGTTATTGCTGCTGCTGATGTAGATTCTGTCACGGCAAGGCCGAGGGCGAGGGGGATGGCGGACAACAAAAAGCTTGGTTTTTGGGTGGGGAAGGGGTGCTGTCAGAGGCGTTGTTTGCTGCTGTGTGCGTTTCGTGCGGGTTTACCTTACATACATATTATCTACATACATTTACATTTACATTTGCGTACATACGTTCGTACGTATGTATGTATGTGTGCATGTGTGTATTGTATTAGAGATGCGCTCAAGGCGCCAGCATTTATCCATCCCTCAGCACGACGATCATCGCGCAGCCAAAAATTTCACAGTGATCACTGCAAAAAAAAAATACAAAAATATTTAATCGCAAATTTTTGCATCTTTTTGTTGTGGACTTTTTTGTAAGGTTCAAAAAAAGTAGAAGAAAAAACGACATTGCGAATTGAAGTTGAATTTTGCTAATATTCGTGTCACGATATTTGTATGAAATTCGCTTGAAAATGTTAGACACATTTGTCTTGATAACTTGTTAACTACTATAATCATTGCTTAGAGTGATTTTATTAGTTTTCTCATTTTTTTATTATTTTTATTTAGTGCGCACACAAAAAACACGACACGCGGCGAACCCAACTTTAGCAATACTATATCTGCACACACACACACACACAAACTCGCACACGCTACACCCTCAACGCACACACACATATATATATATGTATATATATATGTGTGTGTAAATATATATATATGTATATATATATATGTATGTGTGTATATTATGTATATGTATATCTGTTTATTTGCAGATGGTTCCACCCAACGATATCGGGCATCGAAGCTGAAAAATTGCTACAGGAACAAGGCTACGACGGTTCATATTTGGCGCGCCTCTCATCCTCAAATCCCGGTGCATTCACCCTTTCTGTGCGCCGCGGCAACGAGGTCACCCACATTAAAATCCAAAACAATGGCGATTTCTTCGATCTTTATGGCGGTAAGCAGACCAATCTCTTAACATTGCCCACTATGATATGATAACAGTGGCACTTTAACATCGCTTGCAGGTGAGAAGTTCGCAACGTTGCCGGAACTGGTTCAGTACTACAGTGAGAACGGGGAGCTGAAGGAGAAGAATGGCCAGGCCATTGAGCTGAAACAGGCGCTCATTTGTGCCGAGCCCACAACGGAAAGGTGAGTCCAACTAACAGTTAACACTAACAGTGCAACGGTAACAGCAGCTCTGCAGGTCTGTTATCTTTTGTTATCACTGCTATATCGATTCAGCTGACATCCTATGCTGATTCGGTTAATTTTTATTTCATTTGAATATATTTTATGAATAGTGCATAATTCTAAGATTTTTTTATTCTCGTATCTGTGAATGTTCACTAAAATATGCAATTGATGCTCTGACTTTGATTAAATCGGACCAATCAGACCTCATCTATGACGATTGATGCACATCTTCTGCTAGAAGACATTTGGGAATTTTTGTTATTATTATTTTTTGCATTTGTCGCTCGGCTTGCAACAGCTGCTAATGTTATGTTATCAATATACAGTCGCAGCTGTCGCCATGCTGTCTACATACAATACATACCATCATCATACACCATATGCACACACACACACATGCAAACATACATACATACATGCGTGCTCATTAGATTGGCATTTGTGTGTGCCTGTGTGCGTTCTATGCATATCTATGCTTTTGCACGCAAATGATTTATTGACCTATTTAAAAATACACTTTTCGCGCTCGAGTGTTTACATATTTTGCGTTGGAGTCATTTCACACACACACACAGTCACACACACCCATACTTGTGTTATCTGGATGTTATCTTCTCAGCTCATATTTTTGATTCCATAGAAATATTAATCATTTGCTGGCCAAGACTATTTTTTAAGTTTTATCATCAATGCGCTTTTATTGCATATTCTTTAAATAACTAAATATTTCTTAATAAATAAATTTTGCAATGAAATGATTCAGCAAATCCCAAAAATGTTACTGTTCCAACTATTTTGTACTAGTTTAAAAAGAATATTTAAACTTCTGTTTGCCCATGGAACTTTCGCAACTTTTGTTTTCTATTCTAAAATGCAAATTAAGCAAAAAACAAACTTTGCTGACAACAATAATTAAATTGTAGATGTGAAATAAAACTTAAGATAAAAACTATGTGTAAATATACCATATATATAAAACTTGTACCATCAAAAGAAAAGTCTATGATAAACCCAAGATATTTAAATTGTGTTCGAAATGCATCTCAAAATAAATGAACACTTTGCCAATTGTCGTTGCACATTACGCAAATAAACAAACACAAATAAACAAACGAATAAACTATCGACGATCGAGAGAGAGAGAGGGAGAGAGACAAAAGATAAAAGCCAAAAGACATGCTGTCTGCTGCGTTAACAGCGCGTTAACTTGGCTGAAGAAAGGCGTGCGCTGTTAAGCTGCTTGGAAGATAACATACACACCTGGACATTAAATTAGTTGCGATTACAATAAATAATATATTTTAAGTTTAAAATCATGTCTAAAATGCTATATATTTATTTGTTAATATGGTAACATTGTTTTTAAATTAAAATTACAAGTCTATGGCTTAAGATAGCATAGAGTCCTGCTTTGGCACACTTCTTTGTTAAAAGTCCATATTGAGCTGGACTTATGTCTAAAGGCAAATTTCACAATAAAACTATAATATTTTAAACAGCTGGGTTCAGGGTATATTGCAGTCGTGTTCGCTCCTCGACTACAGCATTCTTACTTACTTTTTTTCTACATTGCGTTTCAATCAAATTTATTGTGAATAATTTAACGCAGTAAAATTTATTAATAAACAGATATGTATGTGTGTGTATATACACCCACTAGATATTGCCCATAAATGCATTGCATTGTTGTTGTTTTTGTTGTTGTTATTGTTGCCATTTTTCTTGCTCATTTGCAACCCACACAAAGTATATTTATTTATATCGTTTTTTTTGTTGGTTTTTTAATATTTATGGTTTATTAACATATTTTGTTTGACTGTCAAAGATTTTATTACAATGGCTCTGCCATGCAATTAGCAAAGTGTGCTCGCTCTTTCCCGCACACACATTTCTCCCCTCTCTCTCTCTTCGTCTCTCTCTCTCTCTCTCTTTGCTCTTTTGTTTAAGTGTTTAATGCGCTTTCAATTAGTCGTTGTTTTTGTTGTTGCGTTTTCCGCATCCTAACGGTCAGCCACCTTTTGTGCCACTCCCACCAACCGCCTCTCTTTCTCTCTCTCTTTTTATTTGTCTGTCTCTCTGCTGGCTAATTTTAATTTGGGATATACTTAAAAATACACCCAAATCAAAAAATTAACTGCAAATCGTGCATTTTAACTGTGTTAAGTGTTTCTCTCTCTCTCTCTCTGTGTGTGTCTCTGTCTCCACCTTTGACGCATTCTACAAATTGTCGCCCCCGTGCCGTGGGCGTATTAATTTTGGATAACCCTTGTGCTTTTATCCACACACACCCAGTCGAGATCAGTCCAGTGACGTTCTGTGGGTCGAATTAGCCGATCCATTTTGTTCTCGATTGCGGTTTATTTATATATCGTTAATTGTAATTCCTGCGTACGCACTTACAACTTATTTATATTTGCACATTCATGCGTCTGTTTATGTAATTTCTTGATTTTGATTGTGATTTTGATTTTGATTTGTACTCCCCACTTTCCTCAGATTTGTCACTTTTGTTTGTGACGTGCGAATTTTGTATTACGCTCAAATTAGATGTTGAACGTCAGCTTTCAGCTCAGTTTTTGGTTCGTAGTTCTTAGTTCCTTGCTAGATTTTTGTTTTATTTTTTGGTTAGCCCACTTTCCCGATATAGCCAACAAGTATATATATTTATATAAGTTGTTTTGAGCCCTCGATTAGTAATATCTCTAGGTAAATTGCGATCTTTGCCTAATTGCTGACTCGTGTTCACACACACAACTCATTTCATTTACACTTTCATAACTAATAACTGAGAATATGCATGCATACTAGAAAAAAATGTAAAATATACATGGCAATTAAAATGCCTGGCAATTATATAAACTGTAACAACAATGTCAGTCGGGAGGGCTCGACTAGCAGTTACCCTGTGCCCAAGTTTCAAGTCTTTGAAAAGACGCATAGAAAAATATTTATATTTCAAGTGATGACTTTAATTACAATCGGAATTCATATTCTACTTGATATGCCTATGGTAAACGAAAACTTACCTTTCAAATTTGAATTCTTTAAGTTCTCTTTGTTGATCAAAACTATATATGTATATAGATATATATAGCGGAAATGCTTCCTGCTGTCTGTTCATTCTGTCATTCCTCCCCTTTTGCTCATTTTAAATGGCTTTACGTTGCATATTTTTTTGCAGTTTCTTTGCTAAATTGCTAAATGGTCCTTGGAGACACGGTCCCCGCTCCTCGCCTGCTCCCCCTGCCTTTGCACCGCCCCTTGCCACTGCCTTTGTTCAACCTTTGAGCGAACTGAACTGAATTTGTAATTATTTGTTATGCGTCGTATTTTAATAGTTGCAATTAAAAGCGATAATTGTGAACTGTGAATTGTTAATTGCATTACTTTCTTCTTCTCCAGTTGCCTGTCGGCTCTAGGTACATATATCGTGCTCTGTTATAAACATATATATATATATATATATATATATATATATTTTCGAACCACTTGAATCACTTGAGCCGACCACAAATCTAACAAATAATCAATTAAGCTTTCAACTTGTTGTTTTGCGTGACGTTGGATAATGGGTCGCGTACAATAAACACCTGTAATCCCTACCCTTCCCTGTAGCCACCTTCCCCTTCCCCCACCTCCTCACCCCGCCCACGCCTGTTTACAGTACGCCTTCGTTTGGAAGTGCTTGAATTGTTAAATGTTTTCAATTTTTTGTCATTAAGACAAGCCTACAAATGCTTTATAAATTATGCCGTGCACGTTGGCAGCTTCTCTCAAGCAGCCAAAGCCGTAATCGTGACTATATACACTTAAAGAAATTATGCCCTTTATTCTTGCAATTCATCTATACTTTATATTTGTTTTCAAAAGTTAAATGTGTCTGTTCTCATTTCTAATCTGAAATATTTTAAGATCAAAATGTTTAATTCCAATTGTTATGTTCCTAAAACAAAGAAAGGAAATTTAAAATAAATAGAATTCGTTTAAAGTGTATGATTACGGTATGGAGACATGCCTTTTCTATTACTTTTGGGAACAGTTCTTCTACTTGTACTTGTATCAAAATTAATTGTGTTTTGGAACTAAAAGGAACCTGTAACTGTTTTTTTTTGTTTACAATAAAGTTTGAATTGCGTTTCCGGTAAAGTTGCGGCTCCGTTTTCGGTTTAACGTCCGGTTTTCATGTAACATGTGGCCTAAATTCAGATAAGTATATAAATTTGCTGAGTGTAACTACTTTGTCATGTTTGTCCGCCTGTTTGGTATCTGGTTATGGGAATCTGTATCTGTAGCTGCGACATTAATTGCTTATATACTATAGAATTGTATTGGTGGTGCGTGTCGTCAGTCACATACACCACAGACATCACACACACACCCCACACACCCCACACACACCCCACACACACCCCACACACACACACACATTCAGCAGAGACATCAGCTTAAGCCCTCTGACATCCTGATCAGGCACCGTTGGAATTTTATCATCAATATTTATTTGGCCCATTTAACTGTTCGCATTCTACGATAAGACGATAATATTCAACATCAACTGTTGATCAAACTTTGATCACCTGATCGGATTGTTTGATCTACTGAAATGTTGTTATTGTTGTTGTTGTCGTTATAGTCTCATTCCTAAAAGTAGTTCCCCCGCTCAAAGTCAGTCTTCTCTTATGCAAGCATAAATGAATAAATGTTCTGTTTTGCTCCGATCTCGGATCTATCGTGATTGCCACGACTGATTATCTGATTAACTGCTGTTTAGGTAACGTGACATTTGTGTTTATTTTGTTATTTTTGGATGACCTTCCATCTGTATGTGATCAAGTACAGAGTACTATGTTGATCTATTAGTTACTTAATTTAAACTCTGAAATTGTGAATAACACTAAGCTTATCCACTTTTTTGTTGTGCTTAAAGTCAGACACATTTTTCTACCTGTCTGTGACCTGTCGTTCATCTTTTTACATGCCTGTCAAAGCTGTTAATCGTCGATTAAAATTTTAGGTTTAAACAATTTGTAGAGCGTTTTTTTTTGTATAAGTGCTTGTTACAACTAACAATCACTTGACAGGCACTTGAACATTTCATCAGTTCTTCGGTTAATTATATTTGATTGCTACTTAAATTGGAGTATGACGTTAGAGCGCTAAGGAAATTAATCGCAATTGAAGTGGTTTCCAAATGAAAATGCCAGTTAACTGGTGCTGTTATCGATAACAAAATGATTGAACAATCAGCTGTGCTTCCCCGCTCAGTGTTAAATGCGAAATCGAATGCGTGCTCACGAAACCTAAACAGTTAGATGCTTGCCTACACATGAGTCTTATTGTACTACGCTATATATATCTTATATATATAAATATATCTATATATATCTGCATGTATATATGTATATAGATAGAGACGTGTATAAATTGTATCCTAAATGGCTCGCCGACACGATTAAAAGCGCTCGGCACGAACGTGCAGCTAACCGCAAATGGACAAAGACGGACAGACGGACAATCGGACAGACGATTAGAGGGGGGATTGGTTGGGGGTAGAGTCAACCGCATGATTATTGATTCAGGTAAATCCCTCAACACGAACTCGAAACGGAAAAACGTGCACGATCATTATGGCGAAAGGTTGTCCTTCACATATAATATAATATTTATAATATATGTATATATATATATATATATATATATATGTATATGTATATATATAGGTATACATTTATATTTGTATTTGCCAACACGGAAGTAAGTAAGTTAGAGAAAGTCACTTACTTTTCAATTGCGTCTAACTGAAGCCAGCATTTTGACCTGGTTTACATTCACTTTGTCAGCCATTTTGCCATTTTGCGATTTGCGCACGTAAAACCCAAAAAAATCCGTGCATAACACCCTTTTCACGGAGTAAGTCCCATAATTCAAAATTAACTATCGAGAAACACCGCTTGAAACTAGACTGCTAAATTATATTCTCAACTAACTTGCCTAAAGATGTTTCGAGAAAAACGTGTCAGTCCAAAGATAAAGCTTCGACTTACTATGCAATATATATATATATGTATGTAATACATATATTTATTTACTATGTACTATATAAACAGGCAAAAGGCCAAGGTCAAAACTCATAGTTCTGACCACCAACGAAATTTTATTTTGAACTTTTTGCTGTAACATTTTTTAACATTGTTGTTGACTGCAAATTGATCTCATTTAACGAAATTCAGTTCTTAAGACATATTCTTAAATTATAATATTTATTTATAATTATTAATTATATTATATTAAACTAAACTAGATTACCGTTAAGAATTTAGTTCTTAAATGAAGAACTAGCGCTTTATATACATATAGCCAGAACTTGAATCACTTGAAGTACGATTTTTGCATCTATTTGATGTACTCAACTTCTTTAATCCATTTTCAAATTAAACTCAAACGGCGCCAAGATTAAAGAACACACATTAAGAACTAAACCTTTAAAAACTCATTTAAAAAATTAAACTGCTCCACTTAGAGGGTAACTCACCTTATTATACAGAAAGTATATTACTAAAAATCTGGGATTTTCTTTCCCGGGGTTTTTTTTATGTTAAATGTATACACAGAACTCTAACAATGAGAAAAATGTATTTCTAATTTAGGGAAATTGCGTTTCGTGTACTTAAAAACTATTTCTAAAAGAAACAAGAAAATTTGAATAATTGCTTTTCTGAGTGTTGTAATGAATATTTTTTGCATTACAATAAATTGTCAGATCTTTATTCTTCTGCTTTTCGATATTTATATTATAAAGTTCTATAAATGCATTGACCTTCGTTTGCTACAAAATATTGTTGCTAACCATAAAAACAACATCGAGTTTTATTGATAATGATGTGTATAAAGCTCCACGATCGCATTTGGGCACGACGGACGACAACAAAAATAGCAACAATAGTAAAATTAACCGTACAAAAAATAAACATAATTTATTGTTTAATAACATTTTCGAGTTGCGTGCGCAAATGGCGGCATTCAATATGCGAGGCGCGAAGCTATGCGACGCATTCGGGTTGCCCAATCTCAATCCCAGACCCCGATCCCCAGAACCCCAGATCCCCAAATCCCAAAGTACAACTGATCGCATATACACTGAGCAAAAATTTGCTAAAAGCACAAATATATTCTTAGTTCAAAGAATTTCGATTCCAGAATTTAAAGTGTAAAATGTTTCGGCTAAAAGTTAGCAATTAGTTCCGAATAATCGGGGTATTCCCGACACTTGTGGGAATATATATATATAAATATATATATATATACTTACTATAGTTCGTTGATTTTCGCTTCCGCTTCTGAATTTCAATTGATAAAGCTGCGGTTCCGATGTCGGTTTCGGTTTCATCATACTCTGATCGAAAGTAAATCAAGTTGCAAAAATTTTAAAACTAGAATATATATTCTTAAAAACAGTCTCGCCTATTCTAGAATATATATTCTAGAATATGATCTCGCCTAGAATGAACACATTCCTGATTTGCGCTTTTTGTTTACAATTCTTAATTTCTGATGTTTTATTAATATAATTTGCAATATGGATTTTGGTATGCATTTTTTGGTCTGTGTATTTATCTATGGACTACGCGACTTTGGACTCGCACAACTTTTACTCGGACTTGGCACGGAGCAGCGGGACTGGAACCGAAAATGAGACTGGGCCTAAGGCTGGGCCTGTGGGTTATTAGCCGCTATTTAATAGGCCGGTAACAAACACGTTCAAGGTCAAAACAGATCAAATTTAGTTAGTAGTTAACGCTCGAAGTGAAGCTGAAGCTGGTGAACTGCTTGCTCCTGTTTAGTGAGCGGAAAGCAGTGCATCATACATCAAGAAGATAGATTTTGTGTAAATATAATGAATCAAGGCATAATTGTTAGGATTTGTGACTCAATTTGCCGACTAGCGATGAGTCACCAGCGAAGTACAGTCACAGCACAGATGTATACCCTGTAAAAAAAGGCTATCAAGTTCAAGCATTTGACTTAGTCATTCACGGATCTGACTGTATATTTGATACCACGTAAAGCGGAAATGCCATCATCAACTTGATGGAAAAAAGAAAAATTTTCTTACTAAATCTTTTGAATAAGCTTAGACTTTGTACATAAACGGGGTATATCGGGTTCATCGGGTAATGTTAGCCATAACTTAAATGAGATAACTCAAAAGGCGCAGTCATGTTTGTCGTTTAGACATTTAGACTGGCTAAACTCATTTTCTTCAACTTTTGTAAATTGTAAATTGTAAGTTGAGTGTTTTTGTGTTTTTTGTTTTGGGTTTTATTACACATTTTTGAAGCTGATTAATGTGATTGGTTTTTGTTTACGACTTTGAAACATTCTCGTTTGACGTTCTTCCAACGAAATTCGATGATGTTGAAGTTGATGATCATGATGATGATGATAATCATGATGACGACGACGATGATGATGATTATGATGATTCGGGTGGCGACGATGAGGGGATTGGTTTGTCATCGACAAGCAACCCCCACAGTGTAAACCGCTAAATTCGAATCGCAACTGCCTCCGCACAGTGGTTGAAAAGCGCAACGAAACGATTATGAAATTAATTTGTAAGCTTTGAGGTCCACCATAAAAAATAATATGTGTAAATTCTGTGGTCTTCAATAAACCACGTAAGTTCTGAGTGAAGACAACAATTTGATTTAAGTTTGTTTTTACTCGAGAATAAATTGCCTCAATTTAAGATTATTCCCGCCTGAATATTTATTTATAATTTTCATTTGCATATAATTTGTATTCTATTCTTATTACTCGTTTCTCTTAAATAATCCCAATTTGAAGTAAACGAATTTGGTGTGTCCAACGCTCTCGAACCACTGTGCATCGTCATAAAATCATGAGCGCAAGCAAGAAAGCCAAAAAAAAAAAACAAATTTTGCTTGCCAAATATGCGCGGCACGTTCTGCCGACTCTGACGTCTGCGCCTGCGCCATAGAAGAGTCGTCTCTCTTTCGCTCACACCTTATCCCTCGCAGCCACTCTGACACTCTCGCTCTCTCTTGCTCTCTGAGAACAACAAAATTCCCAAAGACGCAACACACACAAATTGCCAGCATTGTTGTTATTCGGTTTCAGTTTCATTTCCGGTGGTAGGCAACACTGGCGCCGACGCTGTAACACGACTGCTGCTGCCATATATACCATCAACATTATGACCATATATATATACACACACACACACACAGAGAAGCATATAAAGGCGAATTGGGATTCTGATTCATGCTGTCAATTCGAATGCGTAGCATTCAAATAGCTGCTCAACTAAATACATTACTGTTGAAAAATTGTCGCATATGTTAACACTTAAGTTAGTCACCCGACCCAACCCGCCCCGCCCCGCTCCGGCCTCGTCTCCTTTCCCCACCACAGAAGGCAAAAGTGCAGCCAGATGGCTTATATAATGCGAATGATGAGCTTTCAAACGGTTCTTGCTCGAAAGTGCAAAATAATTTAACAGCTGTGAAATGCAGTTGAAGCGTAATATCAAAGAATGTGCTTTGGAAAGCTTTTTGGCAAACGCACTTTCAGAACGAACGAGTTAACGAACTAAATGAACTAGATGAACTATAATCAAGGCAATATGCACATTTGAAGATCCTTTATTTATTTATGTAATTGTCAAGCTTGTGCTAAAAGAACATAAAATAAAACACATTAAATGAATTGCACAAGTCACAGTTTATTTAATTTGTTCGTTAAGTTTAGTGAACCTATTTTTTTTTTGACAACGTTACTGTGTTTGCTGAACTTGCACAAGCAGTGCAAGCGGCTGAGGCAAAAGAAAAACAAAAGATACGCAAACTGAATGACGGCGACGCCCCCACAAAAATAAACAAATAAAGAAAAGAAAATAAAGAAAACAAAAATTGCGCCTGCGTTGTATGTTTTGTACGCCTTTGACATATTATGACCAAGATTAAGACGAGCTCGAATTCGAGTTTGAGTTTGAGTTTGAGTACTCGAGTCCCCAATCTGATCCAGACTCGGTTCCGTCGCTTTTCTGTGCATTTCATACAAAAGGCGTCGCACGCAGTCAGCCAGCATTCATTCATTCACGAGCACACGATCTGAGCGCTTAGAACACAGCGGCAGAACGCAAGCGGCACGAACAACAACAAAAACAACAGCAAGCAAGAAAAGAGCAACAAACACGCAAGTTAAGAACAACAACAGCAAGCAACTCACGGCAACGACGACGACACGAGCAGCGCCGACGAAGATCGACAAGGTGCACACGAAGCATTCGGAGCAGAGACTTGAGCTAAAAGGTTCACACTTGGCTGCTGGAGCTTCATTCTCGCGTTGCGGTTCAGCGGCGTAACAACACAAGCTATAGGCGACAAATCGACAAAGCAGTTCAAATCAAACTCAACCAAGCAGTGAAAGCAGTTGAAATTAGTGCGTGGGCGATTTAAATTGAATTTTAAAAGTTAACAAAACAAAAAAAAAACAGAAGGAAAACGATATATATAGTAAAACAGACTTATATATATATATATATATATTGATATTATTTACGCGATAAATTATTATGCCTTCGGCCGCATTTGTATTTGAGCATTTGATTGCGGCACAAACGCGACTTGACGAGGCAGCAGCAGCAACAGCCTCAAAATTGGCAGCAGCAACAAAAACGACAACAGCAACAACAAAAGCAGCAACAACGAAATCAACGGTAGCCAAAGAGAAGAGATTTCTGTCGGCTTTCAAGAAATTTGTCCAATAAATACAAACAAATGAAAAACATTTTCAAGCATACGCAAGACTATTATTATTTATACAAAATAAAAAGCAACAAGTTCTCATTCTTGTTGTAAGTTGTGTAATAACACAAAGCAACAACAGCAACATCAACACCAACAAGTAATTGAACATCGTTTTTTCCCCAGTGTAACTTTTGCGTAATTTGTTTGTCTTTCATTTTCCATATATTTATTTATTGATACTTTTTTTTTTTTTTGTTATTGCCTATTTAAACACAAGTGTTGTGTGTGTGAAAAAAGTGCAGTAGTTACTAATACTGAGAAAAAACGTGCTAAAAAGAAAAGCAAACAAAATGTTATTCAACAAGTGCCTGGAGAAATTGTCCAGTTCGCTGGGACATGTTGTCAACCACAAGCTGCAGGAAAAGCAGGTCTACAACAACAACAACAACACGAATGAAATTAACAACAACAGCAACAACAAAAGTAATAATAATAACAATAATAATAATAATGTTTATAATAAGGAGCGCAATTTTGAATACGAGCGCGCAATTCAAGCGCACTACGGCAATGGCCGAACAACAACAACAACCAACACAACAACAACAACAACACCAGCAACAACAACAGCAACAACATCAGCGGGCCGAAGAGACTCAAAGAGCAAGTTGAGCAAGAGTCAAAAGACAAAGGCAACAACAGCCGAGTGCAAGAATTGCATGAGCAACGATGAGCTGGCATCAATCATACGCGGCGTTGCACACAACAGCAACAACTACAACAGGCAACACAGTCGTGCAAATAGACGTCGTTCGTCGTCACGGCCCATTCCTGGTGGCTCATCGAGCAGCTCCTCAACGGAATCACTGCATCTGCCCGTTCCACTGCTTGTCACGCCGCGTGTCAGCAACTGCAGCAGCTACAACGGCAGCAACAGGTACAGCGGCAACAGCAGCGGCAGCTGCAGCGATGGTCACAATTCCTCGTATCCGGCCACGCCCACATCGTGGACGGCATCGCCGCCCAGTTTTGCGGCAAGCTCCTTTGGCGGCTCCAGCGGCACACTGGCGCACCTTGCAACCATGCGTGTGCAACTCCACGGCTACACGTAAGTCGCAACAACAGCAACAGCAACAACAACAACAGCAACAGCAACAAAAATCAAAGCAGTTAAAATCGCAGGCGTTGTAAAACGCGCTCGTAATTAACACCTGCTTTTCTTTCTATTTTTTGTTTTTTGTGTGCGACCTTTTATTATACCCTGTGCGAAAATTTAAAAATGATTGACTAGCAAAAATGTAAATTTGATTTACATGAAATGACAGCAAATGACGAACAGAACAGAACTGAGAAGAACCCCCAACAGCAACCCCTGCTCCGATTTATGTCATCTTAATGATCTACAAAATGTTGTATTTGAAAAAATTTTTAAAAGAAAAAAAAAACGCTAAAGTAAGGGAATTAATGGGTCCCAGGGTATTAGCTAGGCATGTACGCTCTTAATTATTATTTATTGTCACTTTTTTTTAGAGGCGCGTGCACGCCACAAATTAAACTATTGCCTCAATGTTTATTGGTGTTGCTGTTGTTGTTGTTGTTTTTGGTTGGTATTAACAACAAACTAATAAGCTCATCACAGAGCAAAAACGACAACAACATTTGGGAAAGCAACAACAAATTGTCATGTGCCTAAAATTGCCACGCAAATGGGCAAATATTTAAGCGTCAACAACAACAACAACATCAAACTGAGTGGGCCTAGTGACATTCTAATAAATACATATTCATATATATATATATATATATATATATATATATATATATATATATATCTAGATATATATGTGTATATGAATATATATGAGAAACACCGCACACACTGTTTGTCTAGTTATAAATATGGGTAAACAAACGCCTGCACATAAATTTTTCATTGATTCTTGTTTAGATTTATGATCTGAGCGATCAGCTATCAATATTTATGTTTATATATTGTGTTTACTTAAGTATCCTTACCAAGGTTTTAGCAAGCAATCTCACAATTATGCAGTACCAAATTACAGTGTATACTTTGCACGGTCACTCGAGTCTGCAGCTTCCTCTTCTTCTTTTTTAATTAAATTACCAATTTCTTAACGTATTCTTGCTAATCTTTGAACACACAAAATGCTTCACGGTACTTAACTACAGGGTATATAATTCTAGATTTCTATTATTTTCGTTACGTGATCCCCAAACATTTTTACAGGGTATTTGTCGCTTTTGCAATTACTGTTTGTCTGGCCTATTTATTGATCTTTGCATTTAGAGGCTGCGGACAGAGTTCTAATGAAATAATCTACGCTAAATGGCTAAAAGGCTTAACACATAAGCGAGCTTTGAAAGCTATATAAATCAGATAAAATCTCACTTACCGGGAATTTCTATCTGTATCTGTATCTGTATCTGTTAATGCGTATGTATTTGTATCTATACAGCATGCTCGTATCTGGCAATGATTTAGATCTGCCTTCTATGCAAACTCTTCTGTCTTCTATCTTCTGTCTCACTGTTATCTGCCTTGTTTGCCCATTCTTTCGATTCTTTGCATTGTCTCTGTTTATTCTATTATCACACACACGTGTGTCTTTGTTGATAGTCTCTCAGTGTGTGTGTTTGTTTGTGTTTTCGAGAGCAAATATGGAAACTTTTTTGCATTTGATAGATTAAAGCATAATAATATTTGTAATAGCATTAAGTATTTATGGCATTCGTAACCCAAATTCTTTTTCATTAATATTATCATTTCACATTCGTTAGATCGTTGGATATTTTTTAAATCTTGCTTTCCCATCTGATTCCAATTGTTAGATTTTTAGCTTTAACAATGATAATTGAAGAATTTTTTATTTGCCTAGTTTGCAGTTATTTATCTCTCTTTAAATCATTTGGAATTTTCGATAATATTTTTCTATAAATATAAATTGTGAAATCTCTTCTGAAGGGATTTATTATTATTTCCGTATTTGTTCAGTTTTAATTTACTCGCTGTATAGCTGTATTTCGCAGTTTACCGTTTAAATTGCTGCGTAACAATTAACAGTATCCCCTCCATCACATCCCCTCTCCACCTCCGCACCCCCGTCTTCGCCACAAAGTCAAATTGCATCCCTCAATTCTCCCCTTGTCGATTGCCTTGACAGCTTCAAGTGCAGGCTGTCAAATGCAAATTGTTTTGCATTTTTTAGCTAACTCATTTTTTAAATATTGTTTTTTTTTTAATGGTTTTATTTTCTTTTCGCATATTTCCGTTTGAAAGCGTTTGCAAAAAAGATAGAGAAAAATAAAACAACAGCAGCATTTTTGTTCCAGCTTGTTCAACGATTTTGATAAACAAATTAATGTGAATGTAAAAAAAAAAAAAAAAAAATTTAATGTACTTATTTATATATGACTCATATATGCTCTGTGTATGCGGTTCAGTTTTGAGAATGGAAATCTTTTGAGATGTTTTTGTAACCTATTTGTGGCTGTCTTATTTGAAAATATATTTAACAACTGCAGTTTATTTGCAATGGGGATTAACATCAGCCAGATCAAATAGAAAATCTTCGACTTTTGTACTTAAAATTTGAGCAGTTTCAAAAATTCTAGACAATTGCACAAAATTCTTCATTTATGCGTGTCATCTTCAATTAAAACAAAATCAGCTTGAATCAAGCATCAAATTGCTTGCAATGAGTATTTGATGATTTAGAAATTTCGATATTGAAGAATGCTAAAACTGATCCAATTTGAATAGCAAAACGGAGGGATACAAATCTCAGTTCCAGCACCCTTTCTCCAGGTCCCTGTAAGTTTGTATATATGTTTGTACGTATATATAATGTATGTATGTATGTATGTATGTATGTATATATGTATGTATGTCTATATGTCCAGCCTCCAAATTGTCAGCTTTCGGTTCTTAATTCGCTTCGCTGCTCGTTTGCTTTGCAGGTGCGTTGGCACACAAAATGCTCAACTTGTGACAAATACTAATTTATACAATATACAATACGCGATCTACATATATACATAATTATATGAGCTGAGCTGAGCTGCGCTGTTTATTGACCTTTTTGGCAACGACTTCGCATTCATGAATGGCCAACAGGTTCACAAATATATATATATATATATCTGAATATATATAGAAAGAGATACTCGCCTGCTTCCTGTGCGTAACTGTAACTGTAATAAGCAAGCGTGCTTAACTTCACAAAGATCGACCTTGGGATGCCCTATCTTGCCCCCTTTGTCGCCTCTGCAAGTCATTTGTTTTTCACTTTGTCGCATATGGAAACTATTTTCAATTTGTGCACAAAGCTTTTTTTAAGCACACTTATGTCTGGCATATCAATGCTTGACTTTAAATCCAAACGAATTAAACGGCCTTACACAGAACACCCCATGTTTTACAGGGTATACAAAGCATCGATGTAACGCTAACCAAAGAAAACAAAATTCCTTTATTAAAGTGAAAAGTAATTGCTGTTCAGATTGAACAGTTAATGCCGGTTCGTCAGTTGAAAAGGGGACACGGTAAATATGTGGCAAAGGTGGTGAAGTGGTGGAGTGGAGGTAAGGGAGGGGGGGGGGGGGGTGGGGAGGTAGGTAGGCGTGCTTATACATTTTGTGCGACACTAAGAAAGGTGCTAATTGGTCTGTTGACTGTTGACCAAAAAGCCAACTCGATTGTGTTGAATCACAGAGCAAAACAAAACCAAAAAAAAAAATAATAATAAAATAAAAGAAGAAGAAGCAGAAAGAAGATAAAAGAATGCGCAGCTACAAAATATCTACGGAAATATTCAAATCGAATATAAAAAGTTCAAAGTTATTGAAGCATCAGAGTTGCATTTACTCAAGCTGACTGCTGCGACACCATCAAATTGAATTTGCATTTTGATCGAAACCGCTTTGCAAATTGAATTCGCTTTTTAACTTTAATTTATAGCTTCCATCTGGTGATTTATATTTGTCTTAAGTGCTTGAAAAGCGCTTTAAATTATTGATAACAATTGAAATGTTTTGTTCTAATCCACTTGAAAGTGCGCACAAATGCAATCAATTCACTATTCTGCATTTATCGATATCGATTAGAATTATCGAACTATCGACAACTCGATGCGATTCAATGCCATTTCCGGTCGGGTGCTAAAAATAGCACATCATCGACATAAACATGACGAAACTCTTATCATTTGTAGCATAACTATTCCGTCCGGACCACCTTGAATATGTAATTGTAGTTGAAGTGTGCATTGCAACGATTGTAAAGTCAAGTGTCTAACTATATCTATAAATAGCACTCACATACTTTTACATGCGGAAGATAAATCGTTCATTGAGAATGGGGGAATGGGGAGCAGGTGTTTTGTCTCCTAAGTCTTTCGTCGTATTTTATAATGACTATGAACCCAAAAAAAAATATATAAAAAATTAACAAACAACAACTTTAAATTAAAACTTGCTTGAGGACAGTTTCGATTGTTTTGTATGTTGGGTTTTGAATGTCGCTGGTCTGCGCCGATTTACGAGCACTACTTAATACATACATATTTCGGAGATGCCGACGAACTCTACTAAGTGCTAAACCGTCTAGATGACGTTGACTTCTATCTATCTATCAATTTATTTATCTACCTGTAGCTCCACCCATTTTTATTAGTCAGTCAACCACCCAACTGAAACTGAAACTTAATTGACTTCTTTCTGGGTATTTGTGTTAGAATTCCGAATTCAAAGCAAGTTTTTTAAGTTAGTGTTATTTATGCAAATGAGCTTAACACTATTTGCCAAACATTTTCAAAGACGAAAATAAAATCCAAACGCGTCTCAACATAAAAACAACAACAACAACTGCTGACAAACAAATACGGCTATTCTAGAAAAATAGATACAGATACCCCGTAATCTGTGTGCGAAATTATTTACTATTAACTCTTTTTATATTTACTTTAAATATGAAAATTATTCTTCAACTTTTGCATTTGAGAAAAGCGTTTCGCACTGCTTGCACGACATGGCAAGCAGTGCATTGGTAATTGATTTTAAGCTGTTTTTGAGCAGATCAACAAAACAGAAAACAACTGATTGACTGCCAACTATTTTGATAACTTTTCCTATCTGTGTCAAACTATTGCACATATATGTATATATATATATATATATATATATATGTGTATATATATGTATATTTATATATATATATATATATATATATATATGTATATATATGTATGGTGCTTTATGTCAACTGGTCTGTCTGACCATCACAGGCGACTGCGATAATGCCTTATATGCTCAGCTTAAGGCAACAGCAACAGCAACTTGCACTTGTTGTTTTTGTTGCTGTTGTTTGCCTTGCAGTTGTCTGTTTTCTTTACTGTTTGTTTTTTTTTTGTATGTGTGCACTCGTACACTCAGCAAAACTAAGAACGAAAATTCATTTTAATTTGAAAAAAAAAAGAAGAATGTTTTTTGAAGTACTCAAGCAGTGCAATCAATGCATAAGCTCATTGCTCATAAGGTCTACATTGAATTTAAGCATTTCAATTAAAATCATCTATCAATAATGACTCAAGAACAAATTGCAAATGCAAAAATTCGTTATGGGATTCTATGCCAGGTTTTTCTCTGAGTGTACACGCGCGTATTTGAACCGATGCGATGATGTGGTGCGATGGTGGTGCAATGCAACTCAATTTCGATGTCGATTTGTGTTCGTTTTCATTTTCGTTTTTCGCACTCGCTCACGACTCGTGTGTGTTTGTATTTTTATTTGGATTTCCTACTCGTCATCGACGTCGTCGTCGTCGTTGTCGTTGTCGGCATCGTTTTTAGTTTTGTTGTTGTCGCTTAGCGCTTGGCGCTTCTCACATGCCTGGCAAATAGCAGTGTGTGCAGTTCATAGTTGCATTTCAAGCGCGCACGTAGCAAGAAAATAAACACAACACAGCACAACTCATAATAAATAAAAAATAATAATAACAACAACAAGAACAACAACAACATTCTATCAGAGAGACAGCAATACGGAGAGCAGAGTCAGGAGTCCAGTTTTCAGTTTTCAGATTTAAGTTTTCAGTTCAAACCGTTCACTCAGAAAAGCTGCTTAAACTCAAGAAACCTACGCGTAACTATTAAATATATATCTATATATATATATATATAGATATATATATTTAAAAGCCCAATAATAATAATATTATAGTCAAGTAAAAAATTTGTTTCATTTTTGTTTGTGTTTTTTGTGTATTTTGCAGATGGTTTCACGGCAATCTTTCTGGGAAAGAAGCTGAAAAATTGATACTGGAGCGTGGCAAGAATGGTTCGTTTCTTGTCCGTGAATCTCAAAGTAAACCAGGTGATTTTGTCCTCTCCGTGCGTACAGAGGACAAAGTGACGCATGTCATGATTAGATGGCAGGTAAGTGCTGAGAGCTCAAATGCCACCCAATAATACTAAATGCAAATGCAAATCGATTCACTGCTCGACAACACAACTTGTGAGCAGCAATAACAGCTAATAGAACAACAACAACAACTGCAACAACAACAGCAACGATGTCAACAGCCAAGACAAGTAATGCCAACGACTAACTGACTGACTGACTCGCCGTAAAGTTCCTCATCGTTTGACCTTGAGTTAGTTATATATATTATATATATATATACATACATATATTTATATATATATTTGCCTAGTCATCCGTCTGCCTAGTAGTTTCACATAACATGTGCCTCGTACATAATATGTGATTATTGTCATCTGTAGCGATTTCTTGATTCGTTTGTTCTGGTGGCGTATGCGTAATATACTCATGCACTGCTTTCCAAACTCTTGCGCCTGTTTTCTGCACTGCTCTGCGCTGCTTGCTTGGCCAGCAACTCTGCGTTGAGATTTCTATTTATTTTTTTTACATAAATATAATTAACTACACAATTATATACATATTCTTAAACACGTATCTCTGTTTAAAAAATGAAAAAGCACCAATTTAATTGATGGAAAATTCCAATTTTACCAATACTACGTCTATACCCGAATTTTCTACAGTTTTCAATGCATTTGCATACAGTTCTCTGGCGTAGATTTACAAATTATTTCTAACTCATATTCATTTCATTCTATTTTTGTGTGTATTTTACACAAATCAGCAGTAATTGTAAGCATTTCAGAAACTAATATTGACACGGGAATTTTGCAGTTAATTTTTTTGTTTTGTTTGTTACATTCAAACATGACAATCCCATATATTTCCAAACCGTAATATATTGTTGTGCACTAACTACTGTAAATCCCCATAAAAATTTGCTGTTGCTGTGCTAGCTGTTGTCGTTGGCAGTGTTCTGGTTCTTTTTGTTGTTGTTTGACGCCATTTTTGTTGTTGTTGTAGAATATTGCGATTTACATGACCGGTTGAGCATTATTATTATATTGTATATATTTTTTTTCAATTCTCAAGTCGACATTGCGGTCACGTTTGCACTTTTATTAGCTAATTGCGTAGCGTTTTTCAATTCAATTTCGTTGGTATTGCGGTTAAAGCTACCAGCAGCGACTGCCCAGCAGTTCACTTAGCTGATGATAGGGTATGCCAAACTTGTACAGAACATAAATCAAGGCTTACGAAAGTCGAGTTTTCCTAAGTATATAGAAAAAACGATGTCTATAAAAGAAGAACAAGAATTCAGCGATAACAGAGATCAGATTTGCTAACAGTCAGTTAACAGTGAGAATGAACTGCTTGCTTTGAACGCAGCGCAAACTAATCGATTTGAATTCCTAACTTTGAACAGGATAAAAAATACGACGTTGGCGGTGGTGAATCGTTTGCAACTTTATCGGAACTGATCGAGCACTATAAACGCCATCCGATGGTGGAGACATGCGGCACAGTGGTGCATCTGCGCCAGCCCTTTAATGCGACCCGCATCATTGCAGCTGGCATCAATGCACGCGTCGAGCAGTTGGTCAAGGTGAGTCTTATTGACTTATTGAGAACATTGAAAAAACAATAAATAACATTGGTCGATTGTAGGGCGGCTTCTGGGAGGAATTTGAATCGTTGCAACAGGACAGCCGAGACACATTCTCGCGCCTCGAGGGCTATAAGGAGGAAAACAAATCGAAGAATCGATACCGCAATATATTGCCATGTAAGTAAATATTGATCTTCAATGCAATGCAGCAAATTTGAAATTGATGCTAATTGGGCATTTGAAATGATGATTAGACGATCACACTCGGGTCAAGCTGCAGGATGTGGATAGGAGTACACCGGGCGCCGAGTATATAAATGCCAATTACATTCGTTTACCCACCGATGGCGATCTCTACAACATGACCAGCTCCTCGGAGAGCCTCAATAGTGCTTCGGTGCAATCGTGTCCGGCGTGTACCGCCGCCCAGACACAGCGCAACTGCACCAACTGTCAGCTGTTGAACAAGACGTGTGTCCAGTGTGCTGTCAAATCGGCAACGTTGCCCACAAATTGCGCCACCTGCAATCGCAAATCGGATACGCTGGGCAAGCACAGACGCAGTGAATCGTTGTGCACATCGACATCGGGTCTCAGCGGACCGAGTACGCCAAGCATTTCGTCAACAACGGGCTCATCCCTCAACGGTTGTCTCGCTGTCCTGCTGAAGAAACACTGCGGCGATGCCACATCCTCGCCGCCCCCATCGGCAACGCATTCGACGGGATCGACACCCTTCTCGTCGTGGGGTGGAAATTCGACGGTTTTGCTGCTTAGCAGCGAGAGTGGCCTCTTCAAGACATATATTGCGACGCAAGGCTGTTTAGCGAATACGAAGAACGATTTCTGGAACATGATCTGGCAGGAGAATACACGGGTCATAGTCATGACCACCAAGGAGATCGAGCGCGGCAAGTCCAAGTGCGAACGCTACTGGCCCGATGAGGGCCAGTGCAAACAGTTTGGCTATGCGAAGGTGCAGTGCATTAAGGAGAACTCCACCAACGATTATACGTTGCGTGAGTTTTTGTTCTCGTGGCGCGATAAGCCCGAGCGTCGCATCTATCACTATCATTTCCAAGTGTGGCCAGATCATGGCGTTCCCGCCGATCCTGGCTGTGTGCTCAACTTCCTGCAGGATGTCAACACCAAACAGAGCAGCCTCTCCCAGGCTGGCGAAAAACCGGTAAGTCCAACCAGCCCGACCAACCAATCAACCTCCCATTCTAACCTATCGATTCTCCTCGTCAAGGGTCCCATTTGTGTGCACTGCTCGGCGGGTATTGGACGCACGGGCACATTTATTGTGATCGACATGATACTCGATCAGATAGTGCGCAATGGTAAGCATAAAAGTATAGTTACTACAACGAGAGGGAGACAGAGAAAGAGACACAGAGAGAGAGAGAGAGAGAGAGAGAGAGAGAGAGAGAGCATATAACATTCACTTGAGAATTATAACAAACGCTTAACGCACAATCGGGGAACGTAATAGCGAACGACTGATTATGTCCAGTTTATTATCAATATAAAAAATATATGAGTATAGGGCTTACAATATTAAGTTTGACTCTATAAAACAACGACTTATTTCACCGACGCAACGACAATTTGACAACTTTAAATACTCGGGACTTTGGCTACTTTCTATTGACGATCTTAAATCTTAATGCGAACTCGACTCTCTCTCTCGATCTGCTGTGTTGCTGTTCTTTCTTCCCACTATATATTTATTTAGATATATATTTAAAATACTTACCACGTAAATACTTATGCCAATTAGGTTTGGACACTGAAATCGATATACAGCGAACAATTCAGATGGTGCGTTCACAGCGTTCGGGCATGGTGCAGACGGAGGCGCAGTACAAGTTCGTATATTATGCGGTGCAGCATTATATACAGACGCTGATAGCTCGCAAGCGGGCCGAGGAGCAGAGTCTTCAAGTGGGACGCGAATACACCAACATCAAGTGAGTAGCACCAGCAATCCCGCAAACCAGCAAAATAATTCGATTTTTATTGATTTTGTCAAGTTGCTCATGTTTTATCTTCACTTCAACTTAATTGGCATTTGCAGAGTTTTGCAGAACAACAAAAAATTCTCAAATTTGCAGTGAATATAAAACTTTAGTGTTTAATTATTGACTAAACGAATTGCTATTTTGAGTGTGCGTATTACACTGCTTGACACTGCTTGCTGTGAGTCTCGATTGAGATACTTACAGTGCTTGGCACTGCTTAGTGGCACCTTAAGCTGAACTTGAGCAAATCTATTTAATATTAATAAGAATAATTTGTTTGCATTTTAGGTACACTGGCGAAATCGGCAATGATTCACAAAGATCTCCACTACCACCAACAATTTCTAATCTAAGTTTAGTATCGATTAAGTCAGCAGCAACATCATCATCATCATCATCAGCAGCAGCAGCAGCGACAGCAACAATAGCGGCGGAACCATTGGCCGCAACAACAATTGCTGGCAACAAGCATGCCTCAAAGTTGCAGCCACCGTTGCCACCCTTGCTGGGTGCCAGCAATAATAATAACAGCAGCAACAACAGCAACAGTAATAGCAATAGCAACAATAGCAACAACAGCAGCAGCAACAACAGCAGCAACAGCAGCGGCAGCAGCAGCAGCAGCAATAATCACTGCAGCAATTCAAATGGCAATGGCAACATTTTAAGCAACGGCGTCCAAATGCGTAAATCAAATTTTTACAGCGATTCGCTGGCATCAGGGGGAGCTGGGGCAGCAACAGCAGCAGCTGTTGCAGCAGCAGCAGCAGGTAAGCAGAAACAGCAGCAGCAGGTCTTGAGCCGGCCGATTGGTTTACTCAAATTGCTGACCAGTCCCATCATCTTTCAGCAAAATACAAAAACATTCCCAAAGACATGAACATGAGTCTGAGGCAGCAACAGCAACAGCAGCAACAGCAAAAGCAACATCAGCAGCAGTCATCGCAGCAACATGTTGCTGCCTACGTTGTTGCTGCTGCTGCGCCTGCGCTGCCGCCGCCGCCGATGCCACCGCGCAAAGCATGACAAATGAGTTTCTAAAAACACATATATACACACCAACACCAACACACATCCACACACGCACACCCCCTCCCCCCCCCACACACACACACACTCACACTCTCAAAACTCGCGCACTTTCTTACCCCTTTTTCTACGAAGCGCGCAACGAGAATTTGTTTCATGTTTAATTGTTCGTCATAATCTATTTATGTTTGTTGTGTCTAATTAATATACGTAAATATATTAGTTTTTTTGTGTTTTTTTTTTGTTTTTTGTTGTTTTTTATGCAACTCGCCCCCATTTTGCCCACCCCCATCCACGCCCCCGCCCCCCGCTCCCAGCAAATGAAAGCAACCCCCAACCGCAACCCCCACGCCATGTTTGTATGTTAGTTGTTAAGGAAGATGAAAAACAACAATTTGTAATTTGTAAATGGGCTGCAGCAGCACCAGATTTGAAAATGATCTATAATATATATTTGATCTATGATCTATAATATTATACATACACATATATATACATAATACCAGCATATTGTTTTAGTGTTGTAAGTGTTGATAAACAAAAACGAAAAACAAAAAAACAAAACAAAAATAATAAGCGTTGATTGTGATTTAAATAACAGCGTCAAACGGAACAGAATGAGAATGAGAATGAGAACAGAATGAAAACGGAATGAGAATAGAACAGAACAGAACAGAGAGAACAGAAAACAGAAACAGAACAAATTAGCATACGATAAAACAAAACAGAAAACAAGTAGAAGAAAAAGCAGAAGCAGAAGAAGAAGAAGAAGATGAAGAACCGAACAGAGTAAATAAACATAAAGCGATAAAAATAAAGTGAACGGAATAGCGGCAAGCGCATAAGAAAGAGTTAAAATTGAATTGAAGAATGCAAGCAAGGAAATGGAAGAGGGGGAAAATGTGTAATCGAAGAAGAAGCAGAAACAGAAGAAATAACACACAAGTTATTAATATTAACAAGTTTTATCAAGAATTTGCCTTGTATAAAAATATTACAAAAATATATATACACATATATCTTAAAAACAAAAAACAAAACAAAACAAAAACAAAACAAAACAAAAAAGAAACAAAAACAAAATAAATAAATAGGTTTAAGTTAATGATTTAATGTGCAAAGAGTGGTTGCGCCGGCAACATTTATTGTTAACAACAACAACAAAAACAACAGGAATACTATTTTAACTCGTTTGATTCCCAGCCTTTGTGGCCTACACCCCTTTCAACAACAAAATATAACCGTTTCTCGCACTCAATTTCTCGTTTTGTGAAGTGTTTTTTTTTTTTTTGGTTTTTATTCAATGCTGTCTCTTAACTGAAAAAAAAACCCTTAACTATAGCTGTTTAACTGTATAGCTGTTAAATTGTTTAACTGTTTAACCGTATAACTGTTTAACCGTATAACTGTTTAACTGTATTCTGTATATTGTTTCTCTCTCTCTTTTTTGGATTGAATAATGTATTTTGCTTTAATTTTTAATTACGGACCGTACGAATATAACTTATCAAATTTATTGTGTTACATTTTAAATGATAATCAACTTAGGCATTACAATTATTATTATTATTATTATTATTATTATTACTATTATTATTACGATTATATTATTAATAACTATACTTGTATATTCATAATGTTTTTTTTTTAATGTACTTTATAATCTAAGTTTACTAATGTGTGTGCATTATTTTTGTATTAAAAAAATGTGCAAAGTATGAGAAAAACTTTTGAATGCACCATTTAAGCATGTCACACACACACACACACACACACATACGTTTACAAATATGTACATATACATGCACAAGTCAAATTCAAACTGTTTGATTTTTGTAAAACATTTGACATTTTGCGATTTTTGACTTACACACACAAACACACACACATACAGAGCAAACATTTTGGGTAATCTATTTTACATCAAACAAAAATTTGTAATTTAAATTAGCTTTTATTTTGATTGTGCTTTAAAATTGTTATTGATTTTGCAAACGACCAAACAAAGCAAGCAAGAAAAAAAGGAAAACAAACAGAAAAAAAACAAAAACAAAAGAAAAAGAAAAAACAAAGAGCAAAACCACAAATTAAATATTTGTATTTACACATAAAATAAAACATTTTATATGAAATAATTAAAAGAAAACAAAACCTTCATTTCAACGTATATATTTTCATTTTTGTTCATCTATTTATCTATTTTTTTTTTTATTGATTTTATGAGTTTTAGCATGCGATTATTTATCGGGCACTGTTTGCCAATCTTTACACAAAAGTGTTAAGAGGGATCCTGCCAAACTTCACCCAACATTGATTTCAACTAACTTGATTTTGGGTGCTGTGTTTATTATTATTATTTTATACTCTTATTTTGATTGTTAATCTGTTGATCCAATATACACACGTGAGCCATAAAACTCACGTCAACAAAACATCGAACAACAAAAACGACAAAAATACAAAATAAGCAAAATAATCTGAAATTAATTGGACACATAAAGTATAAACTGAAAACGCAATTTTCTGGCCGATTCGCACGATTTCTCAAAAGCAATTCCAGATAGAATGCATGTTACTTAGTATTTATACACATATAGAAGGTGGTATTAGCAGTCGCATATACTATATTTGTACGATATCGACACACGAGATACGTCATGCATACAGGCGTGTAGCTAGTTATTATCGAATAGTAATTGTAATTGTAATTGTGAATGTAATGCCGAAGCCTGGCTTCGGCTTTTGCGTTTGTTAATCGAGTTTTAGATTTAGTTGTAGTCCTCGATGCCTCCCCAAGAAAACCAAACAACAAAACGATAACGATAACGATAACGAAAGAAAACCCCAAAAACCTCCTGTCTGAACTGATGAACACACGATTGATAACATTATTATATAGTATTATACATAGTATATACCTATATACACTTACATACATACATACATACATACATAGTACTTAATATTTAATCCATAATTGTGCAAATTGTTAATCTGGGCAATCGCACAGGCCTTTAAATATAGCAAAGTCTTAGCTTACGAATAACGAATGGCAGATTAATTGGAAAAGGAAACTGAAACTGGATATTGACATACTGGATGTATAAATATATATATGCCTGGATAGCTGGATAACGCGAATGAAGAAAATGCCAAATGAAAAATCACTAACAAAGCAGAACAGAGGAAATCAAACACCAAAGGATGGAAACAAATCAAATAAGAAATCAGAGACGACAACAAAACACCAATTACAAAACGCTTAACGATAACTAATTAAACAAATTTACTTAAACCCAGAAAATTGAAAGCATAACATTTAAAATATATAAGATACAAATGAGTAAAACCAATTTACTACCATAGCAATCCAAACACCAAAAGTAGGGAAAATGCTTTATTAACTACTATTTAATTAGAGATTTACAATTGTAATTGAAAACGAATGCGAATGCAACAAAAACAAACAAGAATATTTTAATACTTTTGGGTGAAAGAAAGTTAAGCAAGTGTTACATAAATGAACCGTAGAAACCTTTAAATAATTATACAAATACTAAAATATTGCGATCATGTTCTCAGACTCCATTTCTCAGCAATTACGCACATTTTCGAAAACGCAAAGCAATTACAACTTTCGGCCTGCCATCTAAAAAAACTTTATATACATATACATGCTTTGCATCTGGAATTTGAGAGCATGATTCTGCCAATTATCGATTATCGAATGTAATCGTAATTCCAAACATACGCATATATATATATATATATTTAAATATTTGTATTCTCCAAAACAAAACGAAGCGAAAATTAAAAACAAAAAAAAATAAAAGAATAAAAACAATATATATATAAATATATATATATAACGGATTTGTCAGTATGGAACGCACAAGCTAACAAATATACAACGCAATTTTCGTAATATTTAATAACAAATCAATTACATTAGAGAATTAAAAACAAAAAAAAGGAACTTACATTGAATATTTAACTTTTTTATAAATAACGATATATTGTTGAAATATTGATGATCAAATAACAAAACCAAAAAATGACGTAAACAAGCCCACTACAGAAAAACGACGAGTAAAAACAAAATTTTACACTAAATAAATAAACTAAAAATTTAGTATTTGAGTGTTGTCAAAACATAGATATATATATATACATATATATATATTTATATATATCAAAACGTATGATAAACAAACCCAAAAAAAAACCCATTATATTCGTTGTAAACGTTAACAAGCAACTTGTGTTAAACAAATATTGCAAAACGGCAATTGAAATAATTCTCAACAATAAAACGAAGCCACAAAATCATAACGAGCATAGCTGTTATAAATACGAAGAAAAAAATTATATTAAAAAAAAAAACAAAAAAAAACAAACAATTGATAATAATATAATACTCAAATTACAAATTTTTGGTGTCTGCATATATGGAAATGGAATGAAAAATTCAGAAAATGAGTGCATATATATATATATTTATATATATATATATGCAAGTATATATATATATATGTATATATATGCATATACATATATACATCCATACATATATTATTGAATAAACGATATTCCACATACGATATATTCCACAAAATATCAATAGTTTTACTGGTTGCTCGCATGTTAGTTAACAGCGAAAGGGTTAATATGAACTGCTTGCTAAATGTAACATAATGTTAAAGTGCTGGTGCAAAAACGATCGCAAGCCGTATTGAAGACAACTATAAAACAATAGCTCTCAGAAATTCGCGTGTATATAGCAATAATAATCGTAGATTGCACTTCGAAAGGGGCCACATTAATTGCCGGCTGACTACCGCAAGATTAGATACTGGAAGCTATACACATAATCCAGACATGCCAGACACCCAACAGTGGACGCTAAATAAACATGATGAGGAATATACATGTGCATATATATATGGAAGAATTATCGGGCAAGCACCATACAAATATACATATACATATATATAGAAAAAAGCACTTGCAGCCGCTGTGACTTTTATGCTTAACTGCAAATGCAATCGGAATCCAATTGAATTTCAATTGGATTAGCAGCAATCAAAGCTGATTGTTCCAAGTCAGTTTTCTATTGAACTTCAGTCGATCGGTTTGCAGAGATGTCGCTTTACTGGTTGCTGGTTTCGCTGCTGCTGCTGTTGCTGTGGAGCAAGCGGCAGCTGATCTTGCTGGGCTGCAGTCTGCCAGGTCCTTGGGCGCTGCCCGGACTCGGCAATGCACAGATGATTGGCAAACTGAAGCCCGAGTGTGAGTTGTGTATAATTGTGAGCTGCTGTTGCTTTGTAAATGAGCTGTTTGTTGTTGTTGTAGATATATTTCTGGTTTTCACCGAGCTGCGCGAACGCTTTGGCGCCACCTATCGCCTGTGGCTGGGACCACAGCTGTGGGTGTTTCTGCACAGCACCGAGGAGACGCGAGAGGCGCTCAACGATGCCACACTGCGCAAGGCAGCCACATTCCAGCAGCTCGGCCCGCTAATTGGCAACGGACTGCTTATCAGCCATGGACGCGACTGGGCGGCACAGCGTCGCCTCCTCACCCCCTGCTTTCAGCCGCAGCTGTTGCGCAGCTTTGCGCCAGCTGTGAACCAACATGCAAGTCGCCTGCTCGCCAAACTGCAGCTAACGAATGGGATGGGAATCGAGGTGACGGATCATCTATTCGCCTGCCTCCTCGATGCCATTGTCGGTGAGTGATCTAAGCTGAGTAAGTCCTGCTCCTCTCACTGCTCCTTCTTGCTTTTCACTTCTGATCAGACACCTCGATGGGATACCAGCTGCAGACACAGCAGCAGTTGCCACACTCACCCATTGTGGCTGCCTTTCATCGCAGCGGCCAGTTGCTGTTCAAGAGAATGATTAATCCTCTACTCGCCTCCGATTGGGTGTTCGAGCGAACGCGACTGTGGCGAGAGTTGTGCGTCGAGCTGCAACTGATACATCAACAGATGGACCACATCATAGAGCAGCGTCACTTGCAACTAAAGAAGGACCAGCAGCACAAAGAAGAAAAAGAAGAAGAAAAGGAGCAGCCAGCAAAGCCACGCATTCTACTGGACGCCATGCTGCTGGCCGGATGGAATCATCAACAGATACGGGATCAAGTCAACACCTTTGTCTTTGCGGTGAGTGGTGCCAGCTCCTCCTGCTCGCTGAGAGTCAAATCAATCAGTCTTTCTCAATCTCAATCTCCGTCTCTATCTCTCTCCTCGTCTCAAGGGCGTGGACACGACAACAGCTGCCATGTGTTTTGTGCTCTACGCTCTGGGAAAGCATCCCACAGTGCAAGAGAAACTGCATGCGGAACTAAAGGATTTCTGTGCTAAGGAGGATTGGGATGCACTAAGTGGTCTTGTTTATTTGGATGCCGTGCTGAAAGAGGTGCTGCGCCTGTACACCATAGTCCCGAGCACTGGACGCCAGACGACGCGGGAAACAACAATTGGAGGGCGTCGATTCTGCGCTGGAATCACGATCTGGATCAACATGTACGGCTTGGCCCACGATGCAGACTACTTTCCAGCACCGTACGAGTTCAGGCCAGAGCGTTGGCTGCACCAAGAGATACCAGCGACACCGTATAGCTATATACCCTATTCGGGTGGACCGCATGTATGCATTGGACGCAAGTATTCCCTGTTGCTGATGAAACTGCTCACCGTTCGCATTGTCCAGCGATTCAGACTGGAACTAGTTGAACCGCATGCCAAGCTGGTGCTTGAAGCCCAAATGGTGCTCCGCTCCCGGGATGGCATCCACATCAAGTTCATACCACGCTGACCAGCGAAACAGTATTCATTGGGAACCGTGCAATTAAAAAAAAAAAAGAAATCTGTTCAAACAGATTTTGTTGATATATTTTTGAAATATATGCATTGAAATACTGCATACACTGCACCATATAATTGTTTGTTGCTTATCTAATTAACAAATCCGGACAGCAAGTATCTATAAATTGTACAATAAAATATCGCAAATGTAAATATTCAAAAATCAATTACACAAGTTCTGCAAGTACACACAAATATTATTACAAATAATCAAAAAATTTAGTTTTCATTGGATATTTGCTTTGCAGGTTGCTGCTTAGCATAGATAGCGTGTGCACTAACCGATAAGACAAACTAGGTTGCTGCATTGGCTAAAGGGCACTCAGGTAAACAAAATCACTGCATACTTTTTGGGGCATACAGATAACGCAAATAAGGGTCTAACTCTAAACTCCAAAGGACATGGTGGAATTATGATGGATATTTCAAGCTTAACTAAAACTTGTATTATTTTTCCACCTATCTAAAAATAATAATATATATAAAAATATGGACCCGAAAGCACTGGCAACTCCTATAATGTGGCAGTAAGTTCAGAAACGGCTTTGTAGCCTTGTCTTTAATAAATAAATAAATATAAATATAACTCAATGGTTAGGCAGCATAATATGCTTAATAAATAGTATTTGTATGTATTTATTTGGCTGACTCCCAAGGAACATGCAATGCCACTAAGTGCCTTGGGAGCCAGCCAAATAAATGAGCTGTGTGTGTTTGATTGGGGAAGCGGAGAGTAGAGAGTAGAGTGTAGTCTTAGTTGCAGTTGAAGTTCTGATTACTTGGTGTGAGTGTCCTCAGCGTCGTGGCTGCAGGAGGGCAGATTGAAGGTCTGTCGCTCGGCATGCGACAGTTTGCAGGGACGCAGCTCGCTGATGATTTGGGGGCTCTGCTCGTGGAGGAGACGCATGCGCTCCTCATCGATGCGACGCTCCATGTCCAGCTCCATTTCGTGCAGGGCCTGCTTAATCTGGCGCTCCTCCTCGACCAAGGCAGCACGCACCTGAGCATTGTGCTCGATATCGATGGCAATCTCCTGTTGCACCCTCAAATTGATCTTCCTGCTGGTCGCTTCCCTTTCGCTGGCCTGCTGATATTGGCGCTCCATGAAACTGGTTGGGGTAATTGGAATCGTTGCTGTGAGTGCTGCGTCCTCATCGCGATAGAATTGCTGTTCCGCCTGCTGCCCGATCAGATCCTTGGCCACTTGCAGCTTCTGATTGCAACGCTTCTGGATGTCCTGATGGGCGCGCTTCTTTTCCCGCGCCTGCCGCTCACAGATCAGAATGTCGGCCAGCATATTATCGTGGGCATCCTTCTTGCTGCGTATCTCGGTCAGCTGCTGTCCAAGTCCATCGCTGATGCGACGACGCCGCTCAATGTCATCCTGTCGCTGTTGCAGCTGCTGATTAATAAAACTCTTGGTCACCGGACCCACTGCCTCCATCACAATTACGTCCAGCTTGTCGGACTTGTGGGCTGCGTTCGCATCGCGCAACTTGCGCTGCAATTCGGCGCACTCATCCAGCATGTGTTTGAGTTCATCGCGCTTCTTGTGGCGCCGAACGATTGCCTGCTGCAGATCATTGGCATCGGCCATCTCATCGTTGTGACGCTTCTGTCGTCCCTCCTCCAGAGCCGACTGCTGTTGCCGATGCCTATCCGCTTGCACCTTGTGTATCTGGGCAACCAGTTGTTCACTGTACTTCTGCGACTTCATCTGCAATGCCCGCTCTTCGGCCAGTTTCTCATCGCGCACCTTTTCCATTACCTGCTGGGCCTCCTTGTGACGCTCTGCACGCTCCTCGCCAACCGTTTGCTTATTCTCATTGCGCATCTGGACCACGCTCAGCGTGGTCTTGGCCCGATTGATTTCGATGTGCAGATCCCTCAATCGCAGCGAGTTGCTGTGCAGCTGCTTGCGACGCATTGCCTCGGCCAACTCTTTGCGCTTGTGCTCGGCCATCGTCCTAGCAATCGATGTGGTCTGGCACTCCTTCTCCTGCATGGAATGATGCTTCTGCCTGCTGCGGTCATCGGCTATCTGCTGCACCTGGTATTTGACCTCGCGATACATACGATTCGTCTCGTTTGAGGGTGCAACGATCAGCGGTGATGCGTCCATCTCGTTGAGCCGATTGCGATTCTCCTGCGGCAATCGCTTGAGGCGACTCAACATATCGGCGACGGGCTCCTGCGGCACTGTTGCGAACAAGGACACGCACGGATCATCCCAGGCGCCATATTGTATGCGTGCCGGCTCAATGCGACGACGTCGTCCTCGACGCACATCCCCAGACATTATCGAATCGAATTCAATTCAGTTCAGAGTCTCGCAAATATTGTTTGTGTGTCTTATTTCCGAATCGGGCGAACTGTGTAACTGCTACTGGTGTGTGTGACTAAAACTGAAAGGAATATGCTATGAAACTAACTGCTTACAGCTTCCAATCCAAGCGACAAGTAGACAGCTGACAGGCGGGTAAAGCTGTTTTTCGAGAAATAAATAAATTGGGTTGAATTTCGTTCGACTTCGAATGTATGTCGTATTTACAAAAATTTCTCAGACACGGCCAAATCTTCACAGATTATCAAAGAACACAGTGCGCCAGCATCTCGGGAACCACTTCTAAGGGTTAATGGAGGCATCTGGGAACTCAGGCACTTGTTAAAATTTCAATCGCAGGTGAGTCGAAATCACAGAATCCTTGCTTTCTCGATAACTTTAAGCACGATTCGGATGTCCTTTGGCCAGTTGGTAGTCCTGGTCCACCCAAAATTTTCGACATGGGGTTTGTTCCGATCTGCAAGAATATATTAACATATTATAAGCTGTTTAAAAGACATTTTACACGAATTGGCAGACCAAGGACTATTTTTGATTCAAAGGCCAACCGGCCTGCCCTTCAAAAAGCCAAGTTAGGCGTTGTTTATCGATTTCTCAAATATGTTGTCTATTTTTTGCCTGACGACCTTAAAAGGCGAAGGTCAAACGTGATAAAGTGAAACGAGTTGAAATTGTTTTATTTTGTGTATACTTAGTTATTTCTTTATTTGGTATTTCCATGCATTCATTGAATTGTTTCATTGTTGTTGTACAATTTTGTAATTTGCAATTTGACATTCGACATTGTTTTGATGCTTGCCTCGGCTAGGATTATGAGATATCAGATTAGAAATTTAGCTTGACTTGGTTTTGGTTGTGTAACTTTTTCAAAGTGTGTACTCTAATAATAATAATAATAATAATAATGATGATGATGTTGTAGCATAGCATACTAAGTACAGTACTCGTACAGACACACAATACATACAAATACACATACAATTAAGACTAGACGAGAAAACTATAGTCGATGGAGAATTGCACGACTATTTCGTCACCCTGTACTCACAGTTCTAAAACATTAAACACTAACAATTGTACGACAAATTATTTCGAGTATAATAAGTATAAGTAGATGTATGATGTATATGAGATACACGAGTATGGATTAACTATATTGTATATTGAGTACTGGGAACAATCATTAAAATATTTGCTACACATCGAATTGACGGGCTCTATATTATTAAGACGGACATACAATTTTCAATTGAATACTTAAATTTGGTCTCCCATCTGTTTGTTAGACATACACACATATATGTTGCATATGTTGCATATACTCTATATGTGTATATTGAAATGGGGGCTGCTTACGATGTTGTACCAAACTGGCTAAATACATAATACTTTTGATTTATTCATTTCAACTGACGACAACATGTGTATCGATCGTCAGTATTTCTGGATGGACCATATATTTCTATATATATGATATATACATCATATATTTCTGACGGAAACAGCTTTTCATTGGCAGAATTTGGGAACCCGATTTCGAAAGAGATGGCAGATAGCAGAATATTTCTTATTGTTGCTCATCTGTCTCATCTGTCTATCTCGCTCTTTGGCTTCTTTTCTCATGTTTCTCTTTCATTTTGTCTCTTTCATAATCGTGTATTTTTTGAAACAAGTTGAATTTTCTTGTTTTTTTGTTCAATGACTACTTTAAACGCATATTTTGTTTTTGTTGTCCTACACGTTAGTTAAAAACTATCATAACCTTTATTTATTATTAATTATCTTTAATAATAAATTAAAAGTTGACCTTGGTGAGCGGAGGGCTTTCACTTACTAGTTGACTACACAAAAAAAAATGTAAATGCAAATGCAAATACAAATAAATAAAACTACTGCACTTAAATTCCAAAAAATGTCTATGCCCAAAAACAACGATTATTAAATTATATTCAATATATACAAAACTGAAAAGTATTTTTGCTTGTAAATCATTAACTTAGTCGAGTAAAAACTTCAATAAAAAGATGACTGTTGACAGTTGACAGAATGTTGTAATGTATAACTAACTATAATTCTTTTTCTCATTTTTTTTTAGAAAGTATGCCAAATATCAGCATACACATTAATACATAGACAGCAATACCCCTAATTTAGAGGTTGCCAACAATTTTTGGTTTTATTTAAGTTGCTTATGTGCTAGGCCATATCTAAATATGGCTCGAACTCTTGAACTCTGGCTGAGATTGAGGGCGAGATCAATATTTAAAGGAAAAACATGCAAACATGCACAAATACAATTTGGCTGGAGTTTTGCACGTTGTGTTGTGTTGTGTTGTAAAAGTTATCGATTTTGTTCGATTAATCGTAATAAATGTATAAAAAATATTCCATTGTTTTGAGACACAAGGGTAATTTGTGAAGAGCTTTTGCTTGCTGCCCGAACGATAATGATAGTGATAACGATAATGATAACGATAACTCAGCCATTAGTTGAACTGCAACTCCATCTAGATCGCCTAGATCATCTAGATCACCTAGATCTGTCTACTTGTTGTTGTTCTCCTGCAACATATCCTCGAGGGCACCATTTAAGCGACCCTTGCTGAGAGCCTCCACAAGCATATGCAGTCGCTCCTCCCGCTCCGAATGACGACGCTCCAGAAGCGACACCTGCAACATTAAAACATATATTCAAATTTGGATTTTGGATTTGTGATTGATATATTCTCGTCTATATATATATATATATACCTTGGCTTTGAGGGCATAGTAGTCGACGGGGATTTTGCGTCGCTTCTGCGTGGCAAATGCCTCCTCGCGCTCATTGAGACGCTGTTGCAGGATGCGCACAGTATCATTGCAGGACGCCAGCTCGCGATCATGGGCACCCTGCAGAGTCTTTAGCTTTGGGAGCAGATAAACAGATGGAAAGCAATGGCCGATTAGCTAGCTAGCTAGATAACATAGATACTAAAGCTAACTCACATCCTGCAGTCGCTTGTCGTGCAGCGTTTTATAGTCGGCCTCCAGCAGGTGGTATTTGTTTTGTGCCTCCTTCAACGCTTGGGTCTCCGTTGTCGCTGGCACATGATCATGATAATGATTATGGTGATCGTGAAGACGTCGCGTTGCGTTGCTACAACCGGCAGAAATGCCACCAGCCTGCAGTTTTGATTCCAATCGGCCACTGGCCCCTGGATAAAGAAGAAATATATCATATTTTATAAGCAATGACTTTAAATTACTATTGTAATATAGACAAGTCGTAACTCTAATCTAAACCAACGCCGAATGCAAAAAAAAAAAGAAGATACATTTAAGCCGCCAATTGATGTAAAATATAACCAGACTTATATTTAAACAGATGTCAACATTGAGTTCGGATAAGAAACGCTGAAAAAGTATTTTCCCTGAATTGTATAAACAAATGTGTATTTAAAATGTGGGTTTCAGTCGAGCTAACTCGACTAGAGCATACCAACTAGTCGCAGGAGAATTCACTAGAAGCAGTTCGAAGCCAGCTCAGATATATTTATGTAAGCATTTTGGCTTGCACAAGAGTTGCGGGGTTCAACGCACTCTAAAGTGTCAGTCTCTCAAATTAAAGTTTCCAAAAACCATGAAACAACATAAAACAACAAAAAAAAAAAATAGATGCCAAACTTATAACAATAATTAAATAAGAGGTTCGAAGCTGATTGCATAACGAGCCAACCAAAAATTTGCATTTAAACACGCGTACAATATTAAAACAAAGTTGTTGTTGTTGTTGTTGTTGCTGCTATCGCTGGGCTATTATTAGCACTACAGCGACAACAGCAGAAAGGCAGCAACAAATGTAAAATCGACATTAAAGAAGCAGCAGCAGCAGTAGCAGCAGCAGCAACTATAACAAGCGACATGGGGCATTATAAAACGTTGCGCGCACGCGCAAACGACAAACGCGTTAGCCACGCCCACTGATCGCCTCTCTCCCCCCCCCGCACCGCCACGCTCCATCTCCCCTACCCACTGCCAGCCAGCGACTCGTCTTTGACTTTGACTTTCGCTTTCGAATTTTCTTTTTCTCTTTCTCTCGTCGCAACAAAAAACTAAGCAAAATTTTTAAATCGATGAAATGTAAATAATAAATACAAACAAAAAAAAAAAAACAACAACAACAAAAAAACGAGTCCCCCACATGAAGGTGACATAACCAAGTGGCCGAGATGCCTCTCATCCAAGGGGGCGGCGGTGGCCGGGCTAGTTGCTAACGTGTCTAGTTTGTCTGTGTGTGTCTGCGACTGGTTAAGCGACACACGTACACAAAAGCCTGGCCATTTGAAATGAGTGCAAAAAAAAGAGAAGCAATTGAGTCTTGCTCGAGTCGAAATTGCTCGATTAGCTGATACCCTGTAGTTGACTCCTGGCATTCAATATGACAAACCTCATTGCAACACAGCTCTAAATCTTCTTTTTTTGTTGGCTGTAGGAAATGATTCATTACGATATCTGGGTAAATAAACATTATTGGAATTCTTGCCTTGGATTATTTGGGACAGGTAGTTAAACAGGGAAAAATTGGTTTAGCTGTGTATATCTTCTCTCTGGTAAGCATACAAATGTGTTCCAGCAGCGGAATTTGTGAATCGACATTTATCGATACTTTTAGCTGTTATTGTCTCCTTATACCACTCAAGACTATATATATATCGATATTTATCGATACTTTTTGCTGCTACTGCCTCTTGACACTTATCAAGAATATTTATACAAGCTTTACCCATTCTTCATCTTGTGCCTGATGGAATAGATGTGCCTAACTGTTGGGCAACCTTTTCCGGCCACTGCCAATATGTACAGGGTATGTGTGTGTGTGTGTATATATAAAAAAAAGTAGTTGTGCGGTCAAAAGGCCGCCAGCGGCTGCTTCACTTTGCCGGCTATGAGTTAGGTGGTGCGAGGGGGTGGTGTGGCAAGGGAGGGGGAAAGAGGGATGGGCGGAGGGGTTAGTGGGTTTGTTGAGGAGTTTGGACAGGCGTGCAATGATTTATTTCAGCAATTTATTTGCGTGTTTCTCGTCGCTTGGCTTTAAACAAAAAAAAACAAAAAAAAACTAAAAATAAAAAGAAAAAGAAAAAAAAATCTTGTACGTGCTGACGAGCAGAGAAAGTCCATAAATTACACGAACAATAACAGCGAACGGCGACCGAGTGACACACACACACACACACACACACGCACACATAGGTATGTATGTGGCAAGGGGGAAGGGGGAGACTTACCTGCACTAAGAGTCGCCGTTGCAGCTGCTCCAACTCCAACTCCAACAGCTGCTGTTGCTGCTCCTGCTCCTGCTCCTCCTGCTACTGCTACTGCTGCTGCTGCTGCTGCTGATCCAGTCGTCTCCCGTTCCCGCTGCAGCTTCCTAATGGTCCTCTTGCAATCATCCAGCTCGCGTGTGAGTCGCTGCATCGCCTTGTTCTTGATGGCCAAATCGACACGCATGCTGCGCACCGAGCTGAGCAGCTGAGTGTCCTCCTTGTGGTTGCCAGCCGAGAGTGGTCCGTGTCCGTGGCTGTGCAGCGATAATGTTGAATCGGATTGCGAGATGGGCAACTTGGAGCCGATGGGCAGCGGATGGCGTCGCTGGTTGCCGCTCTGCTTGGAATTTGGACGCGATGTGTTTGGCGTTGAGTTGGCTGTGCTGCTGGTGCTGCTGCTGCCGGCTGAGTGCAGTTGTTGTTGCTGTTGCTGTTGCAACTGTTGCTGCAAATGCTGCTGACAGATGACGCTGGGCGAGGGGCAGCCAATGGTGTTGGTGCTGTGATCACGCATCGAGCCACCACCGCCAACACCAGTGGCGCCCATCGGATGCGTCTGGGTGCCCGTTGATGTGATGGACTGACTACGGCCGCAGTGGATGGCCACATCCGGTTGAGGCAGTGCCTCCGTTTGGGTGCAATTATTGTAATAACGATCCGCACGCTTCTGCATATAGCGATCCAAAGTGCGCACCTGGGATTCAATTTGCTCATTCAGCTTCGTATTGATCTCCTGCAAACTGTGCAAGCGACGATTAGGACACAACTCTATCTATTTATCCCTATCTATCTCTGTCTCTCTCTCTCTCTCTGTCAACTCACCTGAGCACCTGTGTCTCGAGATCGGCAATGTGCGTCTCGTATTTGGCCTGAACGGAATTGAAGCGCGCCTGAACATTGGCCAGTATCTGTTGAGCCTTGCGATCCTGCTCCTTGGCATCCGATTCCAGTTGAGCGATCCGCTGCTCCAGCAGCTTGCGACTGGTCACATTCTCCTGATCTTTCAGCGAGCAAATGCCCGGATTCTTCGATGCAACTGTGGGCGAATGAGAGTTAGACAAAGGAGCGGGGGGAGGGGGGAGGGGGGGAGAGGGGCAGGAGATATGCTCACCAATCAAAGCGGATACGGAGTCGGGATGCTTGCGCATGAGTATACGCTCCATTTCGCGGCACTGTCGCTGCAGATCCTGTATGATGCGCGCATCCTTCTCCTTGGTATCGGCCGCGTGCCGTCGCTCCTGTTGCGCCTCCTCCAGTTCTGAGCGGAGGGAACGCTGCAGCTGAATGGCCTCGTCGCGATCTCGGCGTGCCGATTGCAGTTCGCTGCGCAACACACCGGCACACTCGTGCAGATGCTGCACATCCAGTTTGAGCATCTCGGACTCCTCCTGCAGCCGGCCATTGTGATCACGGAGTGCCCGTTGCGTCTGCGACAAGGATTCGCTCTGCAGCCGGACCGATGCCAGTCGCTCCTCGGTGTCCTTGAGCTGCTCCTGCAGCTGTTCGATCTCCAGCTTGAGCACATGCTCCCGCGACACGCTGCACGCGATTTGCTCGATGGGTGAGCTCAGTGTGCTGACCAGATGCTTCGGCGAGTGGCCCACCCCCTTCTCACTGTAGCTGGCCATCGGTGCAATGGGCTGCTGCGCACATTGGACGCTGCGAGCCTGCCTGACTGCCGGCAGTGCCTGGTTGTCCTCCGCTTCGGTTAGCTCCTCCATCTGGCGATGCGGCGAGAAAACGCAAACAGCAAATAGCAAACCACAAGCAATAAACCAAAAACAAAAACAAAAACAAAAATAAAAAAGATAAACAAATTTTACGGATTAGTTTGAGTTCGGCATTCGTGAAAGTGCGCCTGCCAAGTGCCGGCGACTTTTTTTGTTTGGGTGTGTGCTAACTAACGGTAACAGCTAACAGCGAACAGCCAACAGTTACCAGCTACCAGCAAATGCCGGCCAAAATAGCAACAATAACAATAACAATAACCACAACAACAACAAAAACAAAAACATGGGCAAACAATGAGCATCAGCGTAGTTTCTACGTGACTCCTGCCCAAGCCCCACTCCTCCTTCCTTCTGGCCAAAAAAAAAAGCAAAAACAAGAACAACAACTGAGAAACCAGTCAGAGGCAACAACTACGCAACCAGCGGCACACAGTGGTGCCAAAGTACAACAAACAACTAATTCAATTCGTTCATCGTTTTAGATTTCCTAGCTACGAATCTAGATTGATTATTTATTATTATTTTGCATATACAAAATTCCGAAAAATAATAATAATAAATAATAAGGACATGCATAGCATGGCTTGAATTTATAAATTAATAAACATAAATTACACATGAATGATTCGAGTAAAGTCAATTCAAAAAAAATCAAATTAAATAAAGTGATGTTCTCTCATCTCTCAGTTTAATAAATGCGAATAAAGATCCAGTTGCAGTTTGCACACAAGCTCAACTCAATATTAATTGATATAAATTTCTTTAAGTGCAGTTTGCTTCAGTTACAGTCACAAGAGAACGCTTTAAGAATGTGTTAGTTCTGCGAAACTGCAACAGATGGCGCCCAAAGCAGAGACGAAAGTTTTGCATTCGAATCGAGTACAATATTGTTGTTACAGCCATGTTTGACACACTGTGCAACGCTTGGAGACCTCGCATGCACACGTGCACACACACACACAATGATTTACTTATTTGTGTGTGAGTGTGTGTGTAAATAAGTATTTAACAAGGGTAAGCGATGACGATTTAGACTTCAACGAACATAATTACATTGTTACATTGATGTGGGTGTGAAGCGGCAGCAACAACAACAACAATAGCTGTTAATATAACAGTAACAACAATGCACTCAATAAAGCACCGTAAATATTGGAAGAAGAAAGTTCGTGGCTCTGTCCCCAAACAACTTTGTTCCAACCACACACGCCCCCTGCCCCCCGCTCCCCCTCCCGTCCCATTCAGCTATCTATTGTCCACATGTGTGTGTGTTTGTGTTTGTGTGTGTACAGCACTTTTTCAAGTCTCATTTAAAGTCTCATTACATTTTTGTTGTTGTTGTTTTGTTTTTGCTTTACTTGCCCATTCGCTCCACTTGAAGCACTTTTGCTTTCATCGCTTAGCTCGCTGATAGATTCTACCTGGAAAGCAGTTGTCCAAGCATTTAAATGGAAGCTGCTCCCCTGAATACAAAAAAAAAAAATAAAATAAAAAAACAAAACGAAAAATATAAAACAATATTCAACTAACCCATTTTTTGGTTATTTATTATTTAAATTTTCGTTGGTTGGGTTGGTTTTCTCATCTACTCCCAAACTATGCTTAAACTATCGTCTACATTTGTTCATGTTGTGTGTTGTACGTGCATCGATTTAGCTTTAAGTTGTTTTTGTTTTTATCTTGAGGCAACTAATCCACACTTTCCATTTCATTTACAAGCATCAGGGCAACATTAACTAGACAAACAAAAAAAGGCACTCAAATTTTTGCATATGTTTTTCAAGTTATTATCATATGAATGGAGCTCATCAGTTGGCTTATATTATTCATATAGATATAGTATCATATTAACTCTATATCCTGAATATTTCATAAGCATCATTAGGTAAACACTACAGTTATTCAAATGTCAAGTAAGATTCCTTTGGCTAAAGTTAAAGTTATACTTTATTTACACAGCGTTGTGAGCAAGCATAAACTATGAAATACCCTATAAATATTTTCAAAATCTGTACAATTCATCCCGGAAGTATGCTGCAAATGAGTACACATCAGAATTGTATGCTATTAATTATCAGCTTTTATTCCCAATTATGGAATTAACAGATACTCCCTGCCTGAGATTACTATCTGATTATACCACTTGATGGTTACAAATTCAAAATTTAAAGTTGCATAATCGATTAATCGATAATTTGTTTCGATAGTTTCGTTTCTAAGATACAAATGTAGAATTTGAATATTCTTCTTTTTATTTTAGCCTTACAAATAGCATTATAAAATCTACAAATATATTTGTTTCCAATCCTAACAAAAGTGAATCTTTCAGTCAAGTGAAATCGTTACTTAGATAATCAAACAATTATTAATGCCAATGAACATTCTCTCTATCTACAACACTCATACGTCAAGTATAAGTATTCATGAGTACTTATGAATATTAAGGACAATTTCACTGCTTGACAGCGCTCTAGATTCCGAGTTCAGATTTGCAATTAACTTGAACACAATTGACAATTAATTGACGACCATATATGTACATATGTTTATCTGTATAATCTGTGCAAATACTATTTATATATGTAAAGTGAAAGGAGCTGCGTTTCCGATTGGAGAGCGAGAGTAAATCATAGCGTGGGTATTAGCAATATAGCAAAATAGCAATAGCAATAGCAATGACAATAGCAATAATAATATTAGCAACAACTGCTGCTGCTCATTTAGAAATTATGTCAATGCGTCTAAATTGGAAACTTTTGAAGTTTGCTTTGACTTTTGAGAACTTGCAGCGAAACAGAGCAATCAATCAATGTCGCAAAAGTGCGTCCAACTTTTCAAGATTTCATATATACATTTTGCATAATGTGTGGGCAAGTAATCCCTCCCCATCGCTCTCATCAATCACCCCTCTCCCTGCCCATTAGTTAGACAACAGTGGAAATATAATAATTATAAAAATAATAATAATAGCAACAATGTAATCCACTTGCACCAGTTAACCAGTGGAGAATTGTGCAAATTGACATCGTTTCGTTATCGCTCCGACTAATTGCTTTAAATATCGTTTGATTGACTGACTGACTGATTGACTGACTGACTGCCTAAATGTGCATGTAGAAAGTCAAGTAAATGTGTTTATCTATATTTATATAGGTATTATGCAGACACGACCACAACAACACAACTCATTATTTATTTGATTCATTCGTAATTGCCATGCGGAGCACTTAAATCGTCAGATGTATTTTAAAGGATCTGTAACGCCAACCGATAATGTTAATCATCCATCCATTATTGTTGACGCTACTAAAACAATCCACAATACTATTGGCAAATTAAAATAGGCATATAGAAAAATGTGAAACACATATGAAAAACATTTATAGAGTTGTGAACTTTTACTGGTCTAAGGAATAAATTATAAAGTTTCCCCGAACAATGCGATTCCATAAAAAACTAACAACTATCCGATATGCATTTCATTTGTTATTAGCTGTAAGCAAGATTTAAGTGTTTCTTTATATTATGTACGATGTGGATGATTGATGATTTAGTAGTTAGTTATCCAAACTACGAAATGAATGTGAGACTTGAGATATATTCGGCATACAGGTTCTTGGTCCCAGCTCCGGGATTATGCATTATGTGTTATCACAGCATAAATTGTTACAAAAACAAATTAAAAAAAAATTAGAAAAGCGAAAAAACAACACAGAGTTGTTGTTGTTGTTGTTGTACTCCACATCCACCCCTTGAAAGAAAGCGAGAGCGTTGGCGGCGTTGGCGACATTTCTGTCTGCGATCCGATTTGAAAATTAACATAAAAGATCGGACAACAACAACAACAACAACAACAGAAAATAGCAGCAACAAGCAACGCATTTATGAAGATTCATGCAACCGATAAAAAGCAGCATTCGACGCTGCTGCTGCTGCTGTTGCTGTTGCTGCTGTCCATAAGGAAGAGAGGCGTCGCAGTCGCCGCTAGCTGCGCAGCTGGCGTTAACAGCAACAGCAGCAGCAGCAACATATTTTGAGCGATCGGCGACGACTACAACAATTTACATACATAACACGATTGCTACACACACACACACACACACACACACACACACACACACACACACACATAGAGAGACACACACACAAACAGAGTGTGACTTTTGAGAGGTTGCCAGGCGACGCTGACGTCGCTGCTGAGAGAAATATTGAGAAATGAAATGGCAATACTTTTCCCAACGTTGGTATAAAAGCGCCACTCCACCAACGGGACATGTCTCATTACGGTTTACTGTTAGATCTCGCTAAGATGTACGACGGGAGATCAAGAGCAATAATATTTCAAACAACAACAACAACAACAATAACAACAATGACAGCAACAGCAGCAAGCGTCTTGCTATTGTTGTTGTTGCAACAACAACAACCACTGGCAACAGCCATGTCGCTGGAACGTTTAGCGCTAGAACGAAACGAGCTGCCACCGCCAGCAGATCCAACCTCCTCCTCCTCCTCCTTGTCGTTGTCGTCTGATCTTGTTGTAGATGATATGAAAATGGCCGCATTGCCGGCTACGGGAGACAGAGATATGTATATGCTGGTGCCGGAATCGATAGCCAGCCAGCTGGATGATACGGAGCATGTGCATCGCAACACAATCGAAGCGGAAGACGAGGCCCAACCGGACGCAGAGAGTGCTGCGGACATGCTGATGCTGGAGAGCGATGATACGCCGGCCATGCAGCTGGTCGAACTGCCCAGCATTATAGCCGAATCTCATACAGAGTCACATGCCGAGCTGGAGATGGTGGCGGAGCCAGAGCAAGAAACGGATTCGCAACCAGAGCCCATAATTGCAGAAGTGGCATCGCCGGAGCTAATTGAGGAGCATGTTGTGGAGCAGCCGGTGAGCAAAAGTGAGGAGCAAATGGAAAATGTTGAAACTATGCCGGATGCGGCAATCGAGACAACACAAGTGGAAGGGGAACAGGCCCAAGCTCAGGCACAGGCACAAACCGAGGAGCAGCAGCCACAAGCTGCTGATGAAATGACGCCCGTAAAAGCGGAGGAGGATGACCTGACGGAATACAGCACGCCCGCTATTTTCGAAGACCTAGAAGAGGATAGCGAGTCCAAGCCAGAGACGGAAGACTCCAAGTCAGAGCTGGCTGAGAACGATAAAGTTGAAAGCACAGATTCAACATTGCTGACCTCCATGGGAGCGGGCATTGAGGAGAGCATCAGTGAAGCCATAAGTGAGTTGCTGCCGCAGGAACTGAACGAAGAAAAAAACCAGGAGCAGTTGCAGGTGCAGGAACAGGAGCCGGCACAGGAGCAAGATGCGGAGCAGATCATCTTCCAGTATTCTGACGAGATGGAGACAAAAGATACAGAAGTGGCAACAGCAACTGAGCAACAACTGGTGGAATCAATGCAAGCGGATCCCATAGAGGATACAGCCCAAGAGGATATGACGGCGGCGGAAAGCCACAACGAAGGCGAAACCGATACAGCAATTCCAGTTGAGACACCAGTTGAGGCACCAGTCGAAACTCCTGTGGACACTCCTGTAGAAACTCCTGTGGAAACTCCTGTGGAAACTCTTGTCGAAACCCCTGTAGGAACTCATGTGGAAACTCCTGTAGAACATCCTGTTGAAATTCCCATTGAAGGGTCAGCTGAAACTCTAGGTGAAACTCCTGCTGAAACTCCTATTGAAACTCCTGTTGAAGCTCCTGTAGAAACTCCAGTTGAAACTCTTATGGAAACTCCAGTTGATGCTCCCGTTGCGGAACCAGTGGCAACTCTAGCTGATGCCCCAGTTGAAACACCCATTGAAACTGATCTGGAGGCTGTTCCGGTGGCTGAGAAGGAAACCCTAAACGAAGCAGAGCCAATGATGCCCGTGGAGGAAGTGCTGAGTGTGCCCGCGCAGGAAGCTAGTCTGCCCGCAGTTGCCGTCGAAGCAGAGTCAGAAAAAGAAACACCGAACCCTGCTGATCAGATGCCAGATGCAGCTGAAGCACCAGTTGAAACTCCAGCTGAAGTACCAATTAAAACACCAACTGAAGTACCAGTTGAAACACCAGCTGAAACTCAAGTTCAAATCCTAGCTGACGAGCAGCCCGAATCTGTGCCAGAGCAGTCCATGCTGACGACCATAATACCAATGGTTCTTCCACAACAGATGGCAGATCCCGAGTCGCTGCCGGAGCCGGAGCCGGAGCCAATTCAAGTGAATGACAGCGTATTGAACTATGTGAATGCCTCGCTTATGCAGCCGGAACAGGATGGGGGAGACATGGCAGCGGTCACTGAGACCGCATTCAGTGCACAGCTAAGACGCTATGATGGCGCCCAATTGTGGCGCATTGTCGTCCAAACGGATAAGGATAGGAAACTGGCCGACGAACTGCAGTCCAAATACGGTAAATATAGCTTCATCAAATCGATAAAAAGTTCATTTTTTGTTTAAACCTAATCCATTGTCCAATCTCGCCCGCATCAGATGGACAACTGTGGAAGGAGGTTAAACAGGAGGTAGACTATCTGCTCAAGCCGCAAGTGTTGGCTGCTGCTGAGCGACACATTCGCGCTGCGAATTTATCGCGCATTGTGCTTATCGATAACCTGCAACAGGCAATCGAAGTCGAGAATCCGTCCGCCGAGGAAATAATCAAACTGCAGAATCGCGATGGTAAGAATTGGGGTGTAACAAACACTTTTTTCGATTTCTGCTTTTTTGTTTTCTTCTTGTTTTCTTGCGACACCCTGCTTCAGGTGTCGCCATAAATGAGCTTTTAATGCAGCTAATGGGTAGGGCGTGTGAAAAGTCATAAAGCAACAAAAACAACAACAACAACAAAACAAGAGGAAAAAGGGGAAAAAAAATTAAAAATATAGAGAAAAAAAAGGGGTTGCTAAAGTAAAAAGAGAGTTATCGAGACAGCAAATTGAGTGACGGTCGGAACAGTTGTGACAGCTTTGATATACACACAACTCGCGACTTGCACTTGAGGCACACACACACACACACACAGAGAGCACCCTGAACTAGGGACGCACTGCAGCCAGAAAGCTCAGTCTCAGACGGAAGGAGAAGGAGATTGGGTGTGAGAGATACCCGCTTGCAACTTGCAAGACACTTGTTTAATCAATAACAGGCATGACACGCAATTTCCTTGAGCCGGAACGGGAATTGAGCCATTGATGGTATTCTCAGTACTTGACACTTGATTTCCTTTCTTTATTTCTATTTTTGATTTGGGGGGTGAGGCGATGGGAGAGGGTTGAATGAACTCGTTAGTTTGTGTTGCCATAGCTGGCTGGCATTTTACTTAAAGACTATGTCTATGCTCGGTGTATCCGCAGGAAAACGGCTAACGTGGAAGGCCTATCATCGTCTCCAGGACATACACGATTTCATTGACTATATGGCCAAGACCTATCCGGATATTTGCTCCACAGAAACGATTGGACACTCCGTGGAGAAGCGTCCGCTCAAGATACTCAAGTGAGTAACCATAATAATCATTTGGATATTAGAGTCAGCTTACATGAAATCTAATCACAATTAAACCAAAAAAAAAACCAATTAAAGGATTTCGAATGGTAATGCACGTAATCCTGGCATCTGGATCGATGGTGGCATGCATGCACGCGAATGGATCAGTCCGGCAACCGTCACCTACGTGGCCTATCAGCTGATCGAGGGCTGGGAGCAGCTGCCGGAGCATATGAGGAACATCAACTGGTACATTCACCCGGTTTCCAATCCCGATGGATACGAGTATTCCCACACAACGGATCGGCTGTGGCGCAAGAATATGCGCTCCCACGGACGTCAGTGTCCTGGCGTCGATCTAAATCGTAACTTTGGCTATAAGTGGGGCGGCAAGGGCACCTCGGCGAGTCCCTGCGCTCAGACATATCGCGGCAGCAAGGCCTTCTCTGAGCCGGAAACCTTCTACATATCGAAATATATTAGTGGCTTCCCAAGGGAGACGTTCCAGGCATATCTGTCCTTCCACAGCTATGGCCAGTACATACTCTATCCATGGGGCTATGACTATCATCTAACCAAGGATCGTGCCGATCTCGATCGTGTGGCGCGTCAAGCGGGCTCGGTAAGTACACACATCGAAGAATATATATATATATATATAGGCATTCAATCAATCCTCTTTCGCATAGATCATCACAAAGTCGTCGGGCGTTAAGTATACGGTTGGATCATCGGCGACAACACTCTACCCGGCCGCCGGCGGCTCGGATGATTGGGCCAAGGGAATTGCTGGCATTAAATATGCGTACACCATTGAGATGGGTGACACGGGTCGCTATGGCTTCGTCCTGCCCGCTCGCCACATAGAGCGCAATGGCAACGATGGCTTCACCTTTGTCGACACCGTCGCCCGTGCCGTTGCCCAAGGACGCTCCCTGGATGCCAGGAGCGGCAGCAGCCGCATCAACAGCAGCAGCGGCAGCAGTCGTCGCCGTAGTCGCTAGTTGCTAGTTGCTCTGGCTAAGACTTAGTTCAATATGAATTTTTTTTGAGTCCGAATTTTTTTTTTTTTTTAATTTTATTTATATGAGAAACTATTTATTTATTTATTTATTTGTAACTAGACAAATTGAACATTCCAAAATAGACTGAGACATGTTTATTGCAAAATCCGCGAGAGCTTTTCTTTATGACTATGGTGGAATTTTCGTAGAATTGGTCATTAAGGGTAACGGCAAGTACTGGTGGCAAAGGACAACACTACATATCTCAGAAGGATGTGCTCTAATCAAAAGCACTAGACCAGCAGATCTCTGAACACAGCGCATAAATATTGCTGATTTCAGTTTGCTCAATAGAAGAGAGAGAGAGAGGCGCAGAGACACCAGGACCAGCATCCGAGAAGCTAGATATAAGTAAGTAATAACCATGGGGAAGACAGGCTGAGGATACTCACCGGTGTACTGACAGGACATTGTAGACGAAGAAGTCAACTAACTAAACTAGGTATTTGCAGTAGCGAACTATGCAGGTTTTGTGAGAGCGAGAAGGAATCCTCAATGCACATCCTAGCAGAGTGTGTCGCCTTAACCAAAAAAAGATGCAGCATCCTAGCGATGCAAGTTGTGAGCTTCAAAGACATAGAAGCCCTCAACCCAACAAAGATTCTCGCATTCGTGCAGGAGCTGGGCTTGATGGGTAAACTATAGGGCCGGAAATAGGTACAATAAATTACAATATTTACTCCAATTATAATAATAACAGGGTATGTTGTACAGGTATATCTGAACCGCTGTATTGTTGTAATCGCTCACAGATGGTCAAATGCGCAGTCGATGGCATTGAATTACTACATCTCTGCATCTCCGCCTACTTCTTCTTCTTCGCATTGATGTTGTCGACACCGTTGGCCTTCCTCTTGCGCGCTACCTGAGTTAGCACGGTGCGCCGTCCGTGACTTGTTGAGGGAATGTCACAGTCTAGCTCCAGATTTGATGGGCAATTCGATGTTGTTGCTGTTACTGTTAGTGTTACAGTTCCAACAATGAGAGTTGCAGTTGCAGTTGTATTTGTTGTTTCATCAACGGACTGTTTCAAAACGGCCTCCGATTCAAGAATCTCCTCTTTGGTCATGTCTTCGTTGTACATGCCTGCATCGCGGAGGGCCTTCTCCAATTTCTGAAGTTTTCGAGCGCGCGTCTCCATATTTGTCTTTCTTTTTTTTTTTGATATTTCTAATTGTCAGATTAACTGATTAATTGCACAAAGGCATCCCAAAGATTACATACCCTTTGCTAACCGTTCAATATGAAAATTGTACGTTTTACAATGTATGTCAATGCCTATAAGGAAGAGGAGCTGAGCGAGCTGATGAAAAAGTACAGCGCCACCGGCAAGCAGCTGAATGCTGAGCAAGTCAACGTATCCGTATCCAAATCCGAATCCGAATCCCAGTTTAAATTCACCAAACTCAAAGTGGATCGCAACAAACTCAAAGACCAGGTGGCCGAGCTGCAGCACAGACTGAATAATGTAGAAAATAGGGGTGATCTCTCCTTGTCCAAGCGTTTCGAGATGCTTCTAGAACTGGAGCCAGCTACACGTGCACATCGTCGTCAAGGTGATTCCAGAATTTACAAAGAGATAGATAATGGGATCCTTTAAAGAGAACAGCTGTCTATGAAGAGTTTTCTATGTTGCCATATCGCACAGAGGCAATATTGAAATAGCAGCCAATATTCTACAATACGGCGTTAAGCACCTTCCACTTAATGTCTGACACGGATTTGAACAAGTGCCGTTGGGAAAACGAGGAAACCAGAGTCTGTCAGCGAAAGATGGCGCATCATCAACTGGTTAAAATACAAAATGTTGACATTCTAGAGCTCAATGAAGGCTGCTCTTCAAGACTTAAGGGAGTGAGTCTACAGGCCTCTCAGAGTGTAAGGAAGCAATCGACGATACGCCCTTTGACGCCCACAGCGATTGGCTGGCTTACAGCCAACAATACCAGTGAACTTGAACAACTGCAGTTAAAGATACAATATCTTGACGACCACAAAGTTCAAAGGTCGGTGGTAATAATAGGCCATGTACTTTACATGAGAATAAGAACTTTACAAAACAGACAATTGTTAAGTATTGCATTTATTCGAGTACCTTTTAGCTGGCTGATTATATTTAATAAACAGATATATTGTATTCTTTACTCAGTTTGCTTAATACTTAGATGATTAACAGAGGATTATTTACCTAGTCGAAGCTCATTTTCGATACTCATAGCAATACAGAGCTAAAGGAGCAAAGTTATACGTCCGACACGCTATAGTTGATGGTGAGAATGCGAATTGCGATTCATTCAGTTAGGATCACAGCATATTCAATCGATCGAGCATTCACTGTGAACAGATGATGATGATTACTTGGAAACTAGACTCGAGACTCGATCATCAAAATTTAGTTGGTGATCTGCAAAAATCTTGTATAACAACAAATGGATATTCCCTAACTTTAGCTATTAAATACTAATTATACGCATCGAAAGGGAGATGGACAGATGGAAAGATGAAGGGGGGGATGGTGGAGAAGAAGACGAAAAAGAAGAAGAAGAAGGAAAACAAATGGTGAATCATTTAACTAAGTAGAAAAGATGAGCTTACAACGCGTATAGCAATTATGTATGTATAACATTTCGAGCAAAGTAAAAGTTTTGACCATTTAAGTTATGCAAATTTTGTGGTGTCTGTGCGTGTGTGTGTGTGTGTGTGTGTGTGTGCGAGAAACAGTAGGTGAATTGAGAACAGAGCCAAATGGCAAAGTCAAAAAAGTAGCCGTTATTTGCGTGCCGCATGCCAAACAGAATTCAACGGTCACACGAGCAACATTCAACATTCAACACTCAACGGTTTTTCAAAGAAAATAAAGTACTGTTTTTTGTTTTTGGTTTTTTTTTAATGCATTACGCATACGTTCGGTGGTACGTTGTCGCGTTGTGCGTGTGTCACATGTGGCAGCCACAATCCGCAGCAGCAGCAGCGAGTGCCACAAAGCGTGTCGATTTCTTTGCACGCACCAGTGATAATTTGGTGCGTTTACCGTTCTTTGGTGGTGGGGTCGCTCAGCTGTTGCGCTACCTGCGACCCCTTGACCCGACGGCAGATAATGGCGGCCTGGCCAGACGCTCAGCACTGCGGATGTCCCTCGACGAGAACTACGTCAGCTATCGGGGCGCTCAACTCTGGAAGCTCAACTTTAATGGCACACGCAAAAGTGGCGATAATTCACCGGATACCCAATTCACACAGTTTGTCGAAGACTTTGGTGAGTAAATGCAAAACACAAAAAACAAAAAACAAAAATAAAAATAAAACATAAAATAAATTGCTGACGAGGTCATCGATACCATCGATCTGATATTTAAAAAACCATCAATCGTTTTGACAGAGCCACAAATCGTGGAATGTTAACTAACTGGATAAATTCTTAGCTTGCCAAATTTTAGTTAATAATTTAATCAACGGTTTGCAAACGTTTAAATCAAATAGATATTAATCGATTGAGACTCAATATCCTTAATAATATATCAAATCGCCACAAAAGATATGCAAAGTGAAAAGTTCTGCAAACTGAGGATCAATTGAGTTGGGCTGTTGACCTCGTAACCTCGTTAGCTCATTTGAATAGAGTAGAGCATGTCAAAAGTTTGAAACGCCCAGCCAGAAACTCAGTCAGAAGCCCAGCCAGGTAGGCAGACAGACAGCTGAACAGAAACAGGTGCGTTTCTACGCATAAAAATGGCATTAATCAATGGGGTCAATTAATAAAAACAAAAAAATAAACAACAACAAAAACCAAACAACAACAAAAACCAAACAACAACAAAAAAACAGACAAAGCAAAATACAAATGGCAAGAAAACTTTAGAGATTCTTTGACCTTCTGGCCATCAGCCATCAGCGGCGAGAGTGTCGAGAATTAGTTCTGTTTGTGTGGCACGATCAGCAGCATGATGTTGAGATTAAGTTTATTACAACTGCTGCTACTACTGGCCACCACCGGTGGGATTAGGAGATTAGGCGTTATTCCGCGTGCTCCGCTTCTGATCTGGCGTAGTGTCTCGACACTACCGGAACTCTTGTCCCTCAACGGCAACGAATTGTACGAATCAACCTTGGAGAGTTTGCAGTGGTTGTCGCCAACGGATTTGAGACGCTACAATTTTTTATCGCCAGGCTCAACGTATCAGATCAATCGACGCTATCGGAATAATGCATCGGTACGGCGCTACTACGGCTATCAGCTGTGGAAGCTGCACGAGACGCGTCTCAGTCAGCCCCAGTTGAAAAGGTTTCTACGTCACTTTGGTAGCACCTCAAATTAACCAGCAACACTCCATAACTCCACTTGGCTTACCTATCGAATTATCTCTTTTTGCATATTTTAGGCAGCGAACTGTGGAACATCAATCAGGATGGCATCGATGTCCTCATCGAGCATAAGAACGTGGAGGCAGCCAAACAGTATATGGCACAGACATCATTTACCTATAACATCATGATCGATGACATCGAGAGAGCCATCGATGAGACGTACACGGAGATCAATGAGGCGGACACGGATAATACGCTGGCCAATTACTCGCTGCCGTGGCTGAATCGGGAGGGTTCACTGTTGACATGGCGACGCTATCACGACCAGGCCGATATGCAACAGTTTATGCAGAATATACTCGAAAATCATTCCGAACTAGCGGAGATCATCCAAATTGGCCTCACACGCAACAAGCGTCCGCTGGAAGTGCTCAGGTGCGTTTTTCAAAATATATAAATCGATTTTTCATTTTTTTTTTTTCATTTTTTATGTGTTTGATAATTGAAATTGGACAGAATCTCGAATGGCGATCCGAATAACTGGGCGATCTTTGTGGAGGCGGGCATGCAGGCACGAGACTGGTTGAGTCCCGCCGCTCTGACCTATGCCATCTCGAAGTTGACCTGGCTGTGGGAAGAGGGTCTGGCGGATAAATCGATGCGTCAAATCGATTGGTATTTTCTGCCACTGGCCAATCCCGATGGTTATCAGTACTCCCGCCTAACCGATCGCTTGTGGACAAAGAATCGCAATTATGATAGTGCCACGCGCTGCTATGGCGTCAATTTGGATCGCAATTTTGATTACAGTTGGGGCGAGGCTGGCTCCTCGTCGAATGCCTGCACGAATCTCTATCATGGCGAGAAGAGTTTCTCGGAAGCGGAAACTCGGGCAATGCGCAACTTTCTGCTCGGCATGCGTGACTATTTGGGTGCATATGTCTCCTTCGGTGGCTATGGCCAGGCCATCACCTATCCCTGGGGCGATGACGACTATGTGACAACGAATCAGCGCCAGTTGCGCAAAACTGCCCGCCAGGCTGTTCTCAATTTTCGCCGGCTCAATCATGCCGAATACACCATGGGCACCAGCTACAAGCAGAAGCTGGCGCGGGGTGGCAATGCAGCCGATTGGGTGCAGCATCGCATTCAGCCGCAGTTTGTGTACAATGTGTTCCTCAAGGATCAGGGACGATACGGTTATCTAATGCCGCCACACTACATACTCGAGTCCGGCGAGGAGGCCTTCGAGTTTCTACACACAGTCGCCCAACAATTGGCGAGAATCAAATATTAAATATTTGCACTATTATAAACATATATATATATATATATATACATATATATATATTGGACTCATGCATTACATTATTTATTTATTTATTTCCATTTTTCTGTTTTTTTTTTTTATACACTCAATAAAAATTCCCTGAAATGTGAAATCATGTAAATTTATTCTTCGAAGAAATCTGATATGGTTGGGGCAGGAGTTATTGACTGCGGGCATTTTTACCACATGAGTCACAAATGGTTTTGAAATTAACAATGGGTTTTGGGCGATTCCTTATTTATGTTTTTCAGATTTGTTTGTTTGCTTTGGCAATTTTATAAATAAATAGCTATCCAATAATTATAGAAACCATGTTCGTAAATTTAATTAACTAAAATTAGAAATTGCAGATTTGCATTTGAATTAATCATTTATATAAAAATTAGATGTTTATAGTTTGAACTGCTTGACAGGGAAAATGTGTTGCATGCTTTTAGGCGAATCAATTAAATTAAGTTCTTAAGCAAGTCAAAGTAAAGTAGATGTCCATATCCAAGTGTATATTAATGTATATTAATATATATAAATATATATACAAATATGAGCAAGTATTATTCACAAATTTGTAATGATCCATCATGTAAAAACAAGCGCTTCAGCTGATTGGTATTTGTTGGGCACAGAATGCCAGAATGCGCAACAATAAATTCAAGTAGAAAGCAGTGAGCAGAAGAAAAAAAAACACAAGCGGATTAAAAGTGAGAGAATGAGAGCGGGAGAGGGAGAGGGCACAAGCCAGAGCGAGATGGTAGATGAGAGAGGTGGTTCGACTTTAAAGCTACTAGTTCAACTTGGACAAACTTTCACTTTCAATCGCGTTTTGAAAACCAGTAAAATATATACAAGAAAGAAGAAGAAGGAAAAACAACAACAACAAAGACAAATGGCCTGACGACGTCGGCGACGATGTTATTCATTTATTTATTTATTTAACATGCATTTAGAAATTATGCGGGGCAGGCGAAAGGCCGGTCGATAGACCCCAACAAAAAAAAAAAAAAAAGCAAAAACAACACAAAATAAATGAAAAATAAAAGCTCAAAGCGCGCAAAGAAAGTGATTTAAACGCTGATCGGCAAACAGGTGAAGAACGATAAAAAAAAAAACTAAAACTAAAAATGCACGACTAACTGAATACCCTACAAAAAATAGCAAAGTGAAAATAAGCAGCATTGCATGTGTTTTATGTTCTACTTGGCCAACTTGTTGGTTGGCCACAATTTCTAAAGACGATTGTTTGGAATTGAATGGATTCCGGTTGCTGCACTTCAAGAAGGGTAAAAGCGCAGTACACAAAAGTGAAAATATTTTTTTGAAACGATCGCAACAACAATATACACAAAATACGCAAAATACAAAAAGACAGGAAAAAAAAAAAAACAAAAAACAAAATGAAGCTGAAGCTGAAGAAAAATATAAAACAACTTAATTGGAGGGGAGTCGATGTTGATCAACATTAAAAGGCGAAAGAAAGTAAAAACATGGCAAGTGGGTCAAAAATTGCGCCTCGTCATATATATACACACACAAAAGCACACACACAAAATTACATATTCAAATTACACACAAACGTATACATTTATGGCCTGCAGCAATTGACTCAAATTTACCACACAAGCTAAAAATACAAGCTTAATGTTATTTCACACACACACACAGACACACACACACACAGACACAGACACACACACACACACACACACACACATGTTATCAGCGGGTAATTTCCAGCTGTTAAAGATTATGTTTAAGTTTTCAAAAATTTCCCGTTAAACACACATAACGTAGGTTTTTCAATTTATTCATATATAAATACACGATAACCTTAGATTGACGTCAAATAATGAAATATATTTGCGAAAATGTGTCATAATATATGTGTGCCCAAATCCAAGACAGAGAATTCAGAGATAAGTGCGAACAAAAGCATTGACAGTTGTATAGTGCCCCTCAAACTGTGGCACTGACTGTGCAAGTGCAAAGTGCACAATGACCGTTTGACATGCACGTTGCGCACGACTCAATAGGTTGTATGTGTGTGAGTGTGTGTGTGTATGTGTTTGTGTGTGTGTGAGCAATAATTGGCTATTGATAATGCACACGAAATGCAATAGTAGCTTAACAGCAGCAGCAGCAGCAGTCGCAGCAGCAGTCGCAGCAGCAGTCGCAGTCGCAGACGCATCAAATTACAGCACGACGCTGCTGAGAGTCAATGTCGCTGACTTTACAGTGCCTTACACACGCAGCAGCAAGGCGGGAAAGAAAAATGAGGGACGGGGGGAGCAAAACTGAAACAAGTAAGTTTGCTGTAGTGGAGTGAGCACGAATACGATATACCCTGCACCCAGCAAATAAATATAAATATATTCCACTTTTATTGCCAAATTGCAATTTATAAGTTTGTTGTTTAACTCAAATGTAAGCATGCGAGGAAGTACTCTCTTTTCTGAGTAAAATAAGAAGAAAAAAACTAAGCCAGTGCATATAGACTATTATTAATGTTATTATTCTATGCACAACAAACATAAATGCATACATATATATTATACGTGCAGGCAATCGCGAATAAAGGGACTCTGCAGAACATCAACCCATTATCAAGCCATCTCTTTCTCACACATGCACACGCATATTTAATTTTTGATAGAAATTAGTCAATATCAACATATATTTTCCAACATAACTGGATATTTCTTATCCGATCTTGATGAAATTTAAAAGAACACACTTGATTTGCGTAATTCAAATTTGAGGTCTCCATCTAGCTTGCTGCGGCCTGTTAAATGCATATGCTCAATTTCATTATACCCTTCATTTTATAAAAAAAAAAACAGTACTTTTACAGCAGTAGCAGCAGCCACCGACTCATTGAGCTCGCCAACAACACACGCATTCTCGCTGCACACTGCACAAGTGGACAAGTGGACAAATGGACAGTGGACAATGGACACAGGCTGGCTTCACACGTAAATTTCGTTTGTTTTTTTTTTTTCATTTTGTTATGTTTCGCTCCATGCGTGTCTCTCTCGCTGTCCGCGCGACGCTTCGCTGCGACTGCGACGGTGACTGTTGCCGCTGCTGCTGTTGCTGCTGCGACGGCGACTGCTGTTGTTGTCAATTCATTTAGTACGCGCCGATCGCTCCAAGATCGGTCGTCAGTCGCAGCGCAATTTTTCTCTTCCAAAATTATTTTTTTTTTTCACTTTCTGTTGTAATTCTGTTTAACGCTCGTTTTTTTTTTAAATATTAATATTTTTTCTTCGGTCTTTTTTCTGTGTGGTTTTTTCTGTTTGAATTGGATTTTTTTATGTTTTTCTTGTTTTATTTATATATTTTTTTTTATCGGGAATCGGCCCTCGCACATTGGCCTGGCTTGGGTTTTATATAAAAATTGAAGCGACACAAAGACAGCATTTTAGTCGGGGCTCATTCGCTGGCCTGCCCAAGTGTCACACACACACACACACGCACACACACAACTGAGCAGAGCTGAGCTGAGCTGAGCAGAGCAGAGGTGTGTCAACAGCAACTGACCGGCAATTGCAGTAGCATCCAAGAACAAGAAGAAGAACAACACTTGCAGTAGCAGCAACAGCAGCGCTACATAAAACGTAAGCATAAAATAAATTATCCGTGTGAGCGAGAGACAAAGAGAGAGAGACAGAGAGAGGTGAAGTGAGAATGTTAGAGAGTGGGAAGAGGGTGGGAGAGCGAGCAGACGAATGCGGATGCGTTTTGTTAATGAGCGAGGTCATTTGCATGCAACTGTTAACATTCGCCACTGTTAATATTTAACATTCAACATTTGCAAGCAGCAACAAGTTTTTCGCTTAGTGCACTCGCGCTCAGGGAAGGAGTTGCGGACTGAGGGGAGAGTTATCGATAACATCGGGGACACGTGATCGAAAACGAAGGTCGGCCTAATTACGACGCCCCACAATTGAGCCCAGCCCGAACACTAACAGCTTAACGGTTTTTGTTTGTTTTGTAGCACAGTAAACCAGTTCTATCAGCCGCTTTCTGCACTCAAAAATTATGTAAAAAAAAAAGTTAAAAAATCAACTAAATGTAAACGGGTCGTCGGGAAAAAATTAACACAATTGCGTGCTAACCAAAAGCGACAACAACATCAGCATCAACATCAACATCGCCAGCAACAATTTCGAAATGGCCTTTTGTGGTCGGTTTTCTACAACACACTCTTATTTTTTTTTTTTTTTTGGTTTTTTCTTTTCTTTTTTTCAAATCAAGTTGCACAATCAAATGAAACTTAAACTCTGCATAACAGTATCAGATTCAAATAGAGTACAACTCGTAATTTATACTCAATTTCAAATTAAAATAAAATAAAAGAATCCGATAATCATCCGATATTTGTTTGCCTCGATATTAAAGCAAAGCCCTCCTTGCGCATACAAATTATACACAAATCGATTCACTTCGCATATATTTCAATTCGTTTCATTGAACCAATCACCCTTCCCCCCCTACTGTTCCCCTCACTTCCAAATCGATCGGTAACACTTGAAAAAAAAAAAAACAGAAATGAATTGAAAACAAAAGTGAAAAACTGCAATCGCAAGCTTTGGAAAACCAAGCAACTTGTACAATTCCCGCATAACATTGAACTTGAACGCTGTTGCCAACTCTTGGCCAAGGCCAAAATACCCACACACACGCATCAACACACAAATTTGCATGGATAGCGTGCATTAAGCGTAACAATTTTTCATCATTATATATTAACTAAATAAACTAGAAAAATAAAACTTCAACTATTCAGTTGTTGTTACATAAAATTAGTAGAACTGTCGAGTTCTCTCACAAATTTATTATCTGCACCATCATTTCGTATTTTTAGAAAACATTTCCATTTCACTTTTTCAGTTTTTAAATGAATATTCAAAAATTGAGAAAAATATTCACAAACATCACAAAAATTTAATTCCAACTTGTAAGAAAAATCGCACAACAATTGAATTCAATTCAAACGCGATGTTTGTTAATAATTTTAATGATTTACAACACTTTTGAGTGATCGAGATTTAACAAGTTGAGCACACTATAATTTAGTGCCTATATAATTATGTTAATGGAGTATAATTTTGACAAAAAATAACCTCGCCGTTCCAAACGTAAACATAAGTTTATTGATATTAGCAAGTTGAATTATCCATTCGATTATCAGAAAGCAAAACTAAAACAACTTTATTCGAGTAGTGTAAAAGTGCAGTCTCATAAGGTATATACACATTTCTATATATAACTATATATGTAAATATATTGCTAATCAGCCTAGTCGATATACACATAGAAATTGAGTTGGAATATAAATTTTAAATTTTCAATCTAAGATTTCTAATTTTAAAGCGATCATTGCTGTTGTAAGACTTACAGCTATAAAAAGAAATTGGTTTTGATTTATTTATTTGTTATTGCTCATATCTCTTAATTGTTTATTTTTCTCAGTTCGATTAACACACTAATCAGAGTAGCTATGGCTTGATTTGTTTTTTTTTTTTACTTTTTTTGTATGGATTTTATAACCTAAATAGCAAACTGAGCGCAACAAGGCGGGAGGGGGTGAGGGGTCTACGTAATTATGTAATTACTGAAAGTAGTTACTGAATCGCAGCAATCTTCGGTAATTTGTTAACAGCAACTGATAAGCTATCATTTCACAGACACTGCGATAACCGATAGCTGATAACTCAAAATAAAAGATGACTATGAATCGAGGAGGAGTGGAACGATTGATGCTGCTGGCGATGCTGCTTGCCACGGCGAGTGCAGCTAATGAATCTCTGTCATTGGGAAACATAGTTGCCGATTTGCCGGAGCGTTACGATGAGACACAATTGTGGCGCATCCACAACATATCGGACGCAATGCGTCAATATATGCCCGTTGGTCAGCTAATGGAGCAGAAATTCGGTGGCAATATCTGGAAGGAGAATTCCAAATTCCTGGACATCTCCATTGGCAAGGAGCATTTGAAGGCGGCCCGCAACTTTCTCGATGCCCATCATCTCGAACCGCAAATCCTCGCCGACAACGTTCAGTCCCTGATCGACGAGGAGCTGCTCGATGGTGCCCAAGCCACCTCATCGCTGCCAGGCGCACGCGCAAGTGAGTCTTATTTGAATTGACAGCAGACAGACACATTTGAAATATGTATTTTTCGCTTAACAGAGAAGGCATCGCGATCGGGCAGCGGCATGCACTGGAAGGATTATCACGATCTGGACACAATCTACGCGTTTATGCGGGAAATACGCGAAAAATATCCGAATATAGTCAGACTATATACGATCGGACAGACGGCCGAGGGACGGGATCTCAAGGTTTTGCGGTAAGTGACAAAAAAAATAAATAAACCTGCAGTCAAAATAACAGTTGTGCAAATATATGTTTTGGAAAATGTTGAAGCAAAAAAATACTTAAAGTTCAAAGATTATGGAAATTTTATATGAATACAAGCAATCATTACCGAAGATAAGTAAAATAATAGTAGTGATGCTTTCTTAGAATTTTAAAAAATAGCTGAATAAAGAATTCTTCTAAAAAACTGAAAATAAACAGAAGGAATTGGTAAAATCCAAAAGTGTTGTGAGCAGATACATCGAGGAGTAAAATGGTCAAAGGAATCGATTGGGTTTATGAAAGTAGTTATGAAAATATGAATTATTTATAGCGCTAATATTATTTTGACCGCAACTGTATCTGTAAATATACACAAAAGTGCACAAATAGTTTGACAAGCACAGCAGACATCATTTCTGTTAACTGGCAATGACAGTTGAATGTTCAAGTCAAGGCGGTTAACATTGAAATGTTAATAACAGTTAAGCAAGTATTAACATTTGTCGAACAGCGCCCAAAAGCATGTTGTAATTATTTTGTCTTCACTGTTGATTTTGTACAGCATCTCGGAAAATCCGCGTGAATATAAAAAAGTTTGGATCGATGGCGGGATTCATGCACGCGAATGGATCAGCCCGGCAACGGTGACCTTTATACTGTTCCAACTGATGCACAACTGGGAGAATCAACCGTCACATATACGCGGCCTAACCTGGTACATAATGCCGATGATGAATCCCGATGGCTACGAATACAGTCGAACCGTGAATCGTTTGTGGCGCAAGAATCGATCGGGTCCGCGTCGCGCCAATTGCTTTGGCGTCGATCTGAATCGGAATTTCGACATTGGCTGGAATGGTTTCGGCTCCTCGAAGGATCCGTGCAGCGATGTCTTTCGCGGCACCTCAGCCGCCTCCGAGCTGGAGACGCAGGCGGTTGCCGATTTCCTTGCGAAGCGCAAATACAATCTGGAGGCATATCTAACCTATCACAGCTATGGCCAGCTGGTTGTCTATCCGTGGGCCTACAAGGCCGTCAAGGTGCGTGATGCGGCTGTGCTGCAGCGTGTGGCAAGCACAGCGGTCGATCGGATTGCCCAGAAGACGGGCAGCACGTACCGGGCGTCTGTGACGCACGAGGTGCTCGGCATTGCCGGTGGCGGCTCCGACGATTGGAGTCGCGATGCCCTCGGCGTTAAATATGTTTACACCGTGGAGCTGCGTGATCGCGGCACCTACGGCTTCGTCCTGCCACCCAAATTCATCAAGGATACAGCGCTGGAGGGCTGGACTGTCGCCGAAACGGTTGCCCAATCCATTGGTTAACACCCCCTCCCCCCCTCCTTATCCAACCATCTATCTTTCTATCTATCTGCCTGTCTGTGTGTGAGTGTCTTGTTTTTTTGTATTTTGTTTGAGTGAATGTCTATTTATGTATGCATGTATTTGTACATTGTAACATATGTAAAAACAAAAAATAATAATATTTATATATATATATATATATATAATATATACATAAATTTATACAAGCTTATGTCCTTATAAATTATAAATATATTCAATAATTGATTTTTATTTCGATACCAATTCAGCAAATATCAAAACGAAATTTTGCACTTTGAAGGCCCAACAGAGTGTGACTCTAAAACTGCAATGCCTGCACGGCGACTCCTAAGCTGTAAGTGTTGATTTTTGTTTAAGAAATTTCGGTTTTTTGCGTTGACTTTATTTATGGTTTTTTTTTTGGCTTTGTTGGAATTCTAAAAAGAAATCACACAGGTGAATTTGTGTTTTTGAAATAACTTGTAATTGATTTCAACATAAAATAGGACATTTTTCCCCATATTCAAATTTGTAGTTCTCACGAAAAGGAACTTTACTGGGTATTCTACTAACTAGCTTTGCACTCACCAAAAAATACCCAATTTCACTCTTGATGACCCAGCCAATAATATCATAAGATTATTGATGAGGTTTATGAGCCCAATTATTATATTATAATGAATATATAGTCAAATCATAGCTTTTGCACATAAAATTTGTAGAGTGAAATACGGACTCTTATCTATAGATGATATTATTTTGAGTGGGGGCTTCTCACTCACCGTATCCTCATCGTCATCTGTGTTGTCCAATTGTTCCAGCTGTAGCTGTGCCAAGGTCGCGTTATCGTTATCGTTACCGTTGTGTATGCTTGTGTGATTCGTGTGCAGATCCTTGGGCGTTGACTCCTCGGAAATGACCGATTCCGAGGGCAGACTATCAACGAAGGCAACAAAGTTGCTCAGCTGCTCGGCAACTGGATGAGGAGGCGGATGGGGTTGGGGATGTGGATGTGTCTGTGGATGTGTCTGTGTCTGTATGACTGTTCCTGCTCCTACTGCTGCTGTCAGTTTCAGGTGGTTAGTCTGCGTAATCTGGCCGGGATTCGTTTTAGCGCCGACCTGGACATGCTCAATGGAGCGAGTGAAGCGCGTATTCAAACGAATGCTGTTCTGGGGCGACGACAACGACAACGATTGCGGCGACGATGGCGCCGATGGCGTCTGTGTGGCACTGGCCCTAATCGGTTCAATGTCGCCATCGCCCAGACGCATCTGTTGCCGAATCAGGCGTTCCGCTTCCAGCAGCAGCTCATCAACGGATCGGAGATCGGTGTGATCGGAGAGGCGACTCACCTCCTGGAAAATTGTGTCGGGATCGGTGTGCTCCATGTTGCAGTCCTGCTCCTTGGCCAGGAATTCGATAATTGAACTGCTGTTTGTATAATCCAAGGCGCTGCTCACATCCCCGTCCCCCTCCCCCTCCGCATCCCTGTCCCCCACAACATTCGTCTCAGCATCCACATTTATCTTGGCGCATTTCGCACTCTGCCCGCCGCCCACTTGGCGCTGGCGCTGGCGTGGGCGTGGCGCCTTCGACATGCTCTCCTCTCTCTCACTCCCTCACTCTCGCTTCGTCTCTCTGCGTCTCCCTCTCTTTATATGCAACTCTTCTTCTTCCTCTTATTTGTTGTTTATTTGTTTGTTTCCTTTTTGCAATTTATAGTTTTGAACAATTAAATTTTGGCAACTCATCGACTTTTTGTTGTTGTTGTTGTTGCGACCACGACGACGACCGCCACAACGATGACGACACGACGACGCACGCAATTTGCTATTTAGCGATTATTAAAAAACAAAACAAAAACAAAAACAACCACGTGGTTTTCGCTAGTTTTTTTATTCTCGCATCATTTTTACGTCCTTCTTGTGAAGTGCTATAAATTACGACTACTGCGCGTTTCTGTCATTCACGTGTGCACGTAACTGCTCATTATGCGCTCCTCCACTAACAGCACTGATCCACCGCTAACAGAGCTGCATATTAACAGTTTTGCGCCATTCAACTTATTTAAATATTAAAATGTTTTTAATAGTTGTTGTTGTTGGCTTAGCACATAAATTCAAAAATAAAGTTAAGACAACTTTATTACGATATTAAATTTAGGTAATAGAATCCTTTGGACATCTAGAAAATGTACGCTATTTCTTTTTAAATTTTATTTTATTTTATTTTTGATTTGTTTTCTGCAATAACAATATTTAGATGTATAGTGTGTAATAGTATCCTTACTTAGTAATATTTTTCACATTATCGAAAATTTAAAAAAAAAACACGAAAAAAAAAAAACAAATACATACATATATATTTTGCCCCCAAAATTGTGTTTTTTTATATATATCTCAGTTGTAAGCCTAAATATGAAATTTTTTTACTTCATTTGAACCTACACATAAATATACAGATACATACATATAGATATATATATATATGTATAGATACTCGTCGACTTTTTTGTTGTTGTTGCGACCACGACGACGACGACCACCACAACGATGACGACACGACGACACACGCAATTTGCTATTTAGCGATTATTAAAAAAAAAAAAAAAAACCGTGGTTTTCGCTGTTTTTTTATTCTCGCATCATTTTTACGTCCTTGTGAAGTGCTATAAATTACGACTACTGCGCTTTTCTGTCATTCACGTGTGCCCGTGACTGTTCATTATGCGCTCCTCCACTAACAGCGCTGCTCCACCGCTAACAGAGCTGCATATTAACAGTTTTGCGCCATTCAACTTATCTAAATATTAAAATGTTTTTAATAGTTGCTAAGTTGGCTTAGCACATAAATTCAAAAATAAAGTTAAGACAACTTTATTACGAAATAAAATTTAGTTAATAGAATCCATTGGACATCTAGAAAACGTACGTTATCGATTTCATTTTAAATTTTATTTTATTTTATTTTTGATGTTTTGTTTTCTGCAAGAACAATATTTAGATGTATAGTGTGTAATAGTATCCTTACTTAGTAATATTTTTCACATTATCGACAATTTTAAAAAACAAAAAAAATAAATACATACATATATATTTTGTTCCCAAAATTGTTTTTTTTTATATATCTCAGTTGTAAGCCTAAATATGACATTTTTTTACTTCATTTAAACATACACATAGATATACAGATACATATATATATATATATATATGTATAGATGCATGGATAGAGTTCTGTTCACTTAAACGCTATACGCAATAAAATAACTATATATTTTTTTCTTTTCTTTTTTTGTCTGCAATACATTTAATCTTTTACTTTATACATGTATATGTGTGTGTCTGTCTGTTTGTGTGTGTGTGTGCTTATATAGAACATACAATTAGGAAAAAAAAAATTAATAATTAATTATACATATGTAGAATAGAAACATTTAAATAAAACCTAGGTAGCGCTGGATAAAATCGTCGGATAAACAATATGTACAATCGATTATTAGTTGTGTGTGTGTGCGTGTTGTGTGTGTGTGTGAGGAGGTATACATATATATAATAATAATAATAGTTGCTAATATTGCTTATGACTATATAACGTACACATTTATCAGTAGAAATTTGGATCTTTGAGTGTTTTTCTTATTATTTTCTTTAACTTTTTCTTGTCTCTGTGTGTGTTTGTGTGTGTTTGTGTGATTGTAGTTAAAACGCTGACCATGCTCATGAAAATTTGCTATCACTTTTGTTTTTGTATGTGTGTGTGTGTGTTTTGTTTTAAATACAAGACAATATATAATATTGCTAAGCTAAGCTACAAAAAATATGAAACAAATACAAAAGCCGAGCAAAGGAGCACACTTTGTGCGTGTGTGTTTGTGTGTGTGTGTGTGTGTGTGTTGAGTATGTGTTTAGTGAGTGTTGTGTGTGTGTTTGGCTCTCTATGCATTATTACGAAACACATTCATATTCAGAATAGGAAATAAATAATTAAACACAACGACGACAGCAAGTTCGTCCGTCGTCCATTTCCAATTACAACAAACATTAAGAATTATTAATTTGGTGGCAGGCTTTCAGGGATTGGCGGCGACATATATTCTACTATATAGTTAATTAGCTCATCATCTGACATTAATTATCTATGACTGCTGTAGGTCTTGAAGACACGGGGCATGCTACCGCTGCTGCCACTGCTGATGTTGTTTGTGTTTGTGATTGTTGCACTGCTGCTGCTGCTTGTGGTGCTGCTGCAACCGGCATCCTGTGTCTGCATCGACACATCACTTACCTCATTATGATAATGATGATGATGATGATGCTGCTGTTGCTGCTGCTGGTGTTGCTGTTGCTGCTGGTGATGATGATGATGCGCTGTCGTTTCCAGATTGAGTGGCATCGCCATCGCATGATCCTCATCGGCATGCTCGTAGATATAGTCGCGCTTCTTGAAGTTGTCAATTATCTTCTTGGTCGATTTCATGTGTGCCACAAATGCAGCCTCCAACTGTAAAACACATCATTTCAATTGAAAACACCTCACTCACTTTGTACACATTTTTATGCAACTGATTGATTACTCACACTCGAAGTCAGATTCATGAATGTGTGATATTTCTCCAGCACACCGACGATCTCCTTAAAACTATTGCCTCGAAGCTGGCGACGCAGAATCTTCTCATACTGCTCATTATCGGTGATCAGGTTGCCAATCAATATTGCCGCATAGCTGCCCTTCAGCGTGTGCTCCATGTGATGGCTGGCGCGTTGCACAACTGCCAAATCAAAGATGCGATTATTATATATATGCTTATATGGAATGCCAATTGGAATTATCTTATATTTACAATAGCGATCAACAAAGTTGATTTTAGATTTTCTTGAAATATATACACCATTCAATTGTTTTGATTGTTGCCGTCGTTTCAATTACCAGTACCCTGTAATTTGTGATTATTTGCAAACAAACAACTGCTGTTTGCGCATTATAATCATCAACTGCTATAATATAAACTATAAAGGATATATATATATATATATATATATATATATATGACGTCAACTTACGATTGTTGACCGTCTCCTCGACCTCTTCCTGCTTCTTTTTGCCCTTCTCATTGTTCTCGAGGAACGCATCCGTATTCTTCTCCACAAGTCTGCAAGCAAGTCGGCATTATACCAATTATAATATATATATATGGCTATATATGTCTAACTAACCTGGCCAGCTCCTCGCACTTATAAAAGTATTCGAGCAGTGCCTGCATGGCGCTAACTGCCTGATCCCCGGGCGGGGGATTGTCGGCAACGTATTCGGCGGGCGCATGTGCCTGCATCAATGTGGCACGATTCGGTGGCGTGTGCATGCACAGATTGATCAGCAGCGTCAGCACCTGAAAAAATAACACACAGAGAGAGAGAGAGAGAACCAAAAAGAAAACATTTAGTTTAAAAACATGTCAAACTAAATCTTTCGCACAAAATCTGAACTCAAACATCAATTATTTAAATGATTTCGATTTGAAACTTAAATCATAATAAATAAATAATATTTATAATGTCAAGAAATTCGCGATATAAAGCAAAGCCTTAAAGTGTTAACTAAATGAATTAAATCCATAACAAATTGCACCACTTATTACATATTATATAGCTTAAGATGATCATGGTCGCATATATAAACTATGATCAGAGCAAGTCTGTTAGGTATATAAAAGGATATATCGATTAACGATAGACAATCGACAATTGACAGTTGCTCACCAGAATGCTCAGCTCGAAGACACATCGGTCCGGAATGGAGTTGGACGCGAGCAGCAACAGATGGAAACTGGTCTCGATGACATCGCTGCGCTTGCCAAGCAGCTCGGCGCCCAGCGACGGCTGTGCCTCGTTGAACGTGTGCGTCAAATTGATGAGCACCTTCATCACTGGTATGAGCAGTTCACGCATTGCGACGCCCGGATGCTCCTTGCTGCTGTTCTGTTCGCTGGTGCTGCACGGATGCAGCAGCAGCTGGCGATCGCAGAGCCGATAGAGGAAGCACAGTGTGTCGACTGCCCGTCCCTTGGCATAGGTGAGCATATACCGTTGATTCGCCTCATTATGCTGGGTGACATTCTCGAGGACGCGCAAACAACGTGCCACCGTCTGCATGTTGTCGAGCAGTGTCGGTTGCCACACAACTAACGACATGTCTGTGGCAGCTGTGGCAATCACCGGCTGACAGAAATCCGATATCGTTTTGATGATATGCTCCAGTCCGCCCAGTTTACGCAGATCCTCCTTGAACCATTCACCCGCCCGCTTTGAGGTGAGCGAGAGCAGCGTCTCCATGGCCAGGGTGCCCACCGTTATCGATTCCACATTGAGATGGGTGCCCTTGCCCTGGGCCTTGATCTCCTCGCACAGTTCGCGCACCTTCTGCTTGTTCCGCTCGTAGTTGGCACGATCTGTGGGCGATGCGGCAACGCCCACGCCCACACCCTCCGCCTCCAGCAGATTGATCATCAGTTCGAGCGAGTCCCGATCCAGATCCATGTTGAGACCCTCCTGCGACAAGATGTACATAATCGCCGAGGTGCACAGACCCAGACTCAAATCCCGATTGGCATCGGAGAGCGCCTGCAAAAATACAAAATATTTCCACAATTAATAATCGATACAATCGATGAATCTCCTCTGCCAGGTGTTGTCTACTGCCCTGGCTGCTTAAATATATGCCACTCACCTTGAAGAACTTGGTGACGACACCATGGGCACGCACATGCATTCGAAACGCTGGCGTCATGCACTTGGTGGCTAGCTGGAGGGCGGAGAGGCAACGTGTCGGCGGCGGATTGTGCGGCTGCAGTGCATCGAGTATATACTCGACATCGTCGTACATCTCCTGGTATTCGCCAATCTCCTGGATCTGATGTGCCGTCTTCACGTTCCGCACCACCGTATAGTATTCCTTGGTCTTGCGTTCCACACGCAAACCGGCCATTGCCGATGATGATGTCGTCGTCGTCGCCGTCGTCATCGCACCCATGTTACCCAGGCTCATGCCCTCATCCGCACTCGGCTCCAGGTCCAGATCGAAGGCATCGCTGCTCGAGGCAGCCGTCGCCGATTGCTGCGATTTGGTGGGGCGACCAGCACTCAGTTTGCCCAACGCTGGACTTTCGCCACGCAGTGCTGAGCTGCTGCTGGTATTGTTATTTGAATTGGAGTCACCAAAGTCCCCATAGATGGCATCGATGGCGGCCGCTTTGCTCGCCGCCAGATTATCGCCCGCAGTGACACCACCGCATCCGCTGCTGCCGCCACCGCCGCCCCCACCGCCAGCTGTTGTTGTGGCTGAGGCGTTGCTGCTGGCATCGCTACCATTGCCGCCACCGTTCGCCTCGAGGGCAGCGTCCCAACTGTGCTTGTACAGATGCCGTTTGGAGACCGTCGCCTGCTCCGCCTGATCGGAAGGCACCAGGGCGCGACTCTTGAAGATTGAGCCCTTCTTCTTCGATATGACCAGCTTGACGGCGCCACGTTGCGTCTCCTCGAGATTTGGTGGCTGTGTGGTGGTGCTGCTGCTTCCAGTGCTGATAGCTGCCTCTAGGTTGTCTGCACCACTTGTCGCTGCTCCTCCAGCTCCACTCGCTGCTCTAGCTGCTCCAGCCGCTGCTACACCAGCACCACCCGTTGCTGTTGCTGCTGTTCCCCCGGTTGCAGCTGCCGCTGCTTCTCCACCCGCTGCAGCTGCTGCTCCAGCTGCTGCCGCCGCCGCCGCCGCTGCTGCTGCTGCTGCTCCACCTGGCACTTGGTTGTCCAGCGTAATTGTTCGCTTAAATTTATCCTTGAACTTGTAATCACGCAACGGCGACGAGCTATTCGATGTATTCGACAATTCATCCATGCCCGGTTCCGGTTCCATTTCATGCTCCGGTTCCGTCTGCGTCTGTGGTTCCTGCTCCGTGCCGTGTAGCGTCGTTTCGTGCAACGACTCGTATTCCGGTCCCATGTCCAGATCAAGTTCCAAATCCAACGCCAAATCGAGATCTGTGTGCATTTGCTTGGCGGGCGTTGGTTGTGCCTCATCCTGTTTCCTCAGCTGCTCGGCGAGATGTTGCTGCTTCAGCTTCAGCTGTGCCGCATCCGTATCGAGTGGCATTTGTTCTGCGGTTGCTGTCATTGTTACCGAGCCTGGCTGCTGTTGCTGTTGCACTTGGAATACTTGCAACACTTGCGTCACCTGCTGATTTTTGCGTTTCCGTCCATAGCTACGCGTTGCGGCGCCACCGGCCCCATTGTCCGTTGTGGCACGACTCGCCTCCGCTTTGGCAGACAGACTTGCGGCAATTTTATTGATATTGTTGTGCACATTGTTGTTGTTGTTGCTGTTGCTGCTGTTGTTGTTGTTGCTGCTGGGCAAATTGTTATTGTTGCTGGCAGCAGTGCGACCACGACCACGTCGTGTAGCAGCTATAGGAGCACTAGTAGCAGGAGCAGGAGCGGCAGCAGATGGAATAACAGCAGGTGGAGGCGCCTCTGCAGCTGTTGCATCCACTGCATCCATTGAAGCACTTGCTGCTGCTGCTGCTGCAATCTCTGTTCGCTTATTGCTGCTGCTGCTGCTGTTATTGTTGGTGGTGGTGGTGGTTGTTGTTGTGGTTGTAGTTGTTGTGGCACGCGCGCGTGTTGCACGCTTTGTGCTCTGCTGCGTTGCCTCCTCCAGCTGCAGCTTGTTGCGCATCCGTGTGCGCGTCTCCGTTGCCGCCGGCGTCACAATCTCCGCATTGTTGTTCGCCTTACGGGCGCGTCCACGTGTGGTCCGCTTATTGCTGCCACCCGCTCCACCCAGCTGCTGCTGCTGGGTCTCCTGCTCCCCATTGAGGCGTGGCATGGGCACCTCACCACGCAGCACAGCCAATATGTCGGCCTGCTGCAGTGGCCGAGCCGCCTCCGGTTCGCCAGCAACAGTTGCTGCTGCTGCCGCCGAACCCCCACCACAGTCCATGTTCATCATGGACTCCAGTCGCGATTCAATGTCTGAGGGTGGTGCCACCAGCGATGAATGTTGACTTGTCTCCAGATCGCTGGTGATGACACTCGAGCCACGGCTGCGTATCACACAGCTATCCTCCTGCACCGACTGGGCGAGCAGCTGTGGCGTACTATTTCCCTTGGATGAGTTGCTGCCCAGCACCGAGGATTGCGAATCGAAATCGTGTTCGGGCGGTGAAATAAGTGCGGAGCGTGTTGTGGGCTGGGATTGCTGCTGTTGTTGTTCGTTGATCGCCAGGTGTGGCGATGGTGTTTTAAACTCCGAGTTGGCCAGCTCAGCAGCTGCTGCAGCGCCCACGCCAGCTGCTGCTGATGATGCTGCTGATGCTGCTGCCGCTGCTGCTGCTGCTGCGGCTGCGTGTTTGAGATGCTTGTGCTTTTTGCTTTTGGATTTCTTTACGCTCCGCGAATCCTCGCCAGCTGCTTTGGCAGCTGCTGCGGCGGCTGCTTTGGCAATCGCGTTGCGAATCACGTCCGTTTTGATGATCAGTTTTAGGCGCTCCTTGGGCGGCTTGTCTGGTGAGATTTTCACTGTGCAATAATTGATTTCGGGCGGTTCCTCCTCATCCTCCTCCTCCTCTTCTTCTTCTTCTTCCTCCTCCTCTTCTTCCTCTTCGTCAGCGTCTGCTTGCCTTGCTTCTGCTGCAGTTGGCGGCCTTAGCGGTTTTACAGTTATTTTTGGCGTTGTTGTTGTTGTTGCTGCTGCTGCTGCTACTGCTGTTGTTGTTGTTGCTGTCGCTGCTGTAGTTGTTGTTGCTGTTGTTGGTGTGTTTATTGCTGCTGCTGCTGCTGCTGCTGCTACCGCAGCTTCGAAAGGAACTCGTTCATTATTCTCATCGTTGGGCGTTTGGAAATGTGTCGGCGAATTATTTGGCGGCTCTTCGCTATCCGTGCTGACTAAGCGCGATGTGCCCTGAAAATTGAAATGAAAATTGATACCGTTGTTTAATAACTGTAGATCAACATTTGTTTAGTTTACAGTTTACAATTTCTGTTGGGTTTATTTTTTCAGTGACAATTAACACTTGGCTATTGGCGACCGACGACTGCCGCACAACGGAAACAAACAACAACTGGCGGTGTTAGTAGAGAAAAAAGAAAACAACAGCAACTCAAGAAAACAGCACAAAAAAAAAGACTCCATTTAATGTAAAAGCGCGCGTAATTTAACACTGCTTGTTGTTGTTGCTGTCGCTTTCTCTTTCCCACACAGCGCTCAGAAGAGCGCTTCAAACAGCCAATGCATGTGTGTGTGTGTGTGTGTGTCCATGTATGAGCGGACTAATGAGTGAGCGAGCGAACGATCGTGCGTGCGTGAGTTAGCGAAAGAAAGAAAGGGAGACAGTTATCGATCGTTCGCATACGCACGCACAGTGGTTCACAGTGTGGAAACAAAAGAAATGCATTTGACTTACTCTTTTTGTTATTTTAGTGTTTTTTAAGACAAGCATAATATAAAAAAATGTACACACAGTAAAAAATTTGACCTCTTGATTATGTGCAAGCAGTAAATGTCAATATTAAAACTATAAATTATAATTTAAATTCTAATAATATAAAATAAAAAATTATAAATACAGCTTTTTTTCCAAATTTAAATTCTAATATAATAAAATTAACAATTTTAAGTGGAGCTTTTTTTGGGCAACTTACTTTGGAAATGCGTAGAACAATTGGCGGATGTTCGGGTGTACGGGAAGCGCTTGAGGAGCAGGCGGAAGCGGATGGCACTGTTGCTGTTGCTGGAGCTGTAGATGCAGCTGGAACTGGAGCAGTTGGAGCAGCTGCTGCTGGAGTTGCTAATGATGAAGCGCTGGGCGCCTTTGATGGTGGTGGAAGCGCTGGACTTGAATCTGCTGCTGCAGCTGATCCTGCTGCTGCTCCTCTTTCCACTCCTCCACCCACTGCAGCTTCTTGTGCATTTGTTGCCGTCTCCGCCGGACGCGTCTTGGGCATAATGAGATCCTTAACGGGCGTTGGATAACGCTCATCCTCATCGACCTCACAATAGTTGACCTGCTTCCGAGCACGTCCCAATATTCTTGACGGCGGCGCCTCCGGCTTTAATTTCTTCTCCTCCTTGAATTTTTTCTTCTTCTGCGTGTTGCCACTGCTGGGTGTGTTTGGAGTTGTTGTGTTTGTGTTGCTGGTGGTGGGTGATGCAGCTGCCAGGTCGAGCATGTGATCTGCCAGATCCATGGACATGCTGTCACTTAACGCACCGGGCGTTAAAATTGCAGTGGCTGTTGTTGCCTTCTTTTTGGGGGATTTGCGCTTCCGCTCAGCGGAGCTGCTCGCCTTGCTCAGCTTCAGCTTGAGCGGCTCATGGTGAAGCTGATGTTGCAGCTGATGGTGGGTATGGGTGCTTGCCATCGGATCTCGCATTGGTGAATTGCCAGCGGCGCCACAATGTGGCAACTGTTGTATGATCTGGGCGATGACTTCGGGCGGTGCCGCGTTGCGGGATTTGAAGAATTTTTTGGGTTTCGGTGGCTCCGGCACCGATATGGACATATCATTTGGATCATGATCGTGCGACGAGGCCGGACTCTGGGCGGGACTAGCGGCCGCAGCAGCGGCCATCGGATGCAGTGCAGCCAGTGTGTAGGTGCGTGTCGAAGTAAAGCCCATTTTGCCCCATTTGCCGACAGTGCCAACGGAACGGGCGACAGTGGGACGATTTGTGTTCTCCTTCTCCTTGCACAGTGAGTCCAGGGGCACAACTATGTTCTTGCCCCACCGTGACATTTTGAACAAAAAAAAAAAAAAAAAAGGAAGGATCGAGCAAAGTCCCGTTACAAAGTCCCGTTTAAAGTTTTGTGCTCGCTCTCTCTCTCTCTCTCTGGCGCTCTCTCTTCAGTTTTGTTTATACTGCTTCTAGGCGCTTATTGCTCTCTTTGTTGTTGTTGTTGGCGCAACAATTACGCTGCTGAATGTAAGAGAGAGAAGAGACATAATTAAATATTTATCTTCAATTCATAATTAATATCGCACGCACACACCCACACACACACATAGTGTGTACTCCTGAGCCATAATTTGACATTAAAGAAAACAACGAAAAAAAATTAGCAGCTTCTGCCAGCAGCAAATGTCAAAAAGCAACAACAACACAAACAAGCGCCGTAAACATGACGTGCGTGCGAGCGAGAACACAATAGTCACCGACTCCGTTTTTCAACATTTTGATTGTTGCCAAAAAAAAAGCAGGCAACGAAAAAAAACTAAATTATTGCACTTTCGTTTTGATCAATTGAGTTATTTTATTTTCTTTGATATCTTCTTTTAACGTGTGATTGTTTTGCGTTGCATTTGGCTCACCTGAAAAAAAAACACAGTTGTTGTTGTTGTTTGTTGTTTTTATTGCTGCTCTGCTCTGCTCTGCATGTGGGTATATGTATATGTATATGCATACACACACACATGCATAAACATATATGTATGCGCATTTGTATTTCAAATCTCTGTTGCTCTATATGTGTACATGTGTGCATGTTGTGTGTGTATGAGCGAGTAGGAATGCAATAAAAAACACACACACACACACAGAAACACAGACACAGAAACGTTGTCGTTTCGTTCGCTTAGCTTATTGGCGCAATTTTCTGTTGCACGCGCGAATTCTTGCGATGCTTTTTCGCATGACACACACACACACACGCATAAACAATTTACGATAATAACAACTAATACACTCACTGTTGCAGCCGATTTGTTAATCTTGTGCATAGTGTTGAGTAGCAAACTGCATGTTTTTTGTTGCACACATTTTCCACCACTTTTAACAGCAGCAGCAAATCGCAACAACAGCTACAAATTACATACATACAAATCGCTCGCTGTGCGACACTTGCAATTATTGCACATTGTGGCACACTGGTTCAATGGAACGCTTCAAATGCACCGTTTTCTTGTTTTCTGGTCAATCCAATTTGTTAAGCGTTAAAATCACACACAAAGTATATTTAATTTTTTCTTCGCAACTACAATTTAGAGTGACCAAATTTTGTTTGCGTTGTTTAAGGCCCGACATTCGCCACGAACGGACGCAGTGTTGTCTTTTCCGATAACATTTAAGTTGCGCATTTGCGTGTTAACGTTGCAGCTCTACACGCGTTGCGCAGCCAACTTCTGTTGAGTAGAACGTTGCGTGCAGCCAACATCAAGTGATTGACGCGACCAACTTCATGTTAGCGCCACAATTGAAATTTGTTGCATCGTTCGTTTATTGTGTGATTATTAATATTTATGGCTTATTGATTAGCTTATGGCTGTCCGTTCCACTCTGCTGTCCATTGATAATATACGCCAGTGGATCATCCTTGCTGGACTCCATCAGATGCTCGCACGATGTTTGATTAATCGGAAACATGAACGACAAATCAATACAATAACGCGGCAATTTCTCCCTAAAAATGTACATTTTGAGTCGATTAAGGTATGTAAAAACGTTTCTTTTGTATTTTCGGCTAACCTCAAAAATGTTATAACATTATCGCCCAATTTCTGCTCCCGGGACAAGAGCAATGCGGATAAATAACGTGAATGCTTCTTCTTCTCGGCACAGTGCATAATTAGACCCCAATTGGCATAATCCGTGTCCAGCACATATGTATTATAGACGCCCTCATCTGGAAATATTTGGCAAATTAAGATTATATACAAATTAAGATTATATATTAAACGACTTACATATATCCTCTGTGTGCTTCCAGTGACCTGAAGTCTCGGGATCCGGTATTAGCCACGTAATATTCCCCTGAAGCTTCTCGCGTAACGGATCCTCCGCAAAGATGTAGCTAAAGTTCATCGTTATCTGTCGAAAATGGGCATTGTTTACATGTTATGGTATATAATATATTCTTGTCGTCTAACTCACATGCCGATCCTCAATGGAGAAGGCGAAATTGCTGCGCATGCAGGCATATTCGGGCAGTTCCTCGGTGGATGCATAATACTGCACCACATGCCAATTGCCCATCATCTCGGTCAGATTGAAGTTCCTTATGGCGCGCACCTGCTCGAACATTTGTGCAGATCTCATAAATTACTCACAAACAATTCTCTTTTATTTTTCAGATATAAATTCTAAATATTATATAAACGATGAAAAAGGTTTGTGTATCTTAAAATACAAACGTTTATTAATAATATAAGCAACTAAAAAGCTAATAAAACAATTCACGAGATCAAGTTTGCTTTCGATAATCGATAACTATTAGTTCCTCAAATATCAGTAATAAAAGCCACAATCTTAAAGGCATAATATGCATATGTATTAATATTGATCAACTGGGCAAATTACATCAAGATCGGATAAGAAACACCAAAGTTGAGTGTGCAAAATTTATATTTGGCAATATAAAACTATAATTTATCAAAAATCTGACTTCGATCTGACTTGACTACAGCACTCTTACTTTGCATTCTAATTATTGCGTTGACTCACACCACGGTGCAGCCAGCAGCAAACCCAAATTCATTGGGGCAAATGTGCGTGCCAACTGAAATTAAGCCACACACACACACGCACACATATACATGCATATGTACAAAATGTAGTTGCATGTCACTTTGTGCATTTGTTCAATTTGTTTTTGTGGCTTTTGGCTGCGTTCGCTTTACAGCTAGTCATACAAAAAAAACGTTAGAAAAATCCGCAAAAAAAAAAATCACTGCACTTGACCGCCTGTCAACGTTGGCGCAATGTCGGCGCCAGCAACTGAGACGGCGACGGCGACGGCGACGTCAACAGTGACTGCGAGACGCGGACGTCAGTCAGTCAGGCCAGGCACTTAGAAAGTGTGATTGATTTTGGCATCACTGTGCGCCCATTTCTTCGCCCCCAGACACATTCTGAATGAGAGTCGCACTTCACTCGCATATTGATGAGAGCAACACACATACATACATATATGTATATACATATATGTATGTATATATGGAATTTCGTTATTGCATTTTTTATATGTACATATATGTAGCTCCAAAAATATTTAGTTGGATTTACTACATATATTCCTATGCGATTGATTTTCAGCATGAAAACCTTTTTTTTATGTCATACGATTTTAATCATATACATACATATGTATATATGTATATACGTTTTTTTTTTACTTATTTCTTGGAATGATTTCACTCACATTTGGGCATTTCTTGCGCAGATCCGCTCGCTTTCTGCATTGTGCCGCATAACTGTTAAATTTCGTCAAGGCCAAAGCGCTGGGCCAATCGAGCAGGAGCAGAAATGTGAACAAAAACAGCAGTTGAGCTGCCCCCCTTTTCCGGGGGGTAGTCATTGGGATAAGGATACGTATTATTTATCCGCTTATCCACTAATTGAGCGCTTGGACTTAGAGAGTTGCTTGTTGCGATGTAGTTGAAACACTGTGTTTCCATCGCAAACGGATGCGGCCGCCGCAAGCAGCAGCAGATCTGACTCTTAGCGGATAAGACGCCATAAATACAATTGCATATGTACATATGTATGTGAATGTATGTGTTGTGTGTGTGTGTGTGCAGACAGAGTTGTATATTACATAGCATTTTTATGTAGAGCTTATTAAAATGTGATCGTTGTTTTTGTCGCTTATTCATTATCGTAGCTGAAAATAAAACACACACATACAATTGCGTTTGTTTAGTGCTGTGCGCTAAGCGATTTTATAGCCAAATGACCAATATAAAATATCGCATAACTCTGGCAATCAGCAGAAATACTCTAATATAAATTTCCATATGCATATAAATATATACATATAGATGTACATATATTTAATATGGCATAGGCTAGAATTCCGCCAACAGTAACAAATTTGTATAAACTTTGCTATAGCTAAACTAGCTTTGCTTGGCTTGCACTGATTTACTCATCTAGCTGTAAATTGCGAATCAGTTGTCAACAGAGGCGCACTAGTATGAGTGTGTGAGTGTGTGTGTTTTGTATGCAATGCGTCATTTAGCTTATGGAAATTGATATTGGAATGCGTGCAAGCATCCAGCATCTCTCTCTCTCTCTCTCACTTGCACTCTCTTATCAAACGTTCCAGTGTTTATGCATATACATATTGTTGCTGTTTTCATAGAGCATGCACCACTGTGCAAATACACTTTGGATAGAGATGCACATAGACAGCGGAAATTTAATATTTTTGGCTGCATTTGGAGTTCTTTTTATATTTAATTTTATTTTTGTTGTTTTTGACTTGACGGTCCCTTTAGCTCTTTCTCCAAACAAAAAAATAAAAATAAAAACAGCCCTGGACATCGGTCAGTTTCCCATGCTAAATAACTTTCTCGCGCCACTTGCTGGGCGGCTGATAAAGATGAAATCTGTGTAGTTTTTTTTTGTGGCGAGACTGTTAAAAAGGTATGCAGCAAACAGGAAACACAAATTTATTCTTTACGATCGCGAGAACAGCCTTTGGACACTTTCTCTTTATTGCGAAACTTGTTGGGCGGCATTTTCACGCAGCCATCGCAGCCACAGTGCCAGAGCCACATTCAAAATCCACATGCCATCCAATCCACAAACATATCCAGCATCCACAATTCACTTGACATCCTCAGCGCTGCGGCTGCAGGTGGCGTCGCTAACGCTGACGCCTGACGCCAGCAGCTGCAGCGTCTTCACTTTCCTTCTTCCGCCATGCATTCGCCGTCTGCTGCTGCAGTTGCTGCGTCTGCTGCGTCTCTGTCTGGTTTGGTCAGTTAGCCAGTTAGCCAGTCAGTCAGTCAGTCAGTCAGTTGGCCAGCCCAAAAGCGGCGCAACTTTCGTCGCGCTGCCGACGGCGACAGAGCGACAGCGACTGGCTCTATGGACAGTTCCGGCTTTAGCGGTCATCATCTACACAAGGCAGACGCAGACGCAGACGCAGACGTAGACGCAGTCTTTGGACAAACTTTGGTCAACGGACGGACATCTCTCAGCCAGGCGCGACGCACTTAAACGAAAAGCCGCTTTTTTTTTATGTGCGCCAAAAAGAAAGAAAAAAGAAATGAAAAGAAAAGAAAAGAGTGGCCAGCGCTAAAAAAGGCGAGAAAACGACCAACGAGAAATGTCTCCTGATCGACACACACACACACATATATACATATATATATATATACGTGTACTTACATATGTCTGTGCGCTGAAGATGAATGAAAACCAGTCGCAAATATATTTCTGAAATGATCGACGAGCTAATGCCCTTTAATTGTTAATTAATTATTATTTTTTTGTTTTAATTTTATTTTATTATTATTATGACTATTTTTATTTTTTTTTATGAAATTCTAATGCATTATATTTGATCATTTAATTGCAAATGTATCTATTTCAATATTAATGGTATTGCTTTAATTTTATGCAGTTACTTTTCTTTTGAAACTCTTAACAATTCAATACAAATTAAAAGCAAACTTGAACTGCCTGTATATTTTATTTATTTTAATATATTTTCATATTTATTTTATTTGTATGTTCACATTCAGACAATATCGATTTTTATCGCCTATTTATCGATTAACTGTCTGTCGTTAGAAAGAAATGGAAATTGAAATCTTGACACAAATGTATGCTGATCAAGCACATAGAATACCCTTTAAAATTTAGAAATTATTGTTTTTTTTTTTATTAAACAGGGTATAATAAGTCACAAAATGCGTAGACAAGAGCAGGTAACCCATTTTATCACAAGCTCAACGAACAAAAAGCGTGCAACTGTTGCAGTTGCAGTTGCAATTGAGACGGTGACTCAGGGGCGGAGCTGAGGGGCGTCTGAGTGGGTGACTGGCTGTCTGCCACAGACGATCTGTCTATGATCTACGGATCATATATATTGTCAACACATTATCAAAATGCACTGCAATAAAATTTGTAATTTTCCACTGATTGTTTATTTTATTTATTTTTATGTTAAAACTTAAATTTATTATGCAGTTCAGCGAACTTTAAAATATTTGGCATGAAAAAAGAAGAAAAAAAACAGCTTAAAATTAATAGCAAAATAATTACCGAAAGTGCATCCAATATAACTGCCAGTTAGCTAACATTAACTTTGACAGCAACATGAGATAATGGCGCTTGGATAACACTTCAATAAAATTCAAATAAAATTCATGTGATAATGTGAGAGGTGAAAGTCCTTTGATGTCTGTAATATAGAAGTATAGGATTAAAAGTATACAATCAAAAATAATATATAGAACACATATATACCTATAGTATGTATTTTATACATGTGGTCAAAATAATAGTAGTGCGCACATATGTATGTGTTGGAAAATACTTCAAATATAGTTGAAATATTATGACAAATTTATTTAAGCTCAAACAATCGATTTTGAAGATAAGTAAATATTAAATTTATTAATAAAAAAATGTAATTCCTTAAATTTATTATTTTTATTAAATTATTATTTACATTTAACATAATAGTGGAATAATAGTGAATAGTTAATACAGCTTTCCCTTTCTAAAAACTAGATTTGATTCATTATATTTTTGAAGAACTATCTATAATATATATATATATATATATATATATGTATACAGCTTAACTATTTGTAAATTATGTGATTGTGTTCAGTTTAAGTATATAAGTATTTGTTGCTAATTGTATATCAGGCCACTGTGCACTGTAGTCCCGATTTCTCAATGTAACAAATGATAAGGCGATGAGCTTTTGTTTTTGGACATGCCAACAAGATTTTAAAGACAACAACAACAGCAACAACAACAATAGCAGCAGCAACAACAAGAAAAGAGAAAAAGTCATGCGTATTTGTAGAATAAGCCAATGATCATAATGACTGCCGTTGTTGCTGATGATGAATGGTAATTATGATGTTTAGATGCTGAAGTCGAGTGCGCTGTCACGCCCCAAACAACAACAACAACTGCAACAGCAACAGCAACAGCAACCAAGCAGCAGCAGTAGCAGCGGCCACAGGGTGACAAGGCATGTGGCAAGTGGCAGGTGGCAGGTGGCAGGCAACTGACTCGTCTGGAATGTCAAACGTTTATTTGCCGGTAATTAAATTTGAAAATGATTTAAATTTCACCAGCGAATATTTGGAATTGGACTTAACACTTTCTACGTCGGGCACGTTCCTCTAACAAACCCAAAGGCCCAGCCTCTGGGCCACTTACACACTTATCCATATACGTATACATATATATATATACAGACAGTCTGACAGACAGTTCGTCAGTTGGTCAGGTGGGGCCCACCCGCAAGCGCAACATTTTCTACGATTGCCAGCTGAGTGCTCTTCGAGCCGTACCGCACCCAGCCAAGAGGCAAGCGGGTACCCGTCACCCAGCACCCGGCACCCGTCACCCGTCAGCCATTAACCGGGCAACCGGGCAACGGACTCCGGGCAACCGAGAGCAATTCAATGATCAATTCATCTGATTGGGAATATTTTATTTTCTATTTGCAATTGATTGATGTATTTTTCATTTCAGTTTTACATACCCTGTGCACATTACAATTGAAGTGTGCTGCACACGTAATTTATATTATTCTATAATATATATATAATATATATAATATAATATTATATTATTTATATTCCTTATCTTTATTTAATTTAAGATGTTTGTGTGTGATGGGAAAGAATAGACTGAATCGGTCGTTTGATGGGACATTGTAGACTAATTGCCTGATTCCACTATCAACATTTCGAACATTCGTAAAGTATGTTGCGGAGGTTAGAAAATCAATCGAGTATTTTGTGTTTTCTAGCTATATAAAGTCACCACATTAAACTTGGTCAGTAGCCGATACTCTACCGATTTTGTGACAATCAAGAGGCATCCTTAAAGTAGTCAAGAAGATGTAGTATCCGGGGGAAACATGTGTTAAGATCGAAAAAGAAACGAAAAAAAAAACTAAAGATATATATATATATATATATAGACAAATCGGCAATATTTTACTTTCAAATGTGGGCTGTTCACAGGCTACAGGATATCTGTCAGTCGAGCACTCCCGCTTAAGGCACTCTTACTGTCTTTTATTTTTTATTTTTGGCTGGCAGGCGGCAAACGCAAAAGCAAAATCAAAAGCCAAATGTCGCGACTGGACATTGCTCACTGTGGTTGTTGCTGCTGGTTGTTGTGGTTGTTGTTGCTGGTTGTTGTGTGGTTGTTGTTGTGGTTGTTGTGCAGCAGCAGCAGCATCGTAAAGATTCATCAACATTGCTCATTGCCGTTGGCAATTTGTGTGCGAGTGTGTTCATATTCCATTAAGATTTGCTTTGTTCGATTGATCTGAAGAATGCCAACTGGAAGTGCTACTCAATGCACAAGGTACAACAATAGCAGCAGCAACAAACAACCACAACAACAATAACAACAATTGTTACTTGAATAATCATCATTGTTGTGGTTGCAATTTAGAAAAGTGAAATTAACTTTGACTGTGTGGGATATGGATTGGTATTATCTACAGCCAATATAAGACTTAACTTAAGATTCGTTTTTTTTTTCGCAAACCTTACGAAACTTTTAATTATTTGATTATTGTTTATAAAACGTGCTCAGCATTAAAAGAGACGCAAACAATAAAATTCAGCTGCAAAAACTGGTTAAACCTTTGATTAGCCAAATACACTAAATTTTGTCAGTCTAGTTTAAATGGAAAGTGAGTTGCTGATCAGAAATATATATATATATATATATATACGTGTGTACGTATATAAAATATATATTCACGTGAAATATCTTACGATGTTTAAATACATATTTTAACTATTTATTTATACGAATTATCAAATGTATAGTTTATTAACTGATTAACAAATATAAATAATAGCATTAATAATAATAATAATATATTGTGTCAAGATGGAAGACTTTATCCTTTATCAAGAGTGTCTCTTATTGATATCGGACATCGATTTGTCTCAACTCGACAGATCGACTCGGCTTTTGATGCTGATCGAGAATATATATATATATATATATATATATATATATATATATATATTGAATACGGTCTTGCGTTCTGCTGCTTCGTCATTTTTAATTTGTTTAGAATATATATGACTCAGTTGATTCATTCATTTACGAAATATCATTGTACGATGAGCAGTTGGCATACATAATTTGTATGACTGATTGAATACCCTGTAATCATGCACAAATAACTTTAGCCGCTCTCTAATTGAACTAGTCAACTGTTCGAGTGTGACTGGCGAGTACTCGAGTACTCGAGTATCTGGAAACTATGTCAGTTCATAATTGTTGGTCAATCATTTGGGGGAGACGCAAGCATTGGCTTTGGTTAATGGTTAATGGGCGCACTTGCAACACACGCTTCGTGCCTGCCACAGTTGTCGAGTTGCAGCCAGTTAAATTATGCACAGACAGACGCATGTGCGTGCCCTTGCCTTGCATCTGCCCCATTCATCTTGCCACAAGCGAGTCGATTTTTGTTTTCATTTGTTTACGCATGCGTGGCACAAACACTTTGAATATTCCACAATCATCTTCGTCGCGTCTGCGATTTTGGAATTTTTGAATTGGGTGGGGTTTTTTTTTTTGGTCCCCTCCCTCGATCTCTCAGCTAAAGTTTGGGTTTCAGTCTCACTTCGTGATGCTATTTGTAGATCGACGACTTTGTTTTCATTTGGGAAAGTGCTCAAACTTTTTTTTTTTTTTTTTTTTTTTTTTGTCATACTCGTGGTAAAAGTTACCAGCCATAGAATATATATTTTCGGTGATCTGTCGTACATATTTTCATGCTGGCAGTTGACAGAAATTTATCTCTCTCTGAATTGAAGCCCTGGAAATGTGATAGCTGTTTTTTTGTTTATCAATATGATGTTTGGTATGATATGATAATATGCTCAAAGAATTCTAGATGAATAGATATATTCAGAGAGATTGTACTTAAAACTCAAACTTTCGATTATAAGAGAGATCTGTGTACACTTGAAACGTTTCGGTAAAGATGATTATAAATTGATTCGAAATCTTTCTGTTTGTAACTATTTCTTGTAAAAATATTGCATTTTGATCTTGACTTTTAATTTCTGAAGTTGAGGCAGCCATGACATGATCTGACTATATAGATAAGTATATACTTAATAAGTACAGACACGAGACACAATATGGTCTATGAACTGTCTGATTCAATTGCCAGATGATGTATTTAAAATATAATTTTTTTTATAATATCTATGCATAAATTAATCTATAAATTTGAGACAGCATCTTTATATATCATTTTTAATAATATCTATATATAAATGACTGCTTCTTATATCTATAAATTGGTTACAGCTTCTTTCTTTTTATTATTATTCTCAGTCTCAGTTTAAGTTAGGTTTTATATTGAAGAGCACTCAAATTGGATTCAGACGAACTTCAGTTTCATAAATTCCAAATCTAGAGAAATGAGAGGCTCGCAAGTATGTGTGGCACATACATATACATATGTATTTATGTGTTTAACCACAAAGAGCGGCGCCTCGAGCCAATGTGCCTCAAGTGCCAAAACTCAAATACTGCAATGAGTGCGAGTCTGAGTATGAGTATGAGTGCGAGTATGAGTGCACGAGTATGAGAACTTGATCATGTGAGTGTCTCTGTTTTCTCGCACGCCCAGTTTGCCAAAAAAATAAAAATAAAAAAAAGAAGATAAAAAAGTACTTTTGAAACTGAGGCATGACAACAATAACAATGGCTATGTAAATAATTGATGCGAGCTTCTCTCTCTTCTTTCTCTTCTCGCTTCTCTCTGCCCGCTCACCAGAAGAATCTTTTTGGACAGCTGCTAATTGACTTTCAATGTTTGGGAGCAGCTTTTGTTGGGGTGCTGAGAAAGTGAAATTGATCGCACTTGCCACTTGCCACTTGCCATTTGCCATTTGCCACATGCTACAAGTTGCACATGCCTCGTCTCCATTTGTTTTGTAGTTTGTTGTTGCTGATGATTTTAGAGCTGCATACGCAGGGCATTCTAAGGAGGCAAGGAGCAAGCAGCAAAGGAGCCAGAAGCAAGAAGCGACACAGAGAGAGTGAGAGGGACAGAGAGACAGAGAGAGAGAGAGAGAGAGAGAGGAAAAGGGAGAGAAGAGGGCCGCTTTCTAAGCCGCCTTAGTCGCCGCTGCAACTGTTGTTGATGCGATGATGCCGCTGCTGCTGTTGCTGCTGCTGCTGCTGCTGCTGCTGGGATGAGTTGCATGAGTTGCAACTTCAGCTTTTACCACGCATGCCGGCGACACTTAAAAGCGAAACGAAACGAGCAAATATCAACAGCAGCAGCAACAGTAAACAGTGAGAATACTATTTAATGAAAGTGCCTAACAAATAGATACCCTGTACTCTGATGTGAACGTTTAATAATTTCTTGATCTGGCTGCCTTCTGCTCTATTTTACACTGCCCGAAAGTAGGCTTATTCAAGCATCTTTCTGCCTTAAAAAAAAGGTTACAAAAATAAATAACTTAATCAATTTCGAGCCATAATTGAGATATTGATGATTGGAACACAAGCATAAGTTTTTCTCGTTCTTTGATAAGGAAATAAATATTTTCCTCATAATAATAATAATTAAGAATTTATTTAGTTATATAAATAGTTATATATTGTGTATAAATTGCATATAACCTTTCCAAATCAAGTTTTATGTTTGGGGACTGAATTTGTATAATTTGAATTGTTATTTGCTGGTTTGCAATTTGTTGCAAGTACTATAATAAATACAATAGTGAATGGATTTATTCCGTTTATTTCACATTTGCGTTTAGAATGCCCCCGATGCGGCACTTGACTGATTACAGGGTATAACAATGGTGGCAACTGGCTTTAACCCAATTCTTTGGCTGCATTTCCGTCACCGAGTGAACTACTCAAAAGGGCCAATCTCCGACTTCGACTACGAGCTTGACTCCCAAGATGCAATGGTGAATAAAAAAACTAAAAATAAAAATAAAATGTGTCTTCTCATTGCTTAATGGCAGCCGCTGCTACTGTTTCTCGGCTTCTTTTTAGTTGTTGTTGCTTGTTGCTTGTTGCTTGTCGGTTGTCGTTTGTCGTTTGTCGGTTGTCGGGTTGTTTGTGTCGTTTTCACTTTGGTTGCAGTTGCAGTTGCCACCTTGTAACCCGGCAATAATGGACAAACATGCGACCGATTGCAGTCAGCGCAAAGGTTATTGCAACAACTCAAATAGCAACAACAACAGCAGCAACAACAACAACAACAACTACATCTAGCACTATTAACAACAGCACGTTAAAGTTGTATGCGGCAGATGACAAACGACAGCCACTCGATGATGAAGTGTCAATGCAATGAAAACTAAACTAATAAATTGTGAGAGCGACCCAAATAGCTGGCTAGAAAACCTGGCGTGGCTAAAGAGGATTTTACTGGGCGATGGCTCTTCTCCTCTGCCACAGCCACAGCCACTGCCACTGCCACAGCCACTGCCAGTGCCACTGCCACAGCCACTGCCTCCGCTTCCTCTTCCCCATCCTCTGCAGCTGCTTCCATTGATGATTCTCCATCTGTCTTTTGTTTTATGCTGAGGGCACAAAGAGTGTTGCAACAATATGGCTATATGCAAAATTATAATATAAAATTAATAATAAAAAAAACACTGGAAAGAATGATGCATATCCTTTGAGCCAGGACCAAAGTCTACTGGTTTTTATAAGTTCATATTTTGAAATTAGTAAAATGATTTCTTTGGTTTCTTTTTATATACTTTGATTTCTGTCCGGATTCGTCTTGAGGCAGTTTGCTGTGAAAATCATTAAAAAAAAAACAGCAACTTTTTTTATACGAGGAATATCTATATCGGATATAGTGAACCGATCCAGCCGGCTGCAACATATCTACTGAATGCAGCAAAAAGACGAATTTGTTGCCCGTTTCATTTATATCGATGCTGATGCTGATCAAGCATATATATAGCTAATCGTGTTCAAAGCGTTACAAACTGCACGACAAAACCCAAATACCCGCTGCAAGTGTATAGGAAACGTATTTAACAGAAAATTACGTATGTGTATCATGGAATCGCTGCTGGGATTATTTATTATCTTGTGGGTGTATAATATGCATACATAGTTATATATCATTTTATTTCCCACTCTCTCTCTCTCTCTCTCTCTCTCTATTGCCTGATAGCATTCGTTTTTCGCTGAGTGTACTTCTTGTTTGTTATTTTTTCAAAACTAGTGCTATAGTTGAGACATGCGGAGACCTTCACCAGCACCAAATTTGGTCAGTGTCAACTGATCGATGGAGCCCCTCAGCGCACCCGCCCCTTTTCAAAACCCCCTTCCCCGCCTACTGTATCTGTCTGCCTGCCTGCCTGTCTGTCTGTCTGTCTGTCTGTCTGTGTTTCTGTCTGTTTCGGTTTCTGTTTCTTAGTCAGCCGTTCAATGTGTGTGAAATTGAAGCGCAATTCAAGTCTGCGGCCGGTGAAAGTAACAAGATACTTTTAATAAGACATCTGAGAGCAGAGCAGGTTGACATGGAATAAGGGGCGAGCGTGTTGAGGGGGGAGGGGAGGGGGCAGTCAGCAGCATTTACTTAAGATGCGTGCGGCGTGCGCCCAGCAATTAAGCGAACAGCAAAAAACAGCAATGGCAACTTGCCACAGCCCTTTGCCCCACTTGCCACCTGGCTTGGCCCTGCGGCAGGCAGACTTTGTTGCTTGTCTTTATATCTAATAATATATATATACAGCTGAACTTCTCTCAATCGACCATCAGCCACAAAACTTATTTTATTGAAATGTGAAAAATGTTTTTTTTTTTTTTTAATTTATTTTTTTTTTGTTTCCCATTCAACAACTTCTGTGTTTCTTGACCAATATTAATGAAATTGCCACAGTTGATGAAATAAATTGAGAGACATTTAAGTACGCAATTAAAGTACGAGCTTAAGAGAAACTTTACATTATAGTCAAGCTGAATTTGTAGAGCATTTTCTCACTTATTTCATTTGTTACAAACAAACAAAAAAACCTCAAAAAAAAACATTGGCCAAGCGACAAAGTTCGAGCGTAAATTGGATGGCGAAAACTCGGATGCAAAATGAGCAAAAATATGCATAGAATATGTATATAAAATTGAGCCGCCAACTAACTGACTAACTAACTAACAACTGACTAACTAACAACTGACTAACTGACTAACTGGCAGACTCTGTGGCGCGACTCGCGTCCGCGTGTTACTTAATGTGTGTCCATCGATAGACGAGGCTGGAGACGGTCGCCAATTGACCAATTTCAGGCGGAACCAACAGTCAGCCGACTGACTGACTGACTGACTGACTGACGGACAGACGGACAGACGGACGGACGGACAGACGAACGGACGGGAACTGACTGACTTGGCTAGTTGACTTGACCAGTTGGCCAGTTGGCCAGTTGGCCAGTTGGTGGCTACCGCAAGCTAACAGCAAGTTGCGATGAAATTACTCCAATTTCGAGACAAGTATTTTTGGTCATATTTAGCAAACAGGAATCGCGATGCGAGCTGCGATCTGCGATCTCTGAGCCAGTCCCAACTCCAACTCCTTAATAAAAGCTGCCAGTTCGACTTGAAATGGCGATGAAATCGCTGTTTAATGCACACTGATTCAAAACATTCATGCACATGTACATAATAAGGCATAATGAATTTGGCCAAAAGTGTGTCACAGGCAGAAGGATGCAGCTACGACCCCATATGCCATATGCATATATATATATATATCCTTGATCACAAATTGAGTTAGCCATCTCTAGCTCTATCTCTTTCTCTCTCTCTCTCTCTCTCTCTGTGTCTCTCTCTCTCACTCTGTCTCTTTCTCTCTCTCTCTCTCTCTCTCTCTCTGCCAAGTTCTCATCAGTCTTACGCATAGCGAGTTGATTTTATTTTATGCTCAACTTTCACCTTTTCCATAATATCGAGCAAAATTGATATTCGATCGATATGATATATCATTCAAGAATCAAGAATGTATAATGTATTAATATATATATATATATATATATCAGTTTTTTGCTAAGATATATATTTTAGAGATGGGATCGGAGCACTATATCATATGCCATGGCAAAGAGCGGATTTTGTTGCCCTTCAGACTGGAGTAAATCTGCCGAAATCTCAACTTTTGTCAATAATAATTCAAACTCTGATCAAAATTAAGGCTTCGGCTTAGCCAACATCATTTCAAAATAAACAGTTGGCAAACACGGAACTAGAAGGGCAAACTAAAAAAAAAACAAGAAAAAGAAAAGTTAAATAAATTGTAAATAAAATTAAATAGTTTTTTTTTTTTTTTTAATTTTTCCACTCAAAGTCAAATGTTAAATTCAATTAGAATCTTCTGTTTTGGCCACACTGTGCAACATTTCAATTCACAAGCACAAGCAGAGCAAGTGCAGCACCTGAAGAGGAAGAGTGCCACTGAAGCCGTTTTCAGACAACAGCGTCATCAACAAAAGCAAAAAACATAAACAAAAGCAAAAAACAAAAGCAAAAACAAAAACAAAGCAAGGCAAGGCAAGGCAAAAGCAAAGCAACTCCAAATGCGATGGCACTTGGCAAAAATATTTTATGGAAAAGTGGAACAATCGATTAAGCATTACGGCGACGACTTGAATAAAAAACAAACAAAAACACAACAAAAAAAAAAAAAACACAAAATACAAAAAACAAAACACAAAGTTGCTGCAGATGCGGCTGCTGTTGGGTAGCCGCCCAAACAGATGCCGATGCAGATGCATATGCAGATGCAGAAATTGCAGCAGCGATCGACAGACAACCCACATCAAATCATCAGTAGGAAAGCCACCCAGAAGGGCATTTGGAACGCCGCCCACAAGTGAAGCGAAGATCGACCTCAACTTGCAACTGATCGCTGCACAGACGAGCAGCAAAAACAGTAGAAGAAGAAGCTGCAGCTAAGCTGGGTAATGGAAATGGGATTGGAGAGTGGCGAGTGGACTCAAGAAACCCACTGAAAAATCTCTGTTCGGTTTGACCGAAACAAATTTAGGGTTCCACTTCCGATTCCACTTTCGATAAACAAATTTATGTTCAAGTTTCCGCTATTTGTCTACACTTTTTTAGCTTGTTTGTTTCCAAAGATTCCTCTTGAATTTGAGTACAAAATTATTCAAATCTCACTTCAAATTTGGTTCCGGATATGCTCTGTTCGGGTATTTTGGTTTATGAACAAATTTTGAATTTCGATTTTGAATTTCGATTCTGAATTTCAATTGGTAAACATTCGTTTTCGCTTCCGCAAATTCCTCCCTCAAAACTTACAACAAGTGAAACACTTTCAAGGAAACTAAATTGTTTGCTTTATTACACTCAGAAAAAAACTAGTCACTCTGCGAAAAGTATTTGTTAATCAAAATCTTTGGAGCTGATATTAGATGAAGGCCCAGCCAAGCTGAGTTTTATATTTAAACATAAAAACCAAATCAGAAAAAAACCAAAAAATACAAAAACTTTAAGATTCTCAAAATATTTATTCTCTGAGATTTTTGTGGGTTTTTGTTTTTTTTTGCTTTCGATTCGAATACCTGAAGAAAAGAATATATTTCAGATATAAGTTGGTATTGGGGAAGGCGTATGGTTTGCCTTGCTCGTAGGTGCCACAAATCGGTGGCGCGGTGCGGTGCATAGAAAGTGCAAACAGTATTTTTTGTTTTTGTTTTCGAGGACTTGGGTCCGATGCGATGCGATGCAATGCGTCTGAAATGCAATTGAAAGTTGCCCCCGTCTGCCCAATGAAAAACAGCAACTGCAACAGCAACAGCAACAGCAACAACAGACGAATGGGGAAACCAACACTAAGCGCTGACAACAAAACGCATGCCACAAGCAACAGCAGCAGAAGAAGCTGCCGGCAAAGCCGATACCGATACCGATACCGATACCGATACTGAATTACGGTATTTGTATTCGTGTCTCATATTTTGCTGTTGTTTTTGTTGCTGCTGCTGCTGCTGCTGCGTCGGCTGCTGCTATTGCTATGCCTATCAATGAAAAGAAGAAATTTCGCCATCAACAACAGCAGCAACAGCAGCCGTAGCAGCAGCAGCAACAGCAACAACGTTGGCAGCGCCGTCGCAGCGCTGCTTGCCTCGTCGTTGCGCATGCGAAGTGTTTCGCTACGAGAAAGCAGGTGGATGCAGCATTCGGCGCTTACCCACGGCGCGGACCAGACGCGTTTTTAAAGCCACTTCGCATTCGCAACCAAAACTTCGAACGCCACTTGTAAAGCATCAACAAATAAATCACAGCAAGCCAAACAACAAAAATAAACACAAAACCGACAACCAAAAAAAAAAAAAAAAAACTACCGCATCAAAAAAATAATAAAACAAAGAAAAATATTTTACAAAAATTTGTGCAATTTTTTTTTTTAAATAAAAACACAACAAAACAAAAGAAACAAAACCCGAAAACAAACACTGTTGTTGCATGTGTGTGTGCTTTGTGTGTGTGTGTTTTTAAAGACGCGCGTGTCCTTGTTGCACACATTTCTCCTGCACTCTTCTGTCTATATATAAATATTCTATATATGTTTTGTTGTTGACATTTTGTTGGTATTTTTGTTATTTTTTTCGTATTGTTTTTTTTTTTGTTTTTTTTGTTTTTTTTTTTTGTTTGTGCCTCTTCTGCTGGATCGTCATTAATTGCCCGCGTGCAACTCGAACTTCAAACAGTGGCAATTAGCAGCTGCCGAGCGGTACCATTGTCAACAGCACACAAACTAAACAGCCAACAACAACAACAGCAACAACAAGCGGCAAGCAACAGCCATTAACCAGCAACCAACAACAACAACAGCAACAGCAACAACAACAACAATAACAAATAACAACTGCTTTCGAAAGTCGCATCGAGCACATCCTGTTGCTCGTTCGGCATTGCATCAAAATTGGAATTGCGGCACTCTCTGGAATTGGTCCAAAGCGAAGGTTAGTGTTACTCAGTAGCAGCATCCAGTGGCACAACTCTGGCTCAAACTGCAACTCAAGACTGGCAACTGAAACAATTAAATCATTTTCGAAGCCCTTGAATAGGTTATCTATATACTCATATATAGTCTAACGCCATTCATCCATCATCATCGGTGGGATTACTATTCACAACGCATCTAATAATTTATCTGCAATCAGAATTTGGAGATGCTCTTTTGTAATTATTACTTGGCAACTTCTCTTATTATTTAAGGCATATTTCAGGCCTATATCAACTCGAATAGCAAAGTTGGTTAATGATTGAAATGGGGCACAAATTAGAGTTGTTTAATTACGATAGAACAATATTGATTTCGAGTATTTAATATTCCGATCAAACAAAGTAAATAAATAATTATAAACTAGAAAAGATAAAGTCAGCTTTATTTAATTAATTAATAAATAAAACAACAGAGGCACAAATTGGCAGATTTTAAATTTTTAATTACTAGTAAAAGTCATACAAATATTGAAGGGAAATCAAACTGAAAATTTTCCCTTTTCTCTGTTTTAAAAACATTCAAACAAATCCTTCCAAGAATATCTCTATCTCTCTCTCTGTCTCTCTCACTCCGTGTGTGTTTCTCAGTTGTGGCTGGTTGTACTCTGAAAGTGGCCAGTCTTCGATGTTGAGTCTTGAATCTTGAATCTTGAATCTTGGCGTTTGTCAGTCAGTTGGTGAGTTTTCTAATTGCTCGACTCGTGTTTGTCTTGGGCCTGTTGACGTTGACCCACTTGGCTGATGGAACACATTATTAACACATTTCACCTCTCCGCCAACTGCCCCGCGAGTACCACCTGTACAGGTGAATAAGTTGTCATTAAAAAAAAAGTCGCCGCCGCTGCTGCTGCTGCTGCTTGCCTCTTCGCCAGCTTCTTCTTCTTCTTCTGTCAGCCTGTCACTTGTGGGTTTTTCTCTCTTTCATTTTTTTTTGTTATCTTCTTGCTTTCAATTTGGTGTTGTCCAATTTTTGGGGCGTGGCAGCTGGCGAGTACTGAGGTATTCAATTGTATTGTTAGCCACACATTGAATGCATGAATAAATGTCAAATCAATCAAGTCAATCAGTCAATGGCGCAAATTTAAGTGCAACACTAATGCCAATAAATTATAATTAACCGACACAAACACACACATAAAAATACACACTTGAAAGCGAAAACGGGCTTAACAAATAATAATACTAACAACAGCAACAGCAAAAGCAACAACTTGTTAAAAAGCCACAAAGTAAACACTTTCTAGTGTTTCAACAACTGTTGCTGCTGCTGCTGCTGCTGCTGCGGCTATTATTACTTCTTCTACTTCTTCTTCTTTGACTTGCCGCTTTTCATGACAATTGCTTTCCAAAAACAATATATTGCAGGCAACAACACCAACAACAACAACAACAACAACAGTGTGCACATGACTACAAATAAAACGTATTAATTGCAATTTATGCACATTGACAACAACAGACACAAACAAGCAACAGCAACAACAACAACAGCAACAAACAAAGTGCCCCGCTAGCAATATGCAACGACAACAGCAACACTCACAGCAACAGCAACAACAGCAGCTGCAGCCGCAACAACAACAACAACAACAACAACAACACGAGATGCCAAAAAACATTAAACAACAAAAACAAATGCGTTGCCAAAATTTGTGTCGACAGAGTCTGGGGATCAAAAAGATTTGTCTGCCGCTTATCATTTTCCTTTCACTGCAGGTGAGCAATAACAATAACACTAACAATAACAACAACAATAATAATAATAACAACAGCAACATCAACAGCAACAATAACTCTTTCATCTTTCACACACACGTAATTGAAATCAATTAAAGCTAATGCAAAAACGTGCATAGACATAATTGGCAATTCAGCAAGTTATCGATAATTATCGATAAGCTGCATGCGAGTGTGTTTATATGTGTGTGCGTGTGAGTGAGTGTGAAGTGAAAGAGCTTTCGTTTAATAGCGCCCACTTAAGTAGCTTTCAAAGCGGGCTAATGCCATACGGCTTATCCATGTCTTTAATCTCCCACATTGATAGTCTTAAGAAGTACAACATAAATATGATATACGATGCTAATCCCAACGAAAAAAAAAAACAAAATTAAAAACAGCAGCTTTCGTTTTATGGCTTATAGATTGAAGAGCTTCATTTTGATATATATATCTTTATATATATATATATATATATATAGATTAAATACCATTATCAGTCTTCGTGCAGTTTCGATAATTTCCAAATATTATTTTCATTTATTAGATTACTATTAAAAAGAGTAGAGTTCCGGTTGTTTTTCTGATTCACAATGCTATTGAAAACATTCTTCATATTTTTCATTTAAATTCGATTTATATTTTAAAAAAAAATAGTTTTTAGAAAAGAAGAAAGAAGAAGTGAATCTGAATACGACTCAAACGTTGATAAACTATAATGATAAATTATGATTTGTGTAAGAAAAGATTCTGCCTTTGATGAATACTTCATTTTCAAACCATCTACTATGATGATTTATATATATATATATATATATATATATATATATATTTAAAAATAGATACATCTTGAAGAGATGCTGTTTCTATATAGAAAGTCGGCTTGCCTGTCAGTCCCGCTCAGCTTGTCTGGTGATCTTGGGTTCGTCCTCCTTTTGGTACGTTGCTCGGCTATGACACAATTTAAAAGATGATTTCCCTTTCCTTGGCTGCACGACGAACAGCTTACAAAAAAACACAACAACAACAACAACAAAAAAAAGACATGCAAAAAACTCTTCCTTTTTTTTTGTTGGTGATATTGTTGCATTTTTCCCAGCCTCGCTTGGGTTCAACTTTGAACCGTCTTCGGGCAGATTTGGTTGTTTCAGGTTTTTTTTTTGGGCGCATTCTCTGGACAGGGAGAGGAGCGCTTTGTTGGCTTTGCCACATGTACTTTCTCTCGCGGCAGCCAGACAGGGAGACAACAGCTCCCTGCTTGTCTCCCTCCAAAACTTCTCCGCCCAACTGGGCACCAGACAGCAGCATCTTTCGACATTTTGAGCATATTGGTCGAGGTCAAGATTAACAGCAACCACAACAATAAACGGCAATAAACAGCCGGCATTGGCATTGGCAGCAGCAGCAGTAGCAGCAGCAGCAGCAACAGCAGCAGCAGCTTTTTGCTGTAGCTTTGCCTTTGTGTTTGGTTCCGTCTTCAGCTCCGGCTGTGACTGAAGCCGCATCATTAGTTGTCGCATTAGCAGCTGCCGCAACAAGCAACAAGCAGCCGCAACAAACTCACGACTTTATCAAGCCCATTGCACCGTCGCCAAAATGGAAACCGTTGGCACACATTTCTATTAACGCAAGGAGTCTAGCCTTCTGCCTGGTCAAGCGCCCATCCACCCCTGCCCCCTCCACCGCCCCCACGACAACCCCTTTGCTTGCCCCTTTCGCAATTGCGCTCACATTGGCAGTTCTATCGCATTGCGGAACCGGATCACGCGCATCAAAAATCTAAAAATCGAAATGAAACCAAAGCCGTAGAGCAACTGTAAAGCTCCCCTCTCCTTCCACTTTCCCTTCCCCCCCTCCCCCTCCCAATCCAGCCTCCTTGGTATTATTCATGCTTGTCGTCGCCCATGGGCTGCTCCAAATCACGTCTCCGATTCCGCACTTAGCATGCAAAACTCTTTTTTGTTTTTGTTGTTGTTTTTGTTTCTTTCTTTTAAATTTTTAACGTATTTTTAGAATTTGGTGTGCGGAACTTGTTTGCCAATTTATCTGCTTGCTGCTTATGCGTCTCTGTGAGTGTGTGTGTGTGTGTGTGTGCTTCTGTCGCCTGGGCATCACATCACTTTCTACCTTAAACAGGATTTGGCGGGCAGGATGCCACCGTCGCGTACCACGTCGCGCTGATTATGTGACATCTCCCCATTGAGGCGCCCCAATATGCCGAAAGTTGCCGGGGAGAAAGTTGTTTTGGGCCTGCGGCACAGTTTCTGGTCCAAAGACAAAAATACTTTGGGTCTGGGCCAGCTGGCCAGATGCGACAGACGACAGACGACAGACAACAGACGACGACTGTCTGCCAAAAATGTTCAATGGACTCCTCTTCCCATCTCTTCTCTCTTGAGCCACAAACATTTTCAAGCCCAATTTGCGAATTTCTATTTGATCACATTTGCTGTTATTCCCATACTTATTACATCCCAACAATGTCTCACATCGGAACCGGAACTGCAACAACACCGCTTGAAAGTCGGAACCGCAGCTAATATGATGAGTACATATAGTGTTCCACTGCGGAACCACAAACCGACAAGGTAGTTGCAACTAAGCCAACAACTTGCCAGGGCCAAAATACGAATCGGTTTGATAGCCTATATTCTATATAACTACTTGAAGAAGCTAAATATATGTTATATACAAAAAAAAAAAAGAATTAAGAATTAAGAATTTATTCAGCGTTCTTAATTCAGTTCAGTTCAGAAAATTCTCTTCAGTTATTTATGTATAGATGTATATATCTATATGTATATATATATGAATATATTTGTAATTCTTCTTCTTCAGCTAACTAAAATATCGTACTCTAAATACTAATCCGTAAAGTATTAAATAGATCAAACTGATCTTCACATCTTAACCGCCTTATCCAATAATATGAAATACAGTAATTGCCAGCTTAATCCAATTTTGATCTGAATCGATAGAAATTTATATTGATAGATGGGTATCTGTTGCACAAATGTGCTTCGATTCCATAGGGAATATATATATATATATATATATGTTTATATAGTATTAGCAATGTTGACTGACAAGCTTTTGGTATCAAGCAGTTAAATATATTGTTAAGTTAACAGAATTGAGTTTTATGTCTATATTAATATACGGATCTGAAGAATGCAAATCGAAGAACGCTTTAATATGTTGTGAAATGTGCAAATTGAGTTAATCGATTGAGCTATGAAATTAAGTAGCCAAGTAATTAATTCAATTGTCAGTCTAGCTGCTTAACCGGCTGCAGAGAGATGCAGTGCTCTCTCTCTCTCGCTCCATCTCTCTCTCTCGCTCACACTCTGTCTCTCTATCTCTGTCTGTGGATTCCCCCTTTGATTTCTAGCCTTGACATCGTTCGACAAAAAGGCGGATCTTCTTGGCCAATTGGGTCACTTCAGATGGTAACAGAGAGAAACAACAAAAAAAGTGAAATTTGTTACAGTTAGCTGTGTGCTTCTGGTCTCTTTTGTCTGTGTGTGTGTGTGTGTGTGTGTCTGTGTGTGTTGTCATTGTTATTGTTATTGTTGTTGTTTCATTTCTTCATTTTCTTTGCCTTATGCAATTGAATCACAAGTCGCATCCGCCATTCGCCAGTTGGCCAATTGGCAATTGGCATGCGACATGTCGCTTTGCTCCCATTGTACTTACTTGAGATGCTTGCCATGTTTCCCTCTCCCCCTCTCTCCCCCTTTCTCGCTCTCTCTCGCTCTCTTTCTCCCTCACTCTCTCTGTGTGCCTGTGTGTATCAGTATTTGTGGCACCTCATTAATGCAAGCTCTTCTTTTCTGACCTATTTGTTTTACTTGTGTGTCTCTCCTTTCGCAGCTCGTCTTGATCCGGGCGGATGATGTTGAGGTGGTGAAGGCAATCGCTGGCAACGGTGGCAACGATGAGCTCGCAATGGGGCTCAGCGATCAAGACAATGAGGTGGATCAAATGGCACTCGAATCGGAGCAGGAACAGCAACAACAACAGCAGCAGCAGCAACAACAGCAACAACAGCAGCAGCAGCAGCAGCAACAACAACAACAGCAACAATCAGGGCCCAAGATTCAGGTGCATTATCATCACAATGGTCCACCACAGGCACCACCCGGTCTGAGTCTAGGCCTTGGACCCGCTAGAAGTAAGTAAAATCCCCAACAACAATTCTCAAGTAATTATAAATATATTAATTTTGTACAAGTTGCCACAGACAAGTACACTCAGAAAAAGAAATTGACCTGAAATTTAGAAAATCGCCTTAAAAATTAGAAAGTTTTTCTTGTTTTTCGAAATTATTTCTAGAAATAGTAGTAAAAAATACAAGTGAAATTGATTATTAAATTCAGCAACAATTAATGAAATTTACTTTACTCATATTTATCAGATTATATATTTATTATTATTATTTATTTATGCTCTTCAAAATGTTTTTTGATTAATTAGAATCACAACTGTTTACATTCAATGTGAACAGAGTTCACCCAGCTTGCACCACCCACTCACTTGTCGTCTATTGTCTATTGTCGTCTATTCGCAGGCAGCAACCATCAGAATATACCGATGAGCTTTGGTCAGCCGTTTGGACCACCACCACCGCCAGGTGCACAATTTTATAAGGGACCACCGCCGCCAGTGCCACAGCGAGGACCACTCGTGCAGGGGCCATCGCTGGCATCGCAGGTGCAGCAGGTGCAGGTGCAATCGCTGCCCGATCTGAGCGTGGGTGCGTCGAGCAACAATGAGATTTGGGCATCGCCCGTCCAGGATATGCCCAAGATTGTGTCGCTGGATGTGAAGTGCGAGAAGAACGGCATGAAGGTGTTCGTTCAGTTTGATAAACCGTTTAACGGCATCGTCTTCTCCAAGGGACACTACAGCAACATGAACTGTGTGCATCTGCCATCTGGATTGGGTCGCAGCTCCGCCAGCTTCGATATTGGTTTGCATGAGTGCGGCACCGCTGGCAATACGGATAACTACAATCAGGGCTATGGCCATGAGGCGGCCGGTAGTGCTGCTGGTGCCGGTACCTATTTCGAGAACATCATTGTCATCCAGTATGATCCGCAGGTGCAGGAGGTGTGGGATCAGGCGCGCAAGCTACGTTGCACGTGGCACGATCAGTACGAGAAGAGTGTCACATTTCGACCCTTCCCCGTTGACATGCTGGATGTGGTACGGGCGGATTTTGCTGGCGACAATGTCGGTTGCTGGATGCAAATCCAGGTGGGCAAAGGTCCCTGGGCATCGGAAGTCTCTGGACTGGTGAAGATCGGTCAGACAATGACAATGGTGCTGGCCATCAAGGATGATGACTCCAAATTCGATATGCTTGTCCGCAACTGTGTCGCTCACGATGGCAAACGTGCTCCCATCCAGCTGGTCGATCAACGCGGCTGCGTAACACGACCCAAACTGATGTCCCGCTTCACCAAAATCAAGAACTTTGGGGCGTCTGCATCGGTGCTGTCGTATGCCCACTTCCAGGCGTTCAAGTTTCCCGATTCGATGGAGGTACACTTTCAGTGCACCATACAAATCTGCCGCTACCATTGCCCGGATCAGTGCAGTGCCGAAACGAACCTTCAGGATGTCCACCATTTGCAAGTGGGACCCGAATCGCAGTACGGACCACCGCCACAGCTCCATGTGGATGCCTATCATGTGGCCAGTGCAATTGGTAAGCGTCGCGATGAGCGTCGGGTGCAGCGTCGTGCTCGAGCTGTTGCAACGCCAACGGAGCAAGTGGGCCTGAATCGCATCATTAAGGTTGTCTCCTCCGGTGATCTGACCTTTGCCATCGATGAGCAGGCGGGCAATGGTAATGGGTCCGCCGTTAATGCCGGCAACACCTTGCCACAGACCATGGTATTCCCGGTGAGGGAGGAGGGTTTGATTTGTATGACAACGCCCGGTTTTGCCATTACGTTGATTGTACTGTTGGGCATATTGGTCACCTCGTGTCTGATCTCGGCGGTGCTCTATGTCCGACTGCGGCCCTTCTCCAGTTTTGCCGCCAAGGAGCGAGCCGTCGCCTTTACGAATCCACAGCTGGCGGCTGGCGCTCTGCCCGTCATCCATTTGCCATCGCCGGTGGATGCGCTGCCGGGCACGCTCTCCAAGAAGCGGGCGCTCTCATGAGCGTCAACAGTTTTAATGATCCATCCCGAACATCCACTCCGGCCACTCCAGCTATTCGATCCACTCCAGCCATCCATTCAGGATGTCTGCCCCTCAGTTTGAATTCGTCTGCTAATTGCTAATTGCTATTCATTAGTTTAATTTTTGTCACAGATCTATCTATAATTATATAGTTGATGCCGTTTTACTGGGTTCTCCTCTCACAATCCCTATCCATATCTAAGCCAATTCCCAACTATAGTGTAGAAGTTCGATTGGATTTTTCTTCTCTTTCTATAAGCTATTCAACCCATCTCTCACCTTTCTTTCTCTTCATCACCTGGTGGTAGTCTTTATTATCAAAAAAACAAAAAAACAAAAAAAAGAAAAAAAATAATAAGAAAATATATGAAAACCATATAAAACATGCTTTAGTTTAAGTCGAGGTTCTACTTAAAACCGGTGCTAAGCCCAATGTTTACAGATTACAAAATAATACTTTGGCCAATCTGGCAATGCTGTCAATTCTATCCCATTCATGCGACTATCTCTGCCTCTGTCTTTCTCACGCGCAATGCGCATTTTCACATGGTACTGAATGAGTTCAGAACAGGACTTTAACGACAAGCTGGCAACGCCAATTAATTCTAGTAAAATTGTCAAATTTAACAATTTAACAGTGACTGAGAATTGGTAAACGTTCAGCTAACTTTTTGACGGGAACATGGGAAAATGCACACTAACGTTTTAGACTCTTCTTAGACTGTCCTTAAACTAATACTTACCAGATATTTATACTTATATGCACGCATTAGATATGCGTGTGTATATTTCAATTAGTCACTAAATATTTTAAGTGCTTTAAACTTAGTCTAAGCTCCGGATTCGAATCGATTCTTTGATCCATAGATCCTTCTGATCCTTGTTGCATCTTGTTAATTTTTAATTGTTGTCTCACATGGAGCGTATCTAATTTATACTCTTATTTATTTATTTATTTTTACCAACTAGTACAATCCCCGACAAGCCCCAATTTGTTTATTATGAGTATTTGCTTTTTTTTTGTTTTTTTTTGTTTTTATTAATATTATTATTACTATTGTAATTCCTGCACGAGAGAGTGAGGCGGAAATTAAGCTAATAACGTGTTCAATAAATCGTTAATAATATCACATATTGGAAAAGTTGTTTAATCGAATTGTTTAGGTTCAGAAAACAAATGCGAGTGTACCGATTACTTTCTTACATAATCTATATATCAAATTATCTATTTACTTATTTACGAAATGTACGATTTATACAAATACAGCATTGTATGTTTGTATGAGCAAAACCAATAAACGACTATAATAAAAAACAGAGTGTTTTTTATTCATTTATTTTTATGCAAATTTTCAGAGAAGATTTACATCTTTGATTAAAGACTCCAGCTAAGCATGCCACTATCTCCATATATCTCCACTATATCTATATAAGATAGATCTATAAGAAATTTCAAAAATGATTCAACTATTTTTAAGTATCCGAATAATTGATCAAAGTCGATTTTGCCTAAATGTATGCAGTACAAATTTGATGTTCAATATCAAAATCAAATCCACAGTGCTCTTCTCAAAATTAAATATGCTCAGATCCAGAATGCATGTATATATATATATATATATATATATATATATATATATATTCATAAAATCTTTAAGAGTTATAGATTTGCCCCAAAACAGATTAGAGATTATCCATTTAGTGGCAAAATAAAAGACACATCCAAATATAATTATTGTAGTATATTTAATCTTAATTTTAAGTATTTATTTTGTTTTTGCATTTAGTTCATTACAATTTTCAGTGTTTGTTTATATTGTTTAGCTTTACGAGTATTTATTAAAAAAAAGGTAATTAAATAAGAATTGTATAAATTATTTGGCCTTGACAACCGATTTGCATTTGTTGTATGTGGTATGTTGTATGTTTTGTGTTTTTCTTTTTGTTTTTTTTTTGTCCATTCCATTTCTCTAATAATAATTTACTAGATGTTTAAATAAGTCATGAATACATAAGTCTAAATTCACATAGATCAGAGATATGGGAATTTAATTTGAAACAAACGAAATATGCCAAAAATACATATACATATATATAAATATATAGATATAGATATAGATATATGTATATATATGCCTTATAGCTGATCTATATGAATTAAGATGTATAAAAAGTGATGAATTTTAACTAAAATATGCTAAACGCTGCATTCCAATGACTTGATGAGTTATAATTTCAATACTTTTCGAATATTTTCGATTTCGATTCCGATTCCGATTCAGATTCTTGAAAAATTGTTGCTGTTTGTTTGATAGTTTGTGCTGCTTATGATAGGTGCTTATCGAGTACTAAGTAAATCAATAAATAAGTGTCCCCTAACGTTAGTCATGTGCGTCGATTTCTATTCAAGAAGTAAGTACGATTATATCGGGCATACGATATTGCTATTTGTATTTTTCGATATTGGGTTTTTTCTTTTTTTTTCGTTCTTTTTTTTTGCAAATTTAACGACTAAATGCACCCAAAAAATTAAAAAAAAAAAATTCAACATAAATATAATAAATATTGTGCAGCACCAGTAAGACAAAAAAAATGTGTGTGTGAAGATCGGGACATCGAATGCATCTCTCTCTCTCTCTCTCTCTCTCTAACTCTCTCTCCCTCTCTCTCTCTCTCTCTCTAATGGATGGCCATCCGGTATTGCCATGTTGCCCGTTTTCAGCTGACGAGAGCAAAAACTAACGAGTATATAACAAAAAAAAAAAAAAAAAAGCTAACGAATGAGAACATGCGTGTTCCATTCCATTATGTTTTATTCGATTCGATTTGATTTAAATATGCTTTTGTTCCATCTACGAATACCCGCTGTAGCTAACTAACGAATGAAGGAGAAACTAACAATTCCGTGTTCCATGCCATTATGTTCCTCAACTCAATTTGTTGCCAACTAACAAACCATTCGGTGTTCCATTCCAGTTTGTGGTTAACTAACGAAAGCACATGCATGTTCCATTCTATTTCGTTCCTTTCGTTCCTTTCGCTCTCTCTCTCTCTCTTTCTCTTTCTCTATCTCTCTGTCTGTCTCTCTCGCTGTCTGTCTCTCTGCTTGTGACTACTTCTCTTGTGCTGTTTCTTCTACTTGTGCCGAGTTTTGTAACGAATTGGAAAAAGGCGCAGGCTTAAAACCTGTCAGTCAGTTCGATATTCTTTTTGTTATTCAAACAAAAAATAATAAATAAAATAAAATAAATAAATAAAAATAAAAATAAGTAGTATATAAATTAATAATGTTTGTAGCGCAACATTAGATAGTTTTGGGAATATAGATTCGAGGGGGTTAGATTTGGGGGGGGGGGGGGGGAGGGGGGAGTCAGAGCCATTTCTCACTGCACCGTTTCATGCCCAGCAGCAGCGCTGGGCAACTGTTGCTGTTGTCGCTGCTGCTGCTGTTGCTGTTGTTGTTGCTGTTGTTGTTGCTGTTGTTGTTGCTGCTGTTGCTGTTGTTGCTGCTGCTGTTGTTGTTGTTGCAGATGTCGCATGCGAAAGAGCCTCAACGTCATCCAGGAGGCAAGGGTGCCGGGCACCGGCATCGGTGTCTGCTTCTCGAGCGCCTCCTTCTGCAGCTGATAGCGATATAGCAGCGAGCCGGCAATTAACGCTGAGACAATTGTCGCCGAAATTACAACAATGAAGAGTATACTAAAACCGGGCACCGGCATACAGATGCCATAGACGACCTCCTCACTGATCTTGCCCTGGAAAACGGTGACCGCCTCCTGTTTGACATCCGGCGAGAAGGCCAAATCCGCCTCGGAAATGACATCGTACAGACCGCTAACGCCGACATCGGCGCTGCGCACCTTTCGATCCGAGATAACCAAGGAGCGACGACGACGTCGACTGTTCCCACTGCTGCCATTGCTGCTGTCCTGCGTTGCAGTCGACTCTTTCGAATTGTTTGCCGTTGGCTCATCGAGATCGATGTGATCTTCGCGTGATTTTTTCAATGCCTCCGCTTGTGGCCGGTAAACGGGTCGCGGCACATCATCCGATCTGGGTTCCAGGGAACGTGGTCCGGCCATTGGAACGCCCATTCGCTTTTGTGCTTCGAGTTGGCGGGGGCCATGCGGAAATTTGCCGCTCTTCTTCAGGCCAAGATAGCGTTCACCTTCGCCATCCATGTCGCCCATATCATCGTCGCCAAAGAGATCGGATAGATCGGTCTCCTCATCGAGATCCTCGTGCACGGGTCGCGGCTGCAAATTGCCGCTCTTCTCCTCATACAGATCGCTGGCAGCTGGGCCACCCATTGTCTGCTTGTGATCGTGTATAATGTCCTCGTAGAAGATGTCATGATCCATGCCACCCATATTGCCGATGCTGCCAATGCCACCCAATCCACCCAGTCCACCCAATCCGCCCAAGCCGTGTTGCAACGATTGGGAGCCGTGTCCCATTGAGCCCGGCTGCATGTCCAGATCTCTGTGCAGCTCATTGTTGTTGCTGCTGCTGCTGCCCATGACATCGGCAATGTGAACATCTTTGCGCTCATGCGCATTGCCAACGCCATGAGCCAAAGCATCACCGCCGGCACCGCCACCGCCACCGCCGACAGGCGCCGAGTTCTGGCAGTGATCGAGACAACCATGACGACATATCTCCACCTTGCACTTGATGTGCACACTGAGCGCATCCGGGAACTTGAAGGCGTGAAAGAAGGCGTATGTTATCACCGTGGCGCGCTCATCGGGCGCACGGGCCTTCAGGAAACGGGATATCATCTTGGGTCGCAGCACACAACCAAATTCATCTGACAAATTGATCACATGTCCCGAACCATCCGATGCGGCACAAGACTTTACCCGCATATCAAATTCACCTGTGGAATCGAATGGAAAAATCGAGTTGGATTTTGAAAATATGTGTAAATTTCATTTCGATGGATGACACTCACCGCGATAGTCATTGATGGCGACGACAAGCGTCAGCGTGGATCCCAGTGGCACAATGCCACTCACTGGCGGCGCCCACGGTCCCTTGCCATGTTGTATCTCCATCCAGCAATCAACATTATCGCCTGTGCCACACACACATAAGCAAAAATGGAAGAGAACCACAGAGAAGAAAGTTAATTTTGAGGTCAGCTTTGTAATTGAGTGCTCTATTTGATGTGTTCTGCTCGACTGGCAGATACCCTGCGAATTCAAGTCGCATACACATTTGGCTACACTTAGATCTATGCAGCAAGGTGCATCACATTTTTCTCAGTGTTCTTTTTGGTTGCTTCTTACAAACAAAGAAATGTTGAATTTCGATTCTGGTTCTGAAATTCAACACTGATTACAGGATAAAAGATGTGCGACATTCCAAATAAGCTGCCTGTTAAAATTTTCTATTAATGTTGAATGTGACAAACATTTGCACAACTTTAGGATACCCTTTTATTTTCTTTCTTGCAGTGGTGTGTACAGTAAGGGCTCTGGCTATATCAGAACCGTTAACCCTGAACCGTGAATGGTTCACCTTTGCATGGCTTACTTACCGCGAAAGTCAAGCTGTATAACATCCAAATCGGCAATTACCATCGGAGGCTTGGAGGCGGTCTTCTCGTAGTCGTTGAACCACTCGCAGCGCAAACGTTTCGCCTCGTCCCAGACCTCCAGCAGATCCTTGTCGTACTGCACGACTACCTGCGGTCACAAAATAAAACCAAAAATAAAAAGCGAAACAGGCATTAAGCGGTTGGCGGCTTATCGGCTTAGCGGTTTAGCGGGTTAAGTAAATGGCCCAAGTGGCAAAAGCGACGTGGGGAATCGATCACTGATTATTAATCGGTGATCAGTAATCAGTTAACGATAATCAGTTACCAGTGATCGGTTATCGGTAATCAGTAATCAGTTATGTTCAATTCAATTCAATCTGTTTAAGCATTCCATGGATGGGTATTTTATATAAAGGGGGACTCCCTTTTCTGATCACTGATCGCAGCATTATTTGTGTATTTAATTGAAGTTGTATTTAATGTAATTTGACGTTAAGTACTTGGGAACACCCAGAATAATCGCTCCTCAAGCGAACTGTTTATTATTATTATTTATCAACAATCGTTTTACACTTGAAGCTTAAGATATAATCTTAATTTGTGCTTTGGAATACTGATCACTGATCACTGTTTATATTTCATTATTCTATACAGTTATTTCACAGTTATTCAAAGGGATCGCTAAGTCACATAGAAACATAGAAACCCAATCAGAATTAAAATCAGAATCAGAATCAGACATGTTCCACTTACCGTATTCTCGTAGAACTGGCCATTGAGATCCGGTTTGGTGCCGCATCGGGAGTAAGAGATGCGGAACGAGAAGAACGTCTTGCCCGTCGATGGTGGCACATAAACGCAACGGGGATCACTGTGTTGTCCTGTCAACAGATTCGTGTTTCGTGTTAGTGGCAATCGATCGAATAAACTGTGTACTGTGTGGATTATACGCACCTTTGGAGCTAACAATGCCTTCGAAGGGATGGGAGAAGGTCAAATGGACATCCATGTGATCCTTACCGCACATGACCTCAAGTGAAACTATGTTTGGCATACCATCTGGCCGATCCATGGGCCACAGTTCATTACCAGCTATGACTAAACTAAACTGTAATGTAAAACATAAAAATAAATACAATTTATAGCTGGATAACATCCGATAACCAATAACGATGATAAGCATACAAAGGCGTTAAGGGAGTCTTAAAATAGGTACAAAACCATTTGAATCAGTGATCAACACCAGAAATATCTCTAAGCAGTTATGCAGCACTTGTTAAGTCTAACATCAAGTTTCAACAGTGAGAAAACTGCTTGGGGAATTTCGTTGGCAATTTCGTCTGACTTTGTGTGTGTGAGAGAATTTATGCTAGACTTTAAATAACTGCTAGCATTTCTCAACACTTAATTGACTTTTCTTAATGTAGTTTTGAGAAAGTACGCAGCGAACAGAGCACATTTCTAGATCTTAACTGATGCAGCTGACAACGATATGTAGACCGTTATAATTTCTAATTAACGCGATTCCCACTGGCTAACTTGGCACCTGCTGCAGCTGCAACTGCAACAGCATCGGGCAAGCTGCCATCGGAACTGGAATGGTATGGCAACACCATCTCCATCTCCATCTCTATCAGCATCAGCATCAGCAACAGTTTTGCAGTTGGGTTGCTTGTTTCCTCAGTTGAGTTGATTGCAATAAATTATTCGGCCAGTTGCCATGGCACTTTTTAATAAGGGTTGCCACAGCGACGGCCTTGACGACTGCCTCTGCCATTTATTTATTCTATTTTTTTCTCATCTTTTTGTTGTTGTTTTTCTTTTTAATTGCTCTTGTTTTGTTGGCCCCGCCAAACATGTTACCAATAAAAACGAAATGCAGCCGAGCCAAAGCTTTCAACTTTTGGCAGCACAAACGAGAAAGCAAATTCCAGCAGTCCAGTCACGTGCGGGGGAAAGGGCGGTGGGGCGTGGGGAGAGGTGAGGCAGGGAACAACTCGTCAAAGCTAGATCTGGCTGCTGGCTGGCATTTGCATACTTGCCCCAGAGCCTGCCTTGCCACACCGAGCCGGATTCCAAGTTCATCTTGGCTTGGCTTTAATTAAACTGGCCAAAAAGAGTAAGAAAAAAAATCTGTGCAACCAAATTGCAAATGGAATTTCTTGTTGCACTTGCAGTAAAAGTTGCTCCCCAACCAGCAAACTAACCAAAACAATCCTTTCCCCCTTTTATTATTAGTTGCCCCCATCTCTCTCTCTCTCCCTCTCTCTCTCTCTCTCTCTCTCTCCATGCCTTGAGCGACAGCTGAGCAGCAATTGACCAAATGTCGGTGCCAAATTGTCTGCAACAACTACACTGTTCAACACTGTATATACACTGTGCAACACGAGAGAGCATGAAAAATAATGTTTAGACTCTTTTCAACATTTTAAAGATCTTTGGGACGCTGCAGAATATGCATATTCATTTATTATTACTTTATATCCTGTCTTTCAATAACGATAGTCAACATAATGTTTATACTTTATACAAATAAAGTTCATAAACCAAACAAGTTGTAGTAATTAATTATGAGTTTTATCTAAAATCGATATAAATTTCTTATCTCAATATCTGACAAACAACTGGCGATTATGTAAGAAACAAGATAGTTAATACGATAAATGAAAAATATTTGAAATGTGCAAAAAACCGTATGCAAAAGAGAATATATATTTGTATATATATACAAAGAAAAACCCGACAGGTTAAATTAAAGACTTCACCAATGAGGTAATTCTTTTAGAATATAATATTAATTAAGCGACTCTCTCACTCTCTCTCTCTCTCTCTCTCTCTCTCTCTCTCTCTCTCTCTCTCTCTCTCTCTCTCTCTCTCTCTCTCTGCAACTTGTTCAAATTCAAATCATATTCAATTTGAATGCAACACAAATTGAATTGTCTTTTCTTTACTATCTTTACTATTAATCTAAGATAAATATACTTAACTAAATTGGACAGTGAGAAATCGAATCACGGTCATCTAATAATGTATTCATTAATATCAGAAATTGTTGCTAAGTTCCCATCCCAATATTTCCGCCCCCTCTGTATACCAATTATGAAAAAAAAGAAAGGAAACATCTCTCAACTCACCTTGAACAAAAACGTTGTCTACAAATTCTATTGTAATTTTATTTTTCCATGTTTTGAAAAAGCAAAAGTAAATTCTATTAAAATTTACGTTCCAAACTCAACAACATATCTCACAATATATACAAAGATATTTGGATATAAACAAGAATATCTGTTTTGCTGTGCAACAGCTACTACAATTATGGATTTCAATATCAATTTGTTTACATTATCTTTTTGTTCGTTTTATTCAAAAAACTTGCGATTAATAAAAAAAAAAATTTTCGCTTTATATAAATATTTTTCTTATCATACCAGTTTCAGAACTAGTTATTTACTAAATATTCCACACTTGTGAAATTATATTGATATGTATGTCAACGGCTATCGCAACTTTAAATATACTTAAGTTGTGGAATCGAGATAGGCATATACATAAATGAATGCAACTTAAGCCTAATTTTTCAACCGATTGTTCCCATGACAGTGGTCCGATCTGGTCAACTCCGATCTCTATGTATTGCCTTCAGCAAAATGACGAATATCAAGTTTCATCAAGATAGATCTTAAGCTGAAAGAGTTCTGCGCATTATAAGACAACAAATGGGAACAAGTGTCGACTTGATTATTCATGCTGATCAAGAATTTATACATATATACCTTGTGGGATCGGATACGTTTTCTTTAACGAATAACAAAAACAAAAACAAAATTATGACATACGCCAAAATGATGTAACAAAACAGGCAAGTGGCTTATACGACTAGGCTAGGCCCTGAAATCTGGTCAAAGATTCCTTATAGCTTACTTAATAAATATGCGATAATATTTATTCAAAATATCAAAGGCTATAAGAGCTAGAGGCTTCAAATTTGTATTATAAGTTATCGTATACCATACACAGTTTATATCAAGTATAAATATACCTTTACATAATATTATCTGGGTTCAGGGTATCTCCAAGTCGAGCTCAATCGATGAGAGCTCTTTTTTTTTAGTATAGCGCATTTTTAATGAACCACAAATTAAACTCAAATTTGTAGATATTTTTAATAGAATAATTATTTTCAACCTATTTTGTAGAAGAAAAAGAGGAGAGAACGTTACCGTCGGGCGTAACCGACTGCGAAATACTCTGATTCCCATAAGTAATACCATCTAAAACTGATAACTGCAGCTCTTAAATTGCGAGAGATATGGACTTTTATCGTTCTTGGGGGCAGGTGTAAACGTGGTCCAAAATGTTTGTAAAGAGTGTTACTAGAAATACACATACCTAGCTTTCAAATTGTGTGGGAGATATGGTTTATCGGTTTCCACTAAAAGGTATATATATATAATTAAATTTTTGATCGTTACTTAAGTAATATACCTATAACATTTTACGGCTCTAACTAAAAAATCAGCTAGCCTCCTTGTGGATGTAGAACTTAAATTATACACTTTGTCTGACGCGAGCATAGATAAGTATATTTATGTTCCAGGTTTTAGGTCTCTATCTCTAAGTATCGGTTACAGAGTATAAAAAGAGAGAAATTCTATATTTTTTGATGAACCAGTAACCGGAACCGATACTATTAGTCCATAAAGTACCACAACGGTGCCGAATACCGAAAAAAATGAAATATTTGGAAACCAATTCATAATCTTTAGCGCAAACCTTTACAAAAAAGACGATTCACTTTAAGCAGGTTATCAAAAATAACAAAGTTCAAATACATAAATTAAGACTGTAAATCAAGAAAATAAAATAGTTGCCCAAAACATACATATTATGTACAAGTAAATGTTAACAGAAAGTTTCTCTGTTGCACTTGACTGTTTGGTCAAATTTGTAAAATTTCAAACAGTCATCGTTAGAACCATTTTTGAGTAAACAACGAGAGATAGAGAGAGAGAGAGTGATTGGAGAGATGAAAAAACAACATAAATAAATTGACAACGATTATTTGAGAGAGTAAGATAGAGAGACAGCGAGAGAGACAGTAGGGAAGTAAATAGACAACGATCATTTGAGAGAGAGAGAAAAAGCAACGACTGTTCGAGAGAGACTCAAGGTTAGCCCTCTCATAGATCACATATACCTGGTGGTAATATTGCTATCAGCATGACGCGACGCTTTTTAATTCAATTTTGCCTATGTATTACGTATATATTAAGTACGTATAAAGTATACCCTAGTAAATGGGCCACTGTAAGTTTGAAGTAGTAGGTTATCGTGCGGGTTCATTAAGTAATTATATCTCTTTATTTATTTAATTATACAATAATACATTTGCAATTTCGTTCTACAATGTGTCGCTTGCTGAGTCAAATATTAAATAAATTACGCCGTTTTGCGAGGGCATCTGCACGTCGACATGAAGATATGTACTATGGTATTATTTCGTTTTAATATGTAGAATATATGTATATATATTCGTCTTGAACAACCGGTGATATAAATGCCGACACGACCAAGTTGTGCTCAGTTCAACCGTTGATAGCTCAACAGGCAGACAAGGAAAATAGCTAAAATAAAATAATATGAATCGCTATAAAGAGCGTGTGGCTGTTGTGACCGGAGCCAGTTCAGGCATTGGAGCTGCCTGCTGCAAGGATCTGGTTGCCAAAGGCATGGTCGTTGTGGGTCTGGCACGCCGTACGGATCGACTGCAGGAACTGAAGGAGCAACTGACGCCAAATGAGGCGAAGCGTTTCCACAACCGTACCTGCGATGTGAGTAAGGAGCAGGACGTTATCGATACTTTCAAATGGATCGACACCGAATTGGGTGGTGCCGATGTCCTGGTGAACAATGCGGGCATTGTGCGTCATTCTAGCATAATCTCACCGGGCAACAGCGCCGATCTGCGTGCCATACTCGACACCAATGTCTTGGGCGTCTCCTGGTGCACGAGGGAGGCCGTCTGCTCGATGCAGCGACGCAAGGTCAACGATGGGCATGTTGTCATCGTGAATAGCATTGCTGGACACGCTGTGCCCGTCGTACAGGGGATGAGCCTGAACATGTATGCACCGTCGAAGCATGCGATAACCGCACTGACCGAGGTGCTGCGTCAAGAGTTCCTCAACGCAGGCACACAGATTAAGATAACCGTAAGTGGAGTGTTCAAATACAAATCAACAATTCGTGACTATACAAATATACTTTATCAATGTGATTATCATTGTCATTCTTTTGAACACAGAGTATCAGTCCCGGTGCCGTCGATACCGAAATCATTGATGATGCGGTGCGCGAGAAGGTTGGCGAATTTCCCATGTTGCGCGCAGAGGATGTCGCCGATGCGATCAGCTACTGCATTAGCACACCTCCGAATGTTCAGATACATGAGCTCACAATCAAGCCAATTGGTGAGCGCTTTTAAGCAAGGGAGTAACTCCAATCGGATGGGACAATTGCATTATTTATATATTATCTTATTGCATGTGTTCTAATATCGAGTCTAAATTATATAGTTATACATTGTACAAAGAAAGTGAAATACATTTTTCCATTAAGTTTGTATTTACTTTACATGCAAATGAGAACATAATCTGCCAAGTCCGTTTGTTTTTGTCTGGGAATAATGTTAATAGTATTTTCTTTTTATGTACATATGGCAACGCTGGTGCATTTCTAAATAGTTCTGTAGTCTGGTTTATTTTATAGTCTACTCAAACTGCGCCGATTAATCCGTAGACGAAGAAAGCAGTTCCCCCACGTAAACGAAAGTCGTTTCAATTTGAAAATTGGAACGCCATTTAATTATTTATTGTAATAATTAAAACGTCAATGGAACAATTTCAGCCTGCTGATTGAAGTAAATTCAATGTGATAAAACGTTTAGTTTAACAACAACTTGATTGCATTCTAGCCGATCTTGATGAAATTTGTGCAGTTCACCAATATCTATGTCGAGGTAGATGTCTTAATTGAAAAAATACTTATCTGTGAAATACTGGTTTTTATTGATAACCGAAATCAATTTTAATCGGTAAGTTATCGATAGCATGCAAATACAAATCTAAATATGAGATCGACCTGGCCACACAGATATAGAAATGGACATGGGTAGATCGATTCGGCTTTTCATGCTGATTCAAGAATATTTAAACTTTATGCAAAAGCTACCTTTCATATCTATGTGTAATCATTGGTGTAACTACAAGTCTGCGTTGACTTATCCTTATCTTGGATGCCAGACTTAGTGTCATAGTATAATATTTGCCAAAAAAACGCTACGGTAACATTATGAATGCATTGTGGCATCTTATTATTTGCTTGCATTTAGTTTTACTTACATTGGCTTTAACAACAATGCTGTAAATCATTTAACACCCTGATTGAGGATCATTTCAAATGTCAATTCGCATATATGGGAAGACGCGTATTTAAAGTTAGATTATGTGTTAGTTATACTCACCATTAAATGTAAGATAAATATACAGCTACTAAGTCTAAGGTCCCACAGCCGTGTAGGACCTTTTTGTGGGCTCCACATGCTGGCGATGTGGGCGCTTCGCCTATATCTGGAATGGGTGAAAACAACGATTAAGTTAGTTAGTTGAATAAGTTAGCCGATTAAAAATTGACGTGGAAATAGGAGTTGACTGTGGCCACTGTGGCAGGCACAGCCAATCTGATCACATCAGCACAGTGGAGCAATATAGCTGAAGCAGGGTTTCAAATTTAATCGGATTTCGCTACCGAATAATACTACAAAAAAGTAATAATAATAAATCCAAGTTAACAGTTCAAAATAAAATGTATAATAATATTACTAGAACTATGTATATATTGTAATAGTGTATTCAGGAAGTCGTTGTGTTGAGTTAAACACTTCAATGATAATTCACTTGACAACTCGGCTGAGAAGAAGAAGAAAACTATTTTTAAAGTGTAATTGAGCCTATAAAGGTATATATATATATAAAGTTCTAATGATAATATTTCATATTTCATCATAACTTGTAAAAGATAACACATAATATTATATTATTATTAGACATTAGTTCATATAGTATGATAATGAAACGAATATATTCTTTGAGCCAATTCATAATCATATCTGATGAAAGGTAAATGGTGTTCGTGGGTTTCGTGGACTTTGGCACCACTGTGCGGCGCTTGCAACTGCCACTTATCGTTGTGCGGCACTTGGCGGAGTTGCAGTTGGCGTGAGTGGGTGGCGTGGCGAATGCGGCTAATGAATAGAAATTGGCCAATTGCAAAACTCAGCGGGGAGAGTTTAACGAATGCGAATTGCGGATTGTGGATTGTGGATTGTGGAATGGGAAATGGTAAATGGGAAAAAGGGGAATGCGAAATGGGGAAATGGGAAATAAGGAATGCGAATGCCAAGTGCGAAATGCTTTTGGGCCCGTCTCTCACGCCTGGTCCAGTTAGCCAAGCCAGTCGTGACCCACAAAATGGAGCTTAATAAAAGCGCAGCCGCAAAACAATCGGTTTGCGCCTGCGAGGATTGCATTTGTGGTCAATTCGCTAAGCGACCAACTCTTTAACGATTGCCCATAACCAGGTTACGGATAATATTAGCGAATTCCAAGCGCGAAAGGCACTATACAAAATACACTCAAGTTTAAGCAACTGTCGAGAGTTATCGAAATTATCGTTATCGTTGCCGATATATAAAACAGACGACAGAGGCAACTTTTCAATTCTGATCTTTTGATATGGAAAACAATGAACAATTTGAAATAGAATGGGGTTATTAAAGTGTAAAACACATTTTTTTTTTAATTATTCCGTACCCTATTGGTCAATTGATTTTTAAATGTTAAAGTAATAATATCAAGAAATAGATATATATGTATATATATAGATATATATATATATATATATATATATATATAATTTCTGACTAACACACAAATTCAAAAGTGCAATTTCATGTTACAATGTTACAAATTCTGGCTGGGGTTCAGCTTGCACTTAACCTGAAGCACGTTAAAATTGTTAAGGCGACAAAGCGGCTTATTTAAGTAAAGCCAAGCAACAACAACAAAAAGTGGATTAAGTGGCCATAGGCCAAATGGGCCAGACTTCAATTCCCGCTGCTCAGTTGTTGCCACAATCGAGTTAAGATTGAGCCTAAATACCAAAGTTGGCATATAAAATTAGCATTGTATTTCTAATTGAGTTGCTTAAACGATCTAGCGAGCAACGACCAACTAAATGGGTATCAAATTTTTAAATCAATTTAGCGTTGTTTGAATTTCATAGCCCCAAAAATACTTCGAGGCTGGCAAAAGATTGCGAAAGAAAGAAACGGCTAGAAAGAAAGACGATTTAAGAGAAAAGCATTTGAGGAGCTGAGAATTTGGGGAACGCACTTTCACAGCGATGGCTATTAAAATTTGAAAGAGAATTTACCGCCACAGACAAGCAGCTATGTGAATCATGCAATTAATCAATCAATCAATCAGTCAGGTAGCCAGGCAGCCAGGCAGTCAGTCAGTCAGTCAGTCAAGCAACGAGTGAGTAACTTGGACCAACCCACATTAGAGCAATAATAATAAAAACAGAAACCCAAGAAAAGAAAGAAACAAAATCAATAAAGATCTGGAGTTGTATTTTTTTTCTTTCTCTCTTTTATGACTTACATATTTGCGCACTTTTACCGGGAAGTTGGGGGGAGGTGTTGGGGCGGAGTAAGGTGTATGACTGAGAGGGGCGGGGGGATACAAATAACAACAGGTGAAAATGAAATCGAAATTGGGTTTAAATCTGTTGTTTGTTGTTTGTGCTGCTTTCAAGCGGCTTTCAATCGATTTGCTTCGGGCTTGCTTCAGTTACACTCCGAGACAAAAAGCCGGACGGACACACAATAAGCCAGATTGGGATTCGGACAGATGGACAGCTACAGATACAGATACAAAATGCAGATAGACAGATACAGATACAGTTGGCCGCAACTTCCACAAGCCATTGTTAAAGCTGAATTGCTATTGTTGCTGATTGTTGTTGCTGTTTGTTGTTGCTGTTGTTGTTGTCTTTGAATTCAAGCGCAAAAATGCGGTCAGAATCGCGCACAGAACTGTAAATTGTATAAACGTCCAAAAGAGCCGCAACAACAACGAATCAAAAGAGACGCTCTTAGACAAACGGTAAATTCTCGCTTATAAAGCTTATAAAATTTTTTTTATGTTTTCCCATATATATATACATCTATATATACACATATATATATGTCTTCTACTTCTTGTTGATTTGCCTTTAATTTGCGCCCAATTAATTTCTCTTTTTTTCTGACAGCATCTTTTCACTCTTTTGGCTAATTAGCCCCGCAACAGGTTGGGCTTAAACAAAGCATTGACCACATTACAATTCAATACAATCGAACTTCAATTCAGCACCATCAAAACTCGAGTATATGAATACTTTTGTCAGACAAATTGGAAGAAATAAAATAAACAATTTTGTATACCCTGAACCCAGAGGAGAAAATGTGTAAATGGCTTCAAAATAAATTGTGCAAAAATAAATAATGGGCAGATGACAGCACCTCCGACCAGATAAAGTGTATTTAATTCGATTGACAAATCGATTTCTTCTATGTCTTTGAAACTCATAACGTGCATCGCTAGGATGCTGCATCTTTTCTTGATTAAGGAGACATACTCTGTTAGGATGTGCATTGAGGATTCCTCCTCGCTTTCACAAAGCCTGCATAGATCGCTACTATAAATTTAGTTAGATGATCCTCAGCCTGTTCTTCCCCGTGGTTATTATTTGCTTAAATCGTTTAAGATTATAACCACCCAAAAGACATCTGGCTTGTCGGAGTCCTCGTGCCTCTGACCAGCTCTGTTGTCGCCTCTGTCTTTCTTTGTTTCTAAGTTGCAGTCGTAATGTGTGTCGTCCTATGCCAGAAAATGGTTCTGGCTCTGCCCCCACTCTCGCTTGCTCATCAGCCGCTTCCTTCTTCCGATTGCATACAAAACAGCAATTTGAAAGATAAATATAAAAAAATATATAAATATTTTTAATTACGTAAGACTGATAAACTAAGTTTCATCACGATCAGTTCAGAAACTCGGAAGAAAATCGTCTTATTAAATATATATGCAGATCAAGATTATTTCATATTATCCATACGTGAATATCGATTAAAAGGAAAACGATTTCCTAAATAAATAAAAATATGAATTCTAAATATATGGTTTTGCAATATATGCGCTGACATATTATTAATCAAGTGTAGAACATTTCATTAAGATCGGATAAGAAACGGAATAAACTATTATCAGCAAGTCTACTAAGCTGGGTTCAGAGTCTGGTTTTGAATATTCTTAAGACTTGGGTTCAGTATAACTGCTAGTCGCGCTCTCTCCGGGTCGCGTTTCGTATAGAATATTGTTTCTAGATTCGCATAATACACAAAATACAACTTGAGGCCGTTCAAATTGGAGAAGCTCAAATGTAGCTGATTGTTTTATATTTTCTTTGGCTTGGCTAACTGTAAAGAACACCTGAGTAATGGTTATTGTCATTGTTGATGTTGCACGCTCAGCAATTGCTTATCAACTAAAAAAATTCGAAGAAAAAATAGCGATTAACGCCTCTTTGGTCAAAGTCAGCGCCATGGCAGCAGCCAATTAAGTAGCGTCGTCATCTTGGCCGGGATCTACTTAAGCGGTGGCGGTGGCGTCGTCTTGGCCAAGTGGCAGCCGCCAGACGAGCAGACCTAAAACCCCGTGTGTGTCTGTGTGTGTAAGTGTATATGTAAGCCAAAGAAAGTGGCGGGCAACAACGTGTGGCATGTTGCACGCTCCGCTAACGCTTAATTAATGGTAATGGCAACAAAAACAACAACAACAACAACTACTACTACAGCAAGTCAAAGATGCTGCCACAGCTAGTTGCAATTAAGACGGCCGCCGCATTTTGGGGCCTCTGAATTGTGAATTGGCACTAAGCCGGTTAACTTTTGTTATGGGGCAGCAGCGGCACCAACCCGATACCCGATACTCGATACCCATATTTTATTAATAACACATTCAAGTATCGATACTGAAATGAAATGGAAAAGCAACACACAAATCGTGCGACAGTTTTCACTTTTCTTTCTCAACTCGTTTTTCTTTTGTTGTTTCGTTTTGTTTTGTTTTGTTTTGTTGTTGTTATGGTTTTTTTTTTGGGCGTTTTTAGCTTGGGAAACACAAAATTGGACTACAGTTAAAATAACCACTTTCCAATCGAAGCGGCATTTTCAAGTCAAGTCAAGTGCAAAACGGTAAATCACCGAACAAAAACGCTGTTACTTCTACAAACCATATTTTATGGTTCGCTTTTATGTTGGCATTTTCCTCGCCTCTCTTTCCATTTCAATGCCATTATTCATCTATTTCGCCGGCTTCTGCTTTTGACTGGTTGCTGCACAATGAAAACTGCACAACAATAACCACAATTACTGTTAATTATAATCCAAACTTAACTTATATATTTATATATATATACATATACATATGCAAGTGAAAAATACATTTACAAATGGTTCACTTTCTTTTGCACCTGATTTGAATTAAACTGGTTTCTAGACCAGCCACCTGAACAGGTATAGTTGCTGCTAGCACACGGAGCAATAGTACCTCTACCTCTAAATAAGTCTGTGTACCCCCATGTACCTAACTCTATGTACCTTTAATTACCTTTGTTTGCCATACAATAAAACAATAAAACGAGCGAAATTTCAAAGTTTTGAGTATTGCTTGAAGCAAGTAAGAATGCTCTAGGCGAGAAATCACATCTACATAAAGATAGTAGACGGCCTGAACCCAAGTCTTTAGCCATAAGTTTTACATATTTATATATATATATATATATATAGTCTATATTTAGATATAAATCTAGGCGTATTAAAAATTAAAATAGTCTAATTTATATTACAAGTAATGGGGAAAATTGTTAAGCGTGAGTAGATTAGGAAAACTGAAAATCATCAAGAGGCAGAGAGAAAGATAGAGGATAAAGAGGGAGTAAAAAAAGATCGGCAAAACTCTGAAACTGTGGAGTAAGATATGTTTACCTCAGCTAATTATATTATATTAATTATATTATTATTATAGTATTATTGAAAAATGTTAATTAAAGAAAGAGAGAGTTCCATCGAGAATAGATAGAATGAGGCATTGTAAGATTTGCAAATGACAAATTAATTGATATTCGCGAAACGGGGAAAGTTATCGATAAAATGAAATTAAGCATACATCTAATCATACACATAATGATCAATAATACATAAACTGAATGGACTCGGAGAAGATTCCTTCTGTCCGTTATTTATTATTATTATTATTATTTTTTCAGCTTATTATTTATAGAGAGTGAAGTAAACTAAAGTTGGAGCTGTTTTGGAGCAGCTGTACTCTTATTGTACAATTGGACAAGTGCCAAGTGCAACAATTTTCAGTTGTGCTTTTGCCACAAGATGCAAATTGTTTGCCAATACACTGGGAGGAAAGGGGTATTAAGGGATGTGGCGGGTTTTGTCTAGTCAGTGCTAATGTTAAAATGGGGCTGGCTCTAAAAGATTGACAATAGTTGCAGCTGACACAAGAGCTGCTACCAAACTAACTTTTCAATTCTGTGGCACAAAATGTGAATTGCAAATTGCGACAGAACTTGGCATCCTGCTATACAAAGATATATGTGTGTGTGTGGAAGGGGGGAGGGGGGGGGGGGGGGTAGTTGGCACGCTTATCAGCGTCAGACAAATTTAATTTTATGCGAGCAAGAAAATTAACAACACAGTGCAACTGAAACAAACACACACGCACACACACACACACTCATACACACACACAGTTTACACTTGACACTTGACACTTTACACTTGACAGTAGCTATTAAATTCCACGAAATGTGAGCATTCATTGAAATGATGGGAGATGTTCGCTTATTCATTTCCCATGTGAATGTCATGAATAAATGAATGAAGAGATAACTGTTGTTGTATTCCCATTCGAATGTGTTGACACACTCGTAACCAGTTAAGAATATTATGAATGATCGACTTATATAGACTATTTAGTCAATTACAATAGAAATAATATTAAATTGCGGGGAGCAAATGAGACTCGGATTGACACTCGAATGAGACGAATACTGAATCCATTCGCAAAGTAGCCGCAAGTATTTATGTTAAGAGGCTGAGAGTACACAGTGCGTGTTGGCATTCAGTAAACAGTTTACAGTTCGAGTTTCTATTTGATTCGGATGCGGATTAAATTTGAATGTTTAATGTGCTTGCATGTTCTTCAAATCAAATCAACACAGCACAACTCAACTCAACTCAACTCAGCTCAGCTCAACTCAGCTCAACTCAGCTCAACTAAACTATTCACTCTCACTTTTCATACGTTTTGGTTGCTTGTCGAGATGTGTTTAAGAGATTTCCATTTCATTCATGATTGAATCAGATGCCGAAGCTGTGTGTAGAAAGGCAAAGAACAGTTAGACGCCAAAACAGCATTAAAAAAAAAAAACAGAAGATTCCACGAAATTGTTGAAAACTTGTTGAGCTGCTCATTAGCATATCACAATGAATGGCCAATCGCATGTTTTCATTGCTGTAAAAAAGTAGGTGTGTTTGGATGTGTGTGTGTGTATCTTTAGTGTTATTCTCACCATTTGCTGCAGCAAGCAGAGAAGATGGCAATAAGTAAATGGCCAATATCAAAGTGACTTGCGCGTCAGCTAATAAATTATGCATTGTCCAAAAGAAGTGGCCAAAATGAATGAAAAATTATGAATACAAAAATATAGGCCCAAAAAATATAATAATACAAATAAAAAAGACCTACAAAGAAGTCTGGCAAAGACTTAACACTCTTTTTATGACAATCAACTGTCAGATACAAAAGAAATCAATTGGCTTATTAAAGAAAACAAAAACAAAAAAATTACTGTTTAACCTTTGAATGAATTTCAAATGACAACTGCAAAACGATGGCTCATCAAAATAAAAACGAAAACTAAAAAACTAAGCCACAATTTAACACTATTTTTTTATGACTATCAGTAACAAAAAAAAAAGCAAAACGAACATTTTGAATATGCCTAATAAGATACATGCTATAAAAATAATAAATAAAAAAATACTAAAATGAGGATAAATGCACATCAGGTTTTAGACAAATAGTACGACTGCGAACTGATTTTCTCTGTTCATAAATCTTCCTAATGGCTATTCTCCTTCTCTCTCTCTCTCTCTTTTTCTCTTTCTCTCTCTCTTTTCTTCACTGTCGAAAATATTAAGTAAGAGAGAGATAGAGAGAGGGAGGGAGACAGCGACAACTAGCGACAACTCGTAGATCAAATAAATGCTCAGAGACTTCAACGCGTCACATTTGCTTTTTAGGGTGTCTCCCAAGCAGAAGAGGCGAATGATTTGAGGCCAACACAGACACACACACAAGCACACACACAAGTGTTGCTGATGCTGTTGCCAACTTGCAACTGATGCGACAACAACAACAACAACGACTGGCAAGTTGGCAAGTTGGCATTGCATTTATGGCCAAGTCGCGTGTTTCTTACCTGTCTCTCTAAAAAGTGTCTCTGTATATTGTGTGTTGTTTTAGTCTTTGTTGTTGTTGCTGTTGTTGCAACTGGCTCGAGGAATTGAGTTTATTGTGCCACCGCGCGGCGTTCTTTGCTTCTTGTTGTTTGTTTGTTTGTATTTTTTTCTTTTTCTTTTTGTCGCATCAGCTTGATTAGAATTCGAGGTAGTTAACGGTGCATTTAATGCGCTCCAAGACGGATCAAATGCATTTAACACCGATCTCTTCTACCTCTGTGTGTGTGTGTGTGTGTGTGTATGTGTGTGGCTCTAATGGGCATTGTTTACTAAATAATTGTGATTGCTTTCGATTTGATTGGATTTGATTGATATGTGAACTGATTAGGCTCTCAATAACAACCCCAATTAATCAATAAACTGTGTGACTTCTTAAGCTATGTGCATATATATATAACTATATGTATAGTTAGGTGTATAGATTGCATTCGAAATAGGAGAAGCCAATTTGGTCAGTGCAAAATTGCTGCTTGAAACTATTTTGATACGTGGAGAAAAATGAGCAAGTTGAGATGAGCAAGAGATAAGCTTTGGTTATCTGAGATTCTCCGATTCAATAAAACTACTGCTAAAAAGCGAATTTCTTTAAATCATCGCACAAAAAATTCGCCGTATCAATAAAAGAACTGTCAAAAACTTAACATTTCTTTACATCATTGTAAAAAGCTGCCGAAAACACTATCTTTCTTTCCCTCTCTTTCCCTCTCTTACTCTCTCCTCTCTCTCTCTCTCTCTCTCTCTTTCTCTCTCTCTCTCTCTCTCTCTCTCTCTCTCTCTCTGTCTCTCTCTCTCATTTGAAACTAGGAAGATTTGAATTAGTTTTTTTTTGAAACTAGCAAATTAATCAATGATTAAGCTCCGATTGTCCATATTTTTTTAAGCTCCACACTCCCCATAAGTTTCCAAAAGTTCGAAACTGTCTCTGGACTCTTAGCAGTTCGATAATTGATCAGATTAATTGTTATATATTTTTAACGAATCAGAGTCAATACTTCTTGCCAACTTGTATCCATTATTTCATTTCTTGCTTAAAGCTATAGTTTTTGAGTAAACTTAAGCACTTACCGTTGAAAAGCAAATGTCCTAGTGTTAAACACTCTTTCTATTTGTCTCTTTCTATCTGCTTGTGCGGCACGTCGGGCTCCTTGGGTATAAATGAATGTGTGCGTGTGTGTGTGTGTGTCTGTGTTTGTGTGTTGTCAACGATTTGTTTGCTTTCTGCGACTAAAGTCGAAAAAGCGAGTGCATAAAATGTACCAGCGAGAAAAAATAAGTAAATAAAATAAATAAATAACAAAATAACTAAAAGAAAACGATCTGAAGAAGCAGCAGCAGCAGCAGCAGAATATGTAAGTACGCTGAAGAAGAAGATGAAGTGAAATCGGTTGAACGGGACTGCAGAACACGTAACGTAAATAAGAACCAGCCAAGCAACCAGCAAAGAGACAACAACAACAACATCAGCAACTAACCAGCCAAGCAACTCAGGTGAAATGCAGGAGGGAGGGGGTGATCAGTGCTGCCAACTTGTAGGTAGCAAGAAAAAACTATTTTTATGTGCAAAAAAAAAAAGGAAATTTAAATGCAATAAACATATATTTAATATCTATGTTTAATGCAATAAGTAAATATTTAATATCTTTAGTAAGTGCTTGACAAGATTCTTCATCACCTTTTTTCTAGGCGTTTCAAGGACAAGCTCTAATTTCAGCAAAAATTCCATTTACCAAGTGCAGGTCACTATAATGGCCAATGCTATAAACCTCAACATTTGATTATTAAACTTAAAAATGGTTTTTCATTATTCGCTGCTAACAAGAGAAGCTAGTTAAAAAAAAAGAAGCTAAAATTCCAGCTGCCAAAAAACGGTAAAACAAAAAGAACAGAAATGACAGCACTGATGGGTATGTGTGTTGGTGGGGGTAGGGGCGGATTGGAGGAGGCAAATATCATAAAGTATTTTTCACATTGAAAAGTTGATGATGATGCCAACTGATTAGTGATTAGTTGCCATTTGACACATATGTATGTGTGTATGTGTGTGTGCGTGTGCGCGTGTGTCTGTTTAACTGTCCATCTCTTTTGCGCTGTCTCCTTTTTTCTTTTCTTGCAGCAGCAAACGAAAGCCGAAGAAGAAGGAACAAAAACACACAGACACACAGGTGCGTATGCGTGTGTATGCATGTTTGTGCATGTATGTGTGAATGGGAATGTGAATGGCATTGGTTAAATTGTCAATATAAGTAACGAGTGCAAGGAGACGAATTGGATGGGAGACGGAGGTAAAAATCATGACAAGCCACTTTTTGTGGGTCGCATTCGTTGTTCGTTTTTTGATTTGTGTGTGTATGTGTGTATGTGTAATGATTCCGATGATTATGCTTAATGCTCTTCACAGCTTTTAAAGAACAATAAAAAAATAAATAAGCAATGAAAAACTTAGATTTTTTTTTGGTTTCGATTCTCAGAGAGAGGAAGAGAGCGAGAAAGAGAGAGAGCGAGACAGAGAAGCCAGACACAGCTTTTGTGCTAATTGGGAAAAATTAGAAAGCATGAAATGTCGAATCCGCTTGGCCCCCCTAAAAAACAACAACGCCTATATCCCCCTGCCCCCTTCTTAAGGCTTAATCGGCTCTGTGCAGTTGCAACGGTATTTAGCTGCTGCTTCTTCTTCATATTTTTTATATTTCGTAAGGTGTCTGATTGGACTCCAATTGGGATCCTTGCTGTGCACATTTTTGTTGTTTTCGTTTTGGACACAATCAATTTATGAGTAAAAACAAAAAAAAAATATGTAAACACAACAAAAAAAACCTTTTTTATTTATAGTAGTAGTTTTTTTTTACTATGCAGTTGTCCGTTTTTTAGTTGCCCGCTCTGGGTTAAATTATGTCTGACAACAACAACATCACTCACTTCACTGCGATCTCCAAGTCTGAATAACGGTAATTGCGAAACGAACAGCAAAAAAATATATCTATGTATGTGTGTTTGTGTGTGTGTGTGTGTGTAAAGAATTTAAGACACTCGACAACACTGGTCACTGGGGGCGAGCACGAGACAAAAACGAGACTCGTTCACGATCCGATGCGGGGATTCGAATTCGAATATGAATACGAAATGCGAAATTCGAAATTCGAACTAGCTGATGCGCCAAGGCGAGCGAAAGACGTGTGAACTCGTCGAGCGACGAACGCGAAATACACGCGAACCAACCAAGATACTTTCTTTGGCCTCGTAATGTAACTGTCGGGAACAGCAACAGCAACAGCAGCAGTCGCAGCAGCAGCAGCAGCACAAGAAGAAATTCAAGACAACAACACACACAGAGACAGGCGGCAAAATCTTGAGACTGCGACGGCGACTGAGACAGAGGCAGCCGGCTGTGACTATGCTGCGCAGGCGCCGCGTTCTCTCAACGCTATCGCGTCGCGACGCGACGCCAAACTGCACAAATGAGCACAGCACAGGCGGCGACTGCGCCGTCGATAGAGCATAGCAACTAGCATTCGCTCACTCGCTCGCACACATACTTACAGACTCCATCGCTCACTCGCTCGCTGAGCAGAGGCTCAATTAGCACTTGTTGCTTCACTTTTGCAGTTCGGCTCGATTTGGTTCACAAATAGTAATAATAATGCAGAATCATTCAACAATTGGCCGTTCAAATGTTGCTTAAAAGCTCGTGCAAAACGTAAAGCGAGCACCTAATTTGTAGCAACCAGTGTTGCCAGCACCGCAAATAAATGTTTAACTATTTTTAAATTGTTTGATAATACATGAAACAAATAAAAAGCCACATACTATTGACTGCAAAATTGCAACAACTTGATCTAGTTCAAAAGAGAACCGAAAACTAGATCAACCGAAATGCGCAAAAATAGCTATCAAATAGCCAAAATGTCAGCACTGCTGGCAAAAGAGTCGTTAATACTTATTTACATCCAATTGTCAAAGCTTGTTAATATTTCCCGATAAGTTATATTTGTTATACATTTTTGGGTTTTAATTTAGCAAGCACCAAATATATTTATTATGCATCATAAATTACTATATATATGTTTCTTTTTTATATTTATTAGCACCTGCTTAAAATCAGCGCAATTGGCAACTCTGCTGTCAGCACTTGTCTATCTGTGTGTGTGTGTGCGTGCTTGGTTTAAAGTTGGTGTTGTTGGTGCTTGTTCATTTCTCCTCATTTGCTGTTAGAGTCTGCGATGCAGCCTCTCTTTTGCACACACACACACACACACACACACAGTGCGAGCGAGAGAAAGAGAGACGCAGCGGCGGCAACTGGGCGCATTTCAACGGTAAACATCATGAATGCATTTGGAAAGTGGCTCGTGGTGTTTGCATTTTGCATTTCTTCGCATTCTTTTATGTTGATGTGTGTTGTATGTGTGTGGTTATTTGTGTGGGGCTCTTGCTTTGCACAATTGTGCCAGCAACAACCACAACAACAACAGCAGCAACGATGCCAAAGACGGCATTTTCATTTCTCAGAATTGATTGGCCGTCGCGGCTGTTGCCGCTGCGACTGCTGCCAACTTTTATTTCTTTACTGCACTTTTGTGCTTAAAGCGGCAGCCGACGTTGACGTCGACGTCGCTGCCAGCAGCCACCTGTCGTTGTTTTGCGCTGCAGACGCTGCTGAGACGACTTGGCTACATTTTTTTTGTGTTTCTTTCTCTGTCCTCTGTCCGCTGGTCTGTATGTCTGTCTGTGCCTTTTGCCTTTGCGATTCTGATTAAATAACGTTTGACTTGGCGTCAGGCGTCGACGTCGACGTCGTCTGCAACTCCGTCTGCGTCTGCGTTTAGGCTTTCGTCGTTGTTTGGCGTCCTCGTCAACTGCCTTGCTTATGCCACACACATACACATACATAGGCAATTGGCCCGTTATGCACTGCTTGATAACAACTATCATTTGTGATGATTTTTCTTCTTCCTTTTTTAAGTTGCCTTTTTTTTCGATTCTGCTCAAATTTTAATAATTGCAATATTTACAAAAACTTTTACATCATGATAATACCATATGAAATTTATATTTTTCTTTTTATTATTTGACATATGTACACTTAATATACGTATATATTATTTAATTACTATTTGTTTTAAGAGTGCTTAATCCATAATGAGAAATGAGATTTGCTAGTTTTTGGAGAACTTTCAAAGATGTTTCAAGTTTCGCAAATATTTAACGCATGATCGTTATAACAATAAATGATGTGCATAAACAGTGCATCCGTTCGCTTCATTAGCTGTACATGGATACAGCAACAACAACAACAGTTGTCGTTTCTCTCTCTCTCTCTCTCTCTCTTTCTGTGTCTTTCTTCATTTCTTCTTCTGTTTGATTCTGTGCTCATTCTCATTCCAATTCCACGCATGCGCAGTCTACTTTTCAATTTGGCATCATCAGCAACAGTTGCTGCTGCTGCTGCCGTTTTTGTTGTTGTTGTTGTCTTCTTTCATTTCTTGCTTGTTTTCAGTTGGCGTGTAAATCTATTAACGTCGCCTCGTTCTATGACTGGCATCGCATCATTGTAATTCCTCAACTCACCTGCTCCGATTGCTGCTCCTGGACAGCAGTTGCTGTTGTTGTTGTTGTTCTCAGCTGCCACTTGCTACACTCAGAAAAATTACAGCTTTTTTTTTGCATTTGTATTTATTATAAATCTGCTGTTTTGTTTATGGAAAATCTGCTGTTTTGTTTATGTTTTCTTGCAATTTTTTGCATTTGTCAAGTATTTTTCAAAAGTTGAATAAAATTTGTATCTGGTTCGGTCATGGCTCCAATCATTGCTTCACAAATTGGTCTGGTTCGTGACAAGAACTCAGAGAACTCAGTTTTTGGTTCCGTAACATTGTAAAAAATTCCCAAAAAATAATTAACTAAAATTTACAGATTTTAATATAATAAAATTATATTGGTTTTCTTCAAATTCAATTAAAAATACTCCATATTTTTTAGAATATCCCAGAAAAATATACTCGTATAAAGAAAAAAGTGTTTCAACTCAGGTTCAAATTGGGTAGTTGTTTGAAAAACTGGTTCGATGCAAGGTTCGAATAACAAGTAAGAAGAAATAGAAGAAAATTTTATATTCTTGCATACCAAAAAGGAGCATTATATATAATCTATATAAAATATTGTTCAAACAAGAACTTAATTTAGCTATAAGCTATAGTAAACCGATTCGGATTCGACAAATAGTGCATAGGGCCTGCTACAAAAAGAGGTCTCCAAACTGGCTGACAAAGTTTGTAAAAACTGTGAAATTTGTTTCGTTAGCATTGGCATTTATTTTGGCCAGTGTATGTTGCACGTTTGCCAGCTGCCAGTTGCCCGTTGCCAGTTGCCAGTTGCCTGTTTTGCCATTGCGATCGCCTCGTGCCAATTTGCCTAAGTCGACTATTTAACTATTTTTGCCATTTGCCATTTGCCGTTGTTGGTCGGCTGCTCGGCTCTCAGCCACAGTAGTTGTAGTTGTTCAAGTTGATGCTGCCCCATTTGGACGTGCGACTTTTATTTCTGATTTTATTTCACGGCACGTCCTCTTCCAAGTTGTTGTTGTTGTTGTTGTTGCTGTTGCTGTTGCTGTTTGCTGTTGTTGTTTGCTGTTTTCTGTTTGTTGTTGTCGTGCTTGTTGCCCAGTTAGCAGTCAGTCAACGTAGACGAGACGCCACCTGCATCTTCTTTTTGAACAGTACCCCAATGCTCCTCTCTGCCCCCCTCCCCCACCCCTCTCTCTCTCTCTCTCTCTCTCTGTCTCCTCTCCTCTCTATTTGAATAGATAGCCGCACAGATACAGAGAAGAGCCGACATTACCGCCTAATTTGTGGCCCATTGTGGGTCAACATAGCCGAACCCCAGCATTGTCGGGCAGAGCAGTCTTCGCCATGATTGATGGAACGACGACAGTTGTTGCTGCCGCTTAATTGCCGCGACATTACCAGCCCACAATCCACATACACGCACGCACACACAGTCGACACACAAGCACTCTGCATGCAGATGCCACGCCCTCTCGCCATCAATCATGACACCACACAAAAAGGGGCAGGCATGTGGTGCAGTCTATTAACTATAGATTAGATACAGAAACAGATACACAGCATATAGCATACAGCATACAGCATACAGCATACAGAATACAGATACAGATACGCAAACAGATATAGATACTTTTGATCGGTAGAGTGTTGCACATAAGATAAAGGGAAGTTACAGATAAGATAAATCGAAGATAGACTGTAGATAGATGTAAGATAGACTCAATATAAATTAGAGATAGCTGGAAGATAAATAACCGCTAAGATACATTAATGATAGATAGAAAATGTATGATGTATAGATAGATTAATAGTTAGATAGATAGATACATATATCAATTAAAGATAGACTCAATATTAATGAAAGATACAGAGAAAATAAATGGAAGATGGAATTATGAAAAATGCAAGATAAATTGAGCACAAATAACTGTTAAAATAAACTAAAGATGGATTGAAAATTAATGGCAGATCAATAAAACATAATTGGAGGAAAGAGAGCAAACAAATGAAACATATATTAAAGAGATCTGAAATATCGATAGATAGATATATAAACGAAAGATAGACTCAATATAAAAATAAAGATACATAGAAGATAAAGGAGGAGGAACTGTTTATAAAAGATAGCAGATATATAACTGTTATGATAATCTTAAGATAGATAAAATAAATTAAAAAATGAACACATTTAAAATTGGAAAAGTGATGACCCTCAAGAAGTACTTCTAGGGACGGGTCAAAACTTCCCAAAGCCACAACTTAGCTTCATGATTTTAACTCTAGTTTAATACGAGGGAAAGAGGATTCAAAGATAGATTCAAATTAAAAAAAAAATATATATATATATATAATAATAAATAATAATACCGACAATATTAATTGCTCAGAATTGCATTTATATATATATATATGTATATATATATATATTTTTGTGATACACCCAAACAACTGGCCAAGTCGAAGTAAGATGGGAACAGAGAGGGGAAGCTGAGACGCAGCTGAACTGGAACTGGGAGATGGCACTGGGAGATGAGACTGGGACTGGGACTGGGACTGGGATCTGGCAATTGTTATTTGGTTATCTGTCTCCAAGCCATATAAGTCGAGGCCAGAGTCAAGTCGAGTTGAGTTGAGTTGAGTCGAGTCGAGGCGAGTTGAGTCAATGATGGTCTGAGGACCGCTAGCTTGTCGAATGGACAACGTGTGTGTTACGTACTCGTATTTATGATTGGCAGCTGCTGGTGGATCAGACTCAAACTGAAACTCTTTGGAGACTGTGGTGTGGCGGTGCAGTTGGCGGTGCAAACAACGTTCGTTGTTGTATAAATAAAAGCGTACTTACTGCGATTGCCACATGCGGCAGACTTTGCTGTTGGAATGCGTTTAGTGTGCGACTTACTTACCCCCCCCCCCCTCCCCCCAGCCGATTCCACCATTCCCCCCATCGTCTACCCAACACTGCCACCACTCCCCGAACAACAAACAAACAGTGGTAGATGGCAAGAGCAACAGAGGCATGAGGAGGACAGCCAATGTGAAGAATGTTAATGCAGCCAGCAGCAACAACAGCAGCAGCAACAACAGCAACAACAGCAGCAGCAACAACAGCAACAACTATCGACAAATGACAGCGTTGACGACGGGCAAAGCAACTAAGTAAGTCAATAGACTTGACTGCTGCACTAGCAGTATACCCTGTAAATACCCATTGACATCAACTGTCAGACTCTGTTTTCATTTGTTCTCAATTTGTTAAATATTTCTCTTCTTGAACACAGAAGATGTTCATCGGTTTCGGTTCCGGTTCCGGAACGAAGATGTAGATTCTCCTATGAATTTGTTGCACTACTTTCTTTCATTCGGTATTCAATATTATTTTGACTCATATGCTAAAATATTTAAGATTAATTTTCAAAATTGTAGTCTAAACGATGCGCAGCTATCATTGTTCGTCGAGGGTATTTAATAAGAACAACAACTGTTGAAATGAGCACAAACATTTACTTAATCCATTTCCAATGCAATTGCTCTCGTTCCCGTTCCCGTTCCCGTTCTCGTTCCCCCCTGCTCAGCAACTGCTCCAGGCACCCGTTGCCCGTTCCCATTGCCGTTCCCGTTCCGTGTTAAATTCATCTAGTTTTTCTTTTTCTTTTTTTTTTTTTTTTGCTTTACTTTTATACAAAATTTACAACTACATAGTTAGAGATAGTACGGAGCTACAGTTACTTAGAGCTAATTTCCTGGCTGCTGCTGGTGGTGGTGCTGCTGATGCTGTCAGACTTGGCCTTGGAGGTGTTGGCAGTGTTGGCCTGATCCGGTAGAAAGTATGCCATCACACTGAGCACGCTGACCACGCCAAGCAGTGCCCAGAATGTAGTGTCACAGCTATTGAACAGGAGTCGTCCCAACAGATTGCTGCCAACCACAGCGCCCAGACGACCCACCATCATGATGAAGCACATGCCCATCGCATTTATCTGCGTCGGATAGAATTCTATAGCAATCGTGCTAACCAAACCCCCACAATTGCCAATGGCCATCGATATGGTCAGAGCGATGACAACCAGTGTAAAATTCTCGAGCCAATGCAACAGGATCAAACACACAATTGTCAACACCATCCAGCTAACTATAGATTGTAAAATATGATAAGTATATGGAGATCCATCCATCATTTAGAACTATCAGTTACTCACTCAGCAGATTCCGTTTGCCAATCATATCGATGGTGTAGGCAAATATCAGATAGATGACTGTGAAGGCGCCACCAATGCAGATCATCACCTGGTACGTATTGATATCGGCTGCACTGTGGCAGACACTGTCTGAGGCGATCTCGGTCTCGGCGGGTGTGTTGAAGCCTTGCAAGATGGTGCAGAGAAATGTGCCCTCAGCACTGTGCTTGCCCAGCTCGTTGAGTATGGTGGGGAACCACATGAATATGCCCTGGGCAATGCCATAGATGATGAACTGTGTGGTGCAGATGTTCAGTGTGTGGAAGACGCGGGAGCGATAGAACAGCGGCACCGTCTGCTGCCAGACGAGACGCACTGCATCGCAGAAACTGTGAACGCTGGACAAACTGGCGCCACCGGTTTGTGGCGATAAACGCTTTACGGGATAATCGCCGGCAGATCGTCCAAAATTCTGTTCGTAGATTTTGCCCAGCGTTTGCAGTGCCTCCTCCACGTGACCCTGGACGAGCAGATATTTGGGCGTCTCCGGCAGCGCATAGAGACCCACAATCGCTATCAGCGATATCGAAACATCCGCAATGATGAACAAACGCCACGACGCCAGTGGCAAGCCCAGCAACGAGCCCTCGAACTGCAACGGCAGAATGCCAATGGCAACAGCTGAAAGAGGAGCAAGTGAAGGTTACCTAAGATTGGACATTTGATGGGCACTTACCAGGTGCAAACATCATGGCAATGCACATGAAGCAGGAGAGGAGTGTGACGTGACGGACACGAGACCCATTGCCATGGAACTCGCCACACAAGCTGAACACACACGCCTGTCCGCCGGAGATGAAGAAGCCGGTGAGGAAACGGCACACGATCAGCATCCAAATGTTGACAGCAAACGCGGACACTATCGAGCAGATCGCGCTGAGCGCCATCGCAATCCGGAGCGTTGCCACCCGACCCCAAGTGTCCGCCAGGAAGCCCATCGCATGCGAGCTGAGAACAACGCCCAGAAAGCCGGCCGAGGCGAGTATGCCCTGCTCACCCAGTGTGGCATTCAGATCACATTTGACCAGTGGCATGATTAGACTAACGCCCATTATCTCCACCATAACAGCCATGAAGCACATGCCACAGATCAGCAGCAGTTTCAGGTGAAATCGGCCAACACCAGTCAACGTGATCGCCTCCTCGAAGCTGTACTCGCGACCCTGGACGGGCTTGCATTTCTCCACAGTGCCTGCCAAATTACAAAATATATATATACTTAATAAAAATATATTTTCATTTGATTTGATATTGAATTGACTGTCAACAAGGCCTTTCAAGGTTTTTTTTTGGGTTTTAAGGAAGGAACTTTATGAGCCTGTTGCTTTTCCTTCTTGTCTACGTCCAATTTTGGAATCCGATTCTTCAAATTTGCTTGGAGTCTGTGCAAAAGAGTTTCTTGCATTTTGCAAGACTTCAATTAAAGTCTTTCGAGTAGTCTATAATGATTACACTAGACTCTTTCATTTGTAATCAATTCAGAATTCTCTAAAATGTATAGTTAAGAACTCAGTTTTTAAGCGTCTTTTCTCCTGAATAATATTTAGATTGGCTTTTTTTCTAGGTTAGCCGTAATCAATTAATTACAGCCAGAAATCTTATAAATATTTTTTTTTTTATTTTTTTTTTTTTAATTTAATATTAACATTTATTTACTTTCCCCATTTTCACACTTCGACTGAATAAATAACATTTTTGAACTGATATACCCAGTCTTTATGTATGTATATTTATACATATATAAAAATGCATTTTGGCTTTGCAGGTCGATTTGAAGGTCGATCAAAAGTCGATTGAAGTCAATCAATGTCGGTTGGGATTAGGAATGCATACGCTTCATTTGCATAATTGGAGGTGCTTTAAGTACGCCGATGCCAAGTTGCCGCCGTACAGTTAACGGTTAACGGTACGCGATGGCAGCGTCTGCGAGCAGCGATCCCCTGCCGGATGATGTCAGTCTGCCCAAGGAGCAGAAAACATCGGCGTTCTTTGAATCGAAAACCTTTCGCCTGATCTCCATCGTTATCTATTTGGGCGGCATCAGTGGACTGGGCATGGCTCTCGCCTTCTACTATCTAATCTTCTTTGACTCCGGCATGCCCGATATACATTTGAAGTTTCCCGTCTCAATTGGCGGACACCCGGTGCAGAAAGTGCACGAGTACCAGTGAGAGGCACACACACACACAGAGAGAGAGAGAGAGAGAGAGAGAGAGAAACATCCAGAGAGAGAGAGAGGGAGGTATGTCTGAGCTAAGCTCCCCTAGAACACTCAGCCATTCAGCCTACCCCCTGGCATCGACCATGTCTAATTGGATTTACCCATGCACATTGCTTGAAAACAAGCTCGAACAATAAATACCCTACACTTTATTATATCCCAATAAATATATCATTTAATATACATATTTAGCAGCTATAACTCATCTCAAAAGTTCTCATCTAAGCAGACCAAATCTCAACTATGAAAACTTACTAAAATATGCCAAGAGTTAAGCAAATTGTATGTGTAATTTGTTGTGGTTGACTGTGGCAAGCCTATTGTAGGGTCTGCTGTGGATAGAGTACAGTAAAAAAAAGAAGAAGAAAACAAGAAGAAAAGCGCAACAACAAAAAAGAGACAAATTTCGAAGCGAATCAAACCAGGTCAAGTGGCTAAAAGAATACCGCACGTGATGTGGGCGTTGTGGAAGAGGCCCCAATAGATAGGAAGATAGCACACAGGCAGCAGGGGCAGGGTGGGTTGGCAAAGTGGTGGTGGCATGGTGGGTGCAAGTTGGTGCAGGTATGGGCATAGGGTGTAGGGTGTTGAATCTTATTAGCGTGGCGGTCAAGACGCTATCCAAACAACGATGCAGCGCCCAAAAACCGCTCGGCCAGAAGCAACCGCAATAATAAAAACAAACAACAACAACAGCAGCAGCAGCAGCAGCAACAGCAACAACAACAATAATTGCAATAAGAAGTGGCACAAAATACAAATGCATAAGGAAACCGCAAAACCGAGCAAATTGCAGGGGCAAAAGCATCGGCATTGGTCCGCCGTCATTCAGTACGCCTCCAGAGACGCCGAGCCGTGGAATACCGCAGATTTCTAACGCTTGCCTCGTTTAGCCTCATTTGTTATTGTTATTGTTATTGTTTTTGTTTTGTTTTCGACATTGTGTGCGTGTGCAGCAATGATGAATAACCTGGCTGCTGTGGTCAAGGAGGCCAAGGACGAGGAGATCCAAGTGCCCAAATCGGATGACTTCTTCGAATCGAAAACCTTTCGCCTGCTCACCCTAATACTCTACATGGGCGGTGTCAGCGGCATGGGCCTAACTCTGGCCATGTACTATATGTTCATCTGGGACTCACGGATGCCACCGCTGCCAGTGTTCAAGCATACGCATCCCATTGGCTAGTTTAGCACTCGCCAAGCCCACCCACAGCCACAGTGCCACAATTCGTGCTTCTCATCAACATTACTTTGGGTGAGTTCTCCACGTTCTTCGGGGTCTTCATTTTAGATATATGTCCCAAGTTGGTGGGGATTAATTTGTAGGGTGTTCGTGCTTTGAAAGAGAAAGTGCCACATTGGTGGCAAGCTAGAATCGAGGTTGTCGAGGGCTGGTACAAATGTACCTGTCACTCTCTATTCTCTTGATACATCTTATCTTATATATATATATATGAATTATTATAATAAATTGCATTTATGCATTTATAAATATTTATTAACTTAAATATAAAGTTTGTTTTTCTTCTATGAATGTATTGATATTGATAGATAATCCTTCTAATATTATATATATATATAATGCTTATCAGTTCATCAGCAAAAAAGTATATTTTAATCGATTTTCAGCTGGCAAATGGTACTTTTCAACTAAAAATTGTGCCTCTTTTTCATAAGTTACGTAATTAACACTGGTAAAAAAAAATATATATATATAAAGATATATATATATATATATATATACTTATACCCCAATCCAATTTAAGATGATTGACAAACATATAAAAATTGTACATTTCCATGAATTCCTTATATGTCGAGTGTAGGGTGCTGGGGTAGGGTTTGTAGAGGGTACTGGCGGTGCTGTGCTGGCGGGTCTGTTATAAAAAAGTTGACAGGCACGCACAAAACTAATCCGCTTTAGCATGTGTACGGCTAAATCGCAGAGCAGTGCAGCTATAGCTCTGTCCCTCTCTCTCTCTCTCTGTCTCTTTTTGTTTTGGTTTTTTTTCTATTTATTGGCTTGCGTCAGCCGCTTTGACGATCCGATTTTGATTTAATCGACGTCAGCGTCAAAGTAATGAAATCAGTAATCGCTGCGACGCAAAGCAAGTTGGGCCAGCTGTTCAGCTGTCCAGCTGTCTACTTGTCCGGTTGACCAGGAGGTGCACCAACTTAGAGAGAAATGTCCGGTGAACAGCAGCCGAGTGCAGCGGCCGCCGTTAACTTGGCCAAAATAGTGAACCTCATTGGCTCAAATGTGCAGGACGAGGAGCCAGCCGCCAACATTGTCATTGGCAGCTCGCGGAACATTCGATTGGCCAGCAGCGGTATTCCCCGTCGGAGCACCTACTCCTACATACCCAAATCGCCGCAACTGGAGGAGATTGTTTTTGCGGAGCCAACGTTCTCGGAACGTTTTGCCCGCTACTTTGTCATTGTGATCTATTTGTGCGGCTTGTGCAGCCTCGGCTTCATTCTATCCATATATCATTTCTTTGCCTGGGACTCCCGGATGCCGCCCGTCTTCAAGGGACAAAAGAAGGCGCCAGCCTTTGGCTAACTGGGCCAACTCAGTCTTTGAGCCATTGAGTTGCAAAAAGTTGGTAAGATTTCATCGAGATTCGTGAAAACCTGCTCGAATTTGTAACTGTTTATCTTTTTTATAACCTGAACCCATTGAAAATATACCCATTTCTGGGCAAATGTATGTAACAGGCAGAAGGAGGCAACTCTCAACCCATTAACTATGTATATATATATTCTTGATCATGATCAGCATCCGACTCCACATAGCCATGTCTGTCTGTCTGTATGTACAAACACTTCTTTTTCAGAGACTATCGGAGCTATAGATACCAGATTTTGGAACATAGCTTCTAGTATACTCAACTCAGATCAAGTTTGCTTCATTTTTATCGATAACTGTCACAGTTTCTCAAATATCGATATCTATCGATTTCCGAAAGCAATACCAGATACAATTTGTATTGTACTGACTTCTAATTGCGATTAAATATACATTGACATAGTTTTAATCAAGTGTACAAATTTCATTAGGATCGGATAGGAAACACCTAAGTTAGAGTCCAATAAAATATAGTCTAATTTTGATATAATTCCTTTCAAGTGGAAAAATCATCTTTTGTATATTTAACGGCTGCGTGCAGGGTATATCGCAGTCGAGCTCACAATACTCACTCACTCAGCTGTTTTTATTTATTTTTTGTAACAGTAATTCAAGTGAGAAAATCCGGCCGCGTTTTAAGCAATTTTATGCTTTTTATGCTTACTTACAAAAGGTACCCAAAGACCCGATCTAGATAACGCTTACAGGGTATCTATCTATCTCTAGTTGTCCTTACTTTCTGTCAATTAGCGCGAGTTGATGGCATAATCCTACTTCTATTTAATTATATGTATATAGAGTTGGCATATCAGAATATCTGCTGTTTATGTTTTATTCAAGGTGCCGCAATGCAAGAAAAATTCCTTGAGGGCCATTTGCAAGAAAAAAGCAGAAAAAAAACATTATTGCAGTCTGTTGGCAAAGGGGAACTGGAACTGGGTGTGTATGTGTATGTGTGTGTGTGTGTGTGTGTGTATGCGTGTGGCCTACATTTAAGCCAGCCAGCATGATGGATGTTTATATGCGTGTGTGTGTGTGTGTGTGTAAGTCTTATACAACAAAATCAATGGCCAACATTGCAATCGCTCTTGGTCCAAGCCGCTGCCCGCTCTCTCTCACACACACAAACTCTCTCTCTCTCTCTCTCTCTGTGTGTGTGTGTCAGATTTTCAGTTGCATTCGTTTCGTTGTCCTAGTGACCCAGTTGCAGATTATTAACCTCCCAGTCCGATGACAACCGAACGAACGAGCAGCCGAACATGCCGAACAACGTTACCCGAATCGAAATAGAAAACAAGTAAAAGTTTTGCACTTGCAGCGAGGACTAGGTGCGTAAATACCCTGCAAAAAAAGCTAAGAGCATACTTATATACATATTCTATAAAGTAGAAGCATAACTTTTGACGGTCAACTTGACAAATGAATCTGTTTCACAAATGTGATGAGAATGTACAATTTTTATGTGTGCCCATATAGTCTAAGCAAAAATGTAGGCACATGTCATTTTTGGTACATTTGTACTATTTTTACGCTTCTTATGTGATGGATGTTTACACACACAAACATATGTATATTTATGCATGTATTATCATTTATCTAAAGTTACATTCGTTTAATAGCTGTTGTTATACCCCACTCGCAACTTTTAAGTACATAGAGTACAACAATAAAAGCGCTTGGCAGACGAACCTGCGAAGCTGCAGGTGCAGGCGAACAACCAACAGCGAAAGTTTGCCCAAGCAAAGCGCAAAAAGTAAAAGCAACAACAACAACTACAAACTAGTCCATACATATGGGCGTGTGTATGTATACATGTACGTATGTGTATGCGTGCATAAGTATGGATTTGTTTCTTATTTGCATTGCCTTTTGCCTTTTTGCTGTCCTTCGCAACGCGGCCAGCGAAGGTTGCCCGCGCGCATGGTCACCCTAGGCAAGAAAAAAATCAAAATATACTGGCAAATGCATTTCGAGCATGATTTCATTTGAATTGATTGATGTTCTTATATGTTATATATATACATATGTAATTTTTTTGTTGATGATATTTGGGCAAAAATCAGGCGCGCATTTCGATTTCCGCGTGCAATGAACAGCAAAAGCAAAAACAATATAAACAAATGCCAAACGCCAATTGACTCACACCAGGCGTGTGGGCGAGGAGGGGTGGTGGGGGTGTCGGTGGTGTGGGCGTCTCGCTCTTGACACATAAAGCAGTGGACAGGCCTCAAGACGTGCCGACGTGCTGCTGCCGCCGTCGCCGCTGCAGTCGCAGTCGCAGCCAGCAGTGCGTTGTTTTTGTTTGGAATGCGAACGACGCGTGCCAGCTGCATTTTAACAAAAAACAATAGCAAGCAGACGCCGACGCTGACGTATCATATTTTGTGCATGCATACATGTATGTGTGTGTGTATGAAAATGAGCAAGGCAAAGCAGCACGCAAACAGGCATTTTATGAATGAAATTATATATGTGGGAAAAAATGCCGAAAAAATGAACAGCAGCAGAGCAGCGGCAGCAGCAGAATGTAGACCGAGAGGATCGGCATATGGCGACGAGGCGCGCCTTCGGGCGCAAGCACGAAGGCTAAGCCACACGAACAGTTAGCGACACGAAGTGTGATGCTCCAAAGTCGATTACACTCCTGCTGCATTGGCTGCTGACAGCAGAGCAGCGACAGCGGCAGCGGCGTCAGGCTCTGCTTTTTGGCTGTGGCTTTTTTTCCCTCGTGTTCTGGGTCGTCATTTGGCTTGCATTCGCTCGACGCGTCGGTTGGCAGCAGCAGCACCACTTTTTTTTATAATCCATTGTACAGTAAAACTTTGTAAACTGTTAACCTCAAGCGCAACGCGACGCGTTCAAACAATAACAATAAAAACAACAACAACTACAAAAGAACATTGCATTTATAATAATAACTAGACTAACAAATTTTGCACTGCCCACATATCAAAAATAAATAAATAACATTTCTTATATATATATTTATAAAAAGGAAAGTGCAAAAAAACAAAACAAAAAAATGCAGCACAAATAAATCTAAATCAAATATTGTATTGAAAGCCAAAAAAAAGAAAAATAAAATCAAAGCAACAGAATCAAACAATAAACAATAAACAAAAAACAAAAAAGAAAACAAAAACAAAAGAAGAAAACGAGAACAATTTGTTGAAAATGAATTCGAAAAGCAATTCGCTTGAGGAGAAAGTGAAATTGCCGCCGACGGAGACAATAAGCCGCTGCTATCAGCCGCAGCAGAGCAACCGTAAGGTCATCCGCATTCTAACGGTAGCCGTTTACGTCCTATGCGTTTCCCTTGCTGCCATTATGCTATCGCTATACTATATATTCATATGGGATCCAACCATACGTCCCTTTGTCACCAAGGCCAACCAGTGCGGTAAGTTAAATGAAAAACATATATAAAATTGCAAAAATATAATATTTCTCAAATAATTGGAAAATAAGTTATAAATTTGTTGCTTTGCATCACAAAAATGTTTGAGCAATTCCCATTAAAAGCTATGTTATTTAGCGGCGGGAATGGGGGGTCGGGGTGTATTTTTGGGCGGGATGGAGAATTTTACGGTTTTTAGTTTGTGGTCAACTATGGGTCTAAATTAAACTGGAGCACAAAGCTCTTTCCACTGGGCTAACACATAAATTGCATATAAGCCAAAACCACATAACACCCATGCCCAAGCCCAAGCCCAAGTCCAGGCCCCGAACCCAACCAGCCCGAATCCAACCAGCACCCCGACAGCACCCACAAACTAATGGCTCGGAACGCCGTCGTTACGTGTGTTGTTGTTTTGCCGGAAGGGCGTGAAACTGCTGCTTCTTCTTGCTTCTTGCTTCTTGTTGCTGTTGCTGTTGCTGGCGCATTTTTCTCTTTTCCATTTTACTAAATCAACTCGAAATTGGGTCAATGGGCTATCTCCTGCACACCCACACACCCACACACACATGCAGTCGTTTGGTTGCGGTTCAATAAACGCATTGTCACCAGCCATGAAATTGGTTTCGATATGTGATACTATATTATATTATTATTATTATGACGATGACAATTATCATTTACAATTCTGGACTTTTATTGCAGATAAAATTGTGATACCCGAAAAGATTGCCATACGCCTAATAAACTCATCGGAAGTCAGCGCCGAGCAGTTTTACAAGCACATACTCGAACAGTACCGCATTCTAAATCGTTTGCAGCTTCAACGCCAGCAGTTCCTTGCGAAGCAACATCTACAGCTCCAGCAGCTGGAGGCGAGCAATCGTTTCCAGGAGGTATTTGCCACCGCCACCATAATACAAGCGCATCCGCATTCACGCGAACCCACGCTCAAGAAACCAACAGCAACACACAATTTTAACTCGAACAATACCGGCAGTGATTCAGGCACCTATCGCTTGGATCAGCAGCAGCAGTTGTCGCCATCGAATGTGGTGCCACTGGTGCTGGACACATCGCCCCCATCGTCCGATGGACTGATGCATTCAAAGCGAAAGATTCATCGCGGTCACTACAAGCACCATCGAGCGCGACTCGGTAGTGCTGGTGTCCAAAAGAAGCAGCTACCAGCGGAACGCAGTACCGCACTACCGAGCAGCTACCCAGCAGCGTCCGAGCAACCAACGGCGCCAGCAGCAGCAGCACTACACGGCTATATGGACACACCCCTGAATCCAGCAGCTGGCACCATAGTGCAGCAACCGTTGCAACTGTACACCTCCATGCCCATACCGCTAATACTCAGTCCGAGCAACAGCGAGAAGCGACCCTCGCATCACATTCACACTCATTCCCATGGCGATCGTCGGGGCGGTGCTGGTGGTGGTGGTGGTTTTGGTGGTGCTCAGGCTCGTCGTCGCACCACTACAGCTAGCGTCTCTGGCTACGATGCCCAGACATATCTCAATCCGTTCCTCACCGGCGAGCTAATCTTCGAGAAGTAAGCGGTGACAACTGGTTGCAAATGCAAATGCAAATGTTTTTCCCCCATTTTGTATACACAACACCAAAGAAACGTTGATTAGCTGAATAGTTGTTGGCCAAAAGTCAAAAAACAGTTTACTTTAAGGTCGCAAAATCTGGCGACTCGAAATCTGTCATCATATCTACAAGTACTACTTCTACTATAATCCCCAAATAGAAACTTGCACACGGCAATTGCATCACATAAATACGAGTATATATCAGAGATGTAGGTATAAATGCCGGATTCCACTGTGCTATATATATATACATATATATTATATATAGTATTTGGTATTTCCCTAGTTCCTTATGAAGTTCATGTTGGTCTCAGTTAGAGCTCTTCAAGCGGCAGTAAACATTCTTTAGTTGGATGTTCCAAAGTTACACGAATAGAATGTTATTCGCTGATCTTCCTGCTAAAGTTCATGTTAGCCGACATTAGAGTAAATTTCGATTTGTTATTTTAACACAGTTTCTCAGCTGCCTGCTAAAGTTCATGTTAGCTGACAGCAAGTTAAATTTCGTTTTATTATCTTAACAAATATGTTAAAAACTGGAAAACTATTCATCAAAACGATGCCCAATGGAATCCGGCCATTAGTTTTGTATAAGAAGCAGTATATATCTGAGCTATCGATCTGATCGATCTTGTGCCATCTCTGATAAGTACAATATAAACGATATAATCCAAATTAAAAAAAAAGCAAACACACACATATGAACAACTATCAACACCTCCAATACACTATATCTAAAAAAAAAAAATAAAAAAATAAAAAAAAATAGAGGGGCAATACTTAAAACAGTTTTTCCGACAAACCCAAATAGACTCACAGCAAATAGAATTGTAAGGCAGAAAAACACTCGGCGAACGCAATTACTCAATAATAGATGATAATGATATGGTTATATGGCAGACATTTATAGTTATTGGTACTTGTATACAAAAGATGTACCTAGACGGGACCCACTCCAAAAACGAAAAAAAAAAAACCAAAACATTTATATAGAGCGTCACTCACTGCGGCAAGAATGCAACAACACCCCACCTAGGACACTGCTTTAAGGCAGCTAGCGAATGCTACACCAACTACAATAACTAGTTAACTTTAGTAATATCCAAAAAGAAGAAAAACAATATCACACACACACATACATACTACATACATATATAAGTCACGATAAATCACGGCATCGGCATGAATGGAAGAGATCGGAGCGGGTTCAGCTTTGGCAAATATTTGCATGCATATAATTCATAGATGGTTCCATATAGATTGATATCGATTTATATATAAATATATATATATATATATATATATATATATGGTATTTGTATATAGCATGTAAGTCAAAGTGCACAGCACTCAATAATTGCAAAAACACATACATATATATAAATATATATATATATATATATATATATCTTATAGAGAAAATATACGTATACTTAATATATACATACATATATATACATTTGTGCTGAGTTTCATGATCGAAACAAAACTATATATGGAAATTTGTAATACTCGTTAGCAAATATACATACATAAATACAAATATATATATATATATATATACATATATCATATATATATATATATATGTGTATGTATATATATCGATAAGTAGTACAACAAATCGAATGAAATTTCAATCTATCCTGCTCTCTTAAAAGTATGCTATACACTACTACACTGCAATACATTTCTATATATGTTTAGCCTCGAAAATGGAATTCAGAGCATTCAGAAAATATACAACTACAACTACAACTACTAAAAACAAGTGTTAACTAGAAAATGAAAAACATAGTCAACCAAAAAAAAAAGAAGAAAAAATGTAAGCGAAACCAAATAAAAACTTAGAAAACTATCAGAATCTGCTAGATTCAAAATGTGTAAACGGAAATTGTTAATACAGTGCTCGCTCGAAAAGACGAATATTTTACTGGACTACTTATTTTTATTTATAGCAAAAATTGATCATTTAATGGAATGGAATTGATGGACAAGGAATTTATAGTTTAAAATAAATAAAGTAAAACTAATGCTCAAAAAAAAAGAAGAATTTTTAAATACAAACTTTCGAAATTTCGAGCGACACCTTAAAATATAAATGTGCAATTTTATAATTGTATAAAGCAAATTGTTGTTATATTATTATAAATATTCATATTTAATATTATAATTGATGTACTCCATTAAATGACTAGTTACAAATATTTATTTCACTGATCAGAATTTACATTTCTCATGCAAATATTATTTCTTAAGTGACACTTTTTGCAAAAACTTGAAATAAAAAATGCCTACGCAATATATCAAGAACCAATATCCCATACATAATCATATGCTCATAATAAGGACATTTAAATGGGATCGGCAAAAAGGCAATTCTAACAAAATTTGAAGAAAAAAAAATTAAAATCCCTATATCATATCTAAACCACTCTAAAACACACATCTTATACATGAGAATTGAGTTGAACATATATATAATAAAGATATATATATATTATACAGATATATATAAACTATATGGCTTTATGACATAGAATTCCTGTATCCTGTAACTGTATTTGTATCTGATGGCCATAAAATACACACACACTCACACACACACATACACATGCATATATGTGTGTATATGTACTTAGATGAAAAATAAAAGTCATTTTGGCAATAATAAAGCATAGAATAAAGTTTAAAACCAACAAAAACAAAGAAAACTTTAATTACCTTCTTGATGCGAGTTTAAAACCAACAAAAACAAAGAAAACTTTAATTACCTTCGCGAGTCGAAAACTAAATAACTTTGCGGAAAAAAATTAAAATAGTCTTCACTGAGATACCCTATGAAAAGCTTACACTATAAATAAATTGTTAAGGGCTGAGATATTATTATATTAACTAACCTGACTTCAACTATAAATCCAATATTTCGAATATCTTGATGAATTGGAATAATACATACCAAGAATCAAGGCTCTACATATGCCTATGAAATGCTGGCAATATGCTAAAAAATCATTTATATATATTTATCACAATATATATGTAAATTGACGTTGAGCTGTCCAATTAGTTTCATTTGTTTCCTCTTGCTCAGAATTGATATCCGAATGGGAACTGTATTTTTACTGCTTGAAATTCAAAATCGAAATTTCAATCAGTGCTCAATTTAGAAAAAAAAAATTTTTTAATAACTGAAAAGAATTTCTGCTTGCGTAAATCGGCTAAATCAGTTTTATAGCTCACATAAACATTATGATCCAATGCGCATTGGCTTGCAATTAGTGGTGCCCCAAAGCTTATCAATGATGTTTTCAGATATCATTTTATTTATTATTATTCTAAGACTTTGAAGAACTTCAAAGTTTTCAACGATATAACTCACCGAACTCGCGCTCGCAATCTATCACATATCCCGGATTATCCATGGAACTTTTTTGCGCATTAACTTTGAGAAAAACCAAAAAAAAAAAATTATATAATATATATTTTACACGTACTGCAAATCGAAATGGTATGCTTTTTATAGTTATATCTATAAATATATGTATAGTTAAAGTCGAAGAAGGTTGATGCGACTATTGTCGCTGCCAAATTTCGACTGGCAGTATTAAAACACCCAACACGGCAATTTAAACATATTTATCTTTCGGTTAATGTTCTGCTCGACAATCTACCATCGTTTGATGGGCCAATTACACATGGGTTCTGTAAACGAATGAATGATGTTCTATATAAACAGAGAGTATATTCAAACTCATAAAACAAACCAAAAACATTTCGCTCGAAGTGAGTGTGCCCGGCTAACAAATTCTCCTCGATTAATATTGATATCTCAGCACTCTTACTTAACTTGCTCTTAATCTTACATATATTCCATATATATTCCGACCAACTTTGATAACAAAAAAACGATTAAAATGTGAATTTTTACATCATGGCCAAGTCTTCAGCAGCGTGACAAAGTAAATCATATTGGGGTTTCCGCTTCCGGTATTCGAATCCGTTATGGGATATCGATTTCTGAATAGTCGACATTTTCCGTATAAAACTTTGCTGCTGCATCATCGATATTTATGAAGTTTTCAAGACATGAAGATGATAATAAAATAGGAAAATGGGATCAAAATTGAGGCTATATCTCTTCAAATTCGAATAAAATTCTAGGTTTTTTATGCGATCTTAATGAAAGTATGTCTGAGCATAAAATACATATTTATTTAAAGGTTATATCCGAACAATTATGCCTTTTGTTGGCATCGTTAATCGATTTGTATCGATATTCGCTAAACGGGAGCAGTTATCGATAGAAATGTCGAAGCTTGTTTTATATTCCAAATTTGAAGAGTATCTGCGATCGGCTTGCTCATACAGACAGACAAACGGATGCTGATCAAGAATATATATACTTTATCGAATGGGATATGCTTCCATCTGTCTGTTACATACTACAGCATTTTTCAGGGTATAGAAAAGAGAATGGAGACTTGTTACACTTGTTACACTACTCGATCATACCCTTTTGTCTACACTCTGGATGCTTACAGGGTAGCTGAGAAAGCCAATTGTCACACAAGAACTACGATATGGCGCAATAGGAATCGCGGGTTAACTGAGCAATAAAACTTATATAATCACTTAGATACCACGCTAAGAATAGCAGTTCTCTGCCCAATTTTGTGCAAGTCAGCGTCGGTGGGTTAAAAAACACTCTCACTTTTCCATGGTTATAATGGTGGTGCAGTGCGGTATACAGTTATACAGAAGATGCTTAAATAAATATGTAATTGCGTTTATTATATGCCATGTGGTTGTTGTTGGCCTTTTTTTTTAATGCAGAACACATGTTAACAATATAGTAAAAAAAAAAAAAGAAAGAAAGAAAAAACTGGTTGCTGTTAATGTTTCTGGAGGTGTTTTCAAGGTCGACTTTGGTCCGTTTCTTTTCGTGGATTCGCATGACATCAAATTGAAATATATCTCGGAACTGTAGAAGTTTATGTAGATAAGTATTTTTATTAACAATAATCGATCAATTCGCAGTTATATTTGATCTTAAATGTAATACTTTACAGTAATAAAATAGATCATGATCCAGCAGGGTTTAGGAACCACAAAGAACAAAATAAGTTATTCTTTATTATAACTTGCTCAATATATAATATAATTGTATAATCTCATAAGTTTTATATAAATGTTGTGAAGACAATTTAAGTTCCATTTGTTTTCTTTATAGTAAAACAATTATTGCAATTACATAACCAGAGCCATATTTGAAGCACGATATTTGAATGATTGAAAAGTAAGAAAAGAAAAGCTTGGCTTTTTAATAATCATTTTTTCCCTTAGAACAATATTAAAACCAAAAAGAATTACAGCAAGAAAAGGAGAATATCAATTAAATTACACGTTTTTAGCAATTGCACACAAATTCCCAGATATATATTATAAGCTGATGAGCTTATGTATAGAATAGGTATAACTTAGTATAATCATTTCTGCTTATCCTTAAAATTATATACATACATACATAATAAATATACATATATATATATGTACATATGTATAGTAATTCGATAGTTGCAACAGTTTCCAAATACTGCTTTAAATTCGAATTTAAAAATCAAAATATGACTATAACATTTCATTATAATGATTGCTCAATTATATGCGATGCACAAATATATATCATTGTGTGGTATAGATATATATACATATATATATGAAAATCAAAGTAAGCAAAATATGTAAATCAATGGTATTTATTGTATGGTTAGAAAACAACTTGAAAGAAAGTTGGAAACGTGCTTAAATTAGTAAATGAAGATGACGTCAAAACCATATAGTAATGAAAGAACAGATAATTTAAATGACTAAACTTTTATCGTGTACCGATTTCAAAGGTTTTCTTTGTGCATATCTCGACTCACACTCGATTTCTCTCCCTCTCTCTCACTCTACCTCTCTCTCTCTCTCTCTCTCTCTCTCGTTGACACACTTACCGCTTGCCATCTCTTTCTCTCTCGCTCCTTTGCTACGTGTGCTCAGCTCTTCTTATCTATGGGCGATAGCTATCTATTTGTATACTTCTGGATTAAGGTTTACGAAGCTGTCTTTGAGGATTAGAACGAAAGCCGAGTAGCTATTAAAACATGGCTCACAATATTTACACAAAACCAGAGTACGTAAAATTGTTAAGCTTTTGACTTAGCAATTACTAAGTATATACAGAGATATATACACACACACACACACATATATATATATATATATATATATATTAGTATTTGTTGTCTAACATTTATCTTCTAGTAAGTTGGTAACAGGCTTACATAGGTTGGCATTATCTTAAAAACACGTAGTCACAATAAAAATTTACGAAATATTTCTATTTACTTAACTGAAGAGAACAGTAAATAAAAACAAAAACCCAAAGTGAGATGAGAAAAGAAAATCATAAATGTCTTTCATTATTTTTTCTATGATAGATAGTTGTAAGTGGGGGAATAGTTAGTTTAGTTAAAACTCGCTTTGTTTTCTATACAAATCAACTTTTATTAGAAAAAAATTTATTTTCCATAGTCAATAGTTACAAAGTTCAATGAACCGTAAACATGTCTTTTAAAAGGCAAATTACACAATATATAATCAAGTAAATGGCCTTTTCGCTATAGTTATTGCTTTAGTTAAAATCGAATTGAATCAAAAAAATAAAAATACAATAAACATTTAAAATACACAATCATCTTAATAATAATAATATTAATAATAATAATAATAATCGTAACACAAAAACAGTAAATCATGCAGAATTGAGGGACCTAAATATATAAATATATATACATATATATATATATGCATATATATATATTGTATAATGCTTACGCTGGGAATTGTACAGCACAGCGGTATCTGTGTGCAACTACCTCAGAGGCGAGGTGCTGCGCTTTAGATGAATGCAAATACATTTAGAGTTGTATGGAGGACATGTGAAGAGTAGCTGGATGCGAGCACAAAAACTGCGTAAAAACGACTAGGATGAACCAGGAGCGTAACTGGAGAGAACTGGTGTGCTAAACGGATTGTACTCGCATTCTACAATGTGTTCACATGGATTGACGGGGGCGGGGTGCGAGGCGGGGTTGGAGTATAGACTTATGCGCCTTATTATGTTTTTGATCAGCCTAAAATTGAAATGGGGGCGTGTCGCGACAGGTGTGCGAACCCATTGGTGTAATAACCACATGCAGGGAGAGCGTATTCTGCTTATTGCCCGTCAGATGTGGACTCAAAGAGCGCGATGTGAGCTCCTCGTACGGCAATAGATTATCCAAATTGATGACACGCGCCACCTCCGAAAAGTATTCCGATCGCTCCACCACAGTCCGTATATGGGCAATCTTATTCTGTTCACCAACAATCAGCACAGCAATCTAAAATACGGGCATTTACCAATTATATATACAGATATACATATAGATATATTGTTATATATAGTGTACCTTAAAACGTTCCTCGCCAATATTCTGGTGCTTGCATGTGACTCGCAGTCGCACCGTGTTGAGTGAGCAGCCGGGCACATCCTCACCACACACCATTTTGGCCTTATTATATCTGACGCCGCGCGGAAAGAATTCAATTTCCCAAGTCATGCATGAGTCTGCAAAAAGGATTTTGTTAATTTCGAATCGAATCGAATCATATCATTAATTCATATTCTTTGATTGACATATAATAATTAAATGGATAGAAAATTTGCTGATCTGACTTTGTTCAATATCAAAAGCTGTGTTTCTTAATGATATTCTTACAGTTGATCAATCATCAGGGTTTATTATTAAGTTAATAGGAACACTAGGTGTCTTCTTCGGAAATCGATTTATATCGATTTATTCTCGTAACAGGGGCAGTTATCGATACAATTTAACAAATTTGATTTGCAAGAACTTATTTGTCATATCTGATATAGTAGTACTATGGAAAAGATAGATAGATAGAGAGATGGATTGAGGCACTCACCATCTTCAGTCTCGGCGATGTGACGTTGGGAAAAGAAGCAGGTGACATAGTTCTTATAGTGCTCGATCTCATCGAAATTGTGGACGTCGATGCGAACACTCCACGTGTCGTTCCAGTAGAGACGCGGAGTGAACTGCAGTTCGCCGCATTCGGTTTTGCGCACCTCTCGCACCCGATCCTCCTGCCCCGACTGATAGCTCATGCCGATGGCAATCCGTTCGACGAGGAACTCCTTGTGGTATTCGACCAGCGGCACAATTAGCAGATGCGACAATTCGCGTGGCGTCATCATGCCAAATCGTATATGCATTACAGTCTGCTCGATCAGCTCCATGAAGGTGTTGGCCCGCTTCTCGGCACTGAGGCCGGGTATCGCTTCGATGAGGTCGCGTCGATGGAGCAACCAGGTCTGCAAGATGGTAAACAATTTGTACTCGCTGGTAATGACAATGTCATTCTGTTGGAGGAGCAACTGTAATATGGCCGGATCCATATCGATGAAATCCTTCGATTCGGCGACCATTTCCAGATTCCATTTGAGGAAACGCTTAAGCGTCTCGGTGAGATCATTATGCGTGGGCGTAAACGATAGAGTATACTGTAGCCAGGACACCAGATACCCACTGGTTGCCGCCTTTGCGACATTCTTATTCATATAACCGACGCACAGTTCGATGAGATCCCGCACATTGTATTTATCGGAGAGCGCCAGCATCGGCATCACCGTCTGCAGCGTCACCTCAATATGACCCACATACAAATATTTGATGAACTGTGGAAAGACGGCCGAGCAGCAGGCCTCCTCGTGCAGCTCAATCACATCCTTGCTGCACTCGTTCCACTCCCGATTCATGAGCATCACTTGAAAGACATCGCTGCTCGCGCACAGTATGACCCGATGTGCCGGATACTCCCTGCCATCCACCAGCAGCACAATGTCCGACATTAATTGCTCCGCATACACAGTCGCCATCTTATTGAGCACGCTGTTCGCATCAATCATCTAAAGCACAGGATTAATTAATATAAAACGAAGGAGGGGGGGATTCTCTTTACTTACTGTGCTGGCGCCGTCTTGTGCCTCATCCGTTTCCAAGCACTTGCGCCGCTTTGCATCCTGATCATCATTGAGATTGGTGCCGCCAATTTCGTTGCTGCCATTTGTGGAACTAGATGCTGCCGCCGCCGCTGCTGAGACAGCTTCGCCAGCTGATTGGGCAGCAGGCCCATTGGAGCCTGCAGCAGGAGGAGGAGGAGTAGCGGCAGCAGCAGCAGCAGCTACACCACCAACAGCACCACTTACACCAGCTGCAACAGCAGCAGACGCAGCAGCAGCAGCACTTCCACCAGCAGCACCGCTGCCACCTGCACCGCCAGAGGCCGCAGCGCCTCTGCTATTTGCGTTCATACAAAAACTTTGCGAGCGATTTATACACTCTCTTTCTCTGTCTCTGTCACACTGTCACCTGTGTGCAGCTGGAGCAGCAAGAGCAGCAGCAGGAGCGACAACGGCAATACGATAGAACACAAAAAGAAATGCGAAATCGATCGATGTTACAGCACTGGCTGGACTTGGGCGTCTATAGCACCAGATGTGCACGAGCCGTGGGAAAGGACATGCCCAATTGCTTTACCATGAAATTTAGCAGCGCGATGGAAAACAACAAATTGCGTTTGTGGATTAGTGTGACCGTACCGCTGCACCGAGAAAAATACCAAATAACAGGCGCGGCGCTGCAATCAAAATACCAGCAACTAATACCAAGTGGCGTTTTTAAACTAAATTATACAACAACGTTAACAACTATAAACAAGACTATTTGAAAACTATATATTTTAGAATATGCGATTTTTGAATCAATGTGAATAAACAAAATACAAATGTTGCTGATTCACTTAAACAAATGAATGGTTAACATTTTAAACCAAAAGTCTTTCAACGCAACGTGAAAATAACTTTGATTGGATGATAATCGAAAAGTAAACTAAAAAAAAAAATAACAACAATCAGTTCACGATTCCAAAATTGTTTTTATTAGGTTACTCCAAAGGATAAATTCATTTACAAGAAATGTGTTTAAAACAAAAACTAAAAGAGATGTTCAATGTTGGAAAGTGGAAAGTTGAGATCAAACATGCCAGATATCCCTACTTGTTGCTGTTGTTGTACATAAATAGACTATATTTAAATTCAAATGTTTCTACAACATATAATATCTCATCTCGAAATTGATATTTGGCACATGTGAAACAAAACTTAAGAGCAATTAAACGAGCAAAGTAATGCAGCTAAAAGGACAACACGAGCAACTAACACAAAACTAAATTGTATAATTCCTTTACTTCGAATACAAATTGATTGTTTTTTTTTTCTTTTTTTTTTGCTGTCTTTTTCTATTCTTTTCAAATGATTCTCATCTTTTCTTTTTTTGCTATTTATGTAAATAGATGCCTACTTGTACCAAAAAAAAAAAAAATGGCACAACTCTATGAAAGGATGCCCACATAGAGGCTAACAGAAATTGAATGACTTTGGCGCGATGATGACAATCGTTAATGTTATTGTGTATATGTCTTTGTTGTTTTTGTCGCTGTTGTTGTTGTTGTTCACTTCAGGTTGGGATTTAGAGCTCATCGTGTCCAATAAATTTCTTAATATAGGCCTGCAGTTCGGGCAGGGATCGGCTGCCTTCGTACTCATTCTGCCGCTGGCCATTTTTGTAGAGGAAGAGCGTCGGATAGCCCTCGACCTGTTGATCGATGCAGATCTGTCTGTTGTCCGGCGATGTGCAATCGACTTTGGCAACAGATATGCCAGCATCGCTGGCCAGCGCCTCCGTTGCCAACTGTTCCCAGGTGGGCTGCAATTTTTGGCAGTGTCCACACCATGGTGCATAGAACTTGATGAAGGTGATGCCATCGGCGGTTGCCTGTTCGAATTCATCTTTGCCATTTAATTGGAGTACGGTTTGTTTTTTGGTCGCGTCCAGTGCATCTTTGGTGGCATCGTTTACATCGTTGCTGCCGCTGGGGGCACCAATCATTTTCTCCACATAGGTCTTCAGTGTGGCCAAATCTCGGGCACCAGCATATTTCTCAATCTTTTTGCCATCCTCAATCCAGAGCAGTGTCGGATAGCCCTTCACCTCGAAATCCTGACAGATGCTCCGATATTGAGTGCAATCGATTTTTGATATCGTTGCCGCCGGCTCCTTAACCAGAGCATTGGCCAACTCCTCCCACGTGGGCGCCAAATGCTGTCGATTAAAGCATGATCAATTAATATTTTGAATTTGATCAGGGATTATATGGTGGAGTTAACAATACCTGACAGTGACTACACCAGGGCGCAAAGAATTTCACAAAATGATTGCCACTCGAGACGTGCTTGGCGAACGTATCCTCGGTGAGCTCAACGACCTTGCCCAAATTCGGATTCTGTTCATCCTTCAACTGTTGACCGCTCAGATCCTCGGAGGCGGGCGTATTCAGTTCCTGATTGATGAAATCGGTAATCGCTGGCAAGTCCCGGGTACCCTTGAATCGCACCGATTCCGGCTCGCCCAATTTGAACAGTCGCAACGTTGGATAGCCGGTCACCTGATGATCGGCGCACAGTCCTTGATGCTTTGTGCAGTCCACCTTGGCAATCTTCACCTTAGGCTCATCGATGTTCATGATCTCAGCCAGCTGCTCCCACAATGGATGCAGACGCTTGCAGTGGCCGCACCTGTGTGAAGAACAGATGTTAATTAATGTTATATATTTGTTGTCGTTAAATAAATAAATAAAAAAAAACAACTCAGAAAGCCAGACGTGTTTTAAAATTAACAAAGTGAGGAAATCGTTTAAGCGAAAAACATTAAGAGAAATTTCTTAATATTAATAAACTAATTATTAATTTGAACATTAGCTGCTTTAAGGCTTTTTGAGAAATTTAAACAATTTCCTAATCTAGTTTCAAATCACGTATTGATAAGGCTGATTATTATAAAGGCTATAAGCTGATGGAGTTAATTAATGATATATCTGATAAGAGCTGCTTTAAAGCCACGACTTAGAAAGTGGAAGTAAAAAATGCTTAAAACTATAGCATCAAAAACTAGATCATTGATCTGAACGAACCCAACTAGGCGAGTAGCTACAATCTCTTGATAAGAAATCGTGGAACAAAAAATGATTTACAATAGAAGTGAAATTTAATGAAAACAATCGTCTCGTGGATCATCAAAATTTTTCGCGTTTACTGCGCGAAAGCTTAATATACATATACGATGATAATAATATCATATTTGTGCGTATGTATTGCGTGCGTGTGATGATGTGTAGAGAACTGATTAGAACCGGCCGCTTAACTAAGTATTAGTGTGTAATTACTGTGTGTCAATCAATGGCAGTTCTTCAACCCAGTAGAACCTAAAAACAAAGCTCCCTTTTGACCGGTTCAAGCCCCTTATCGTGGTACGTGTTCAAAATGTAACAAAAGCAACAAAGACTACATATAATATTACACACTTGTCTAAATGTTCTCAAGTAGGACAATGTACTCTAAGCAATAATATGTGTGTTATAACAAGAAAATATGTTTTTTTCTAGTGTTTTTTTCTTCTCGTTTTTCTTTTTGGTATGCTTGCCAACACATGTTTAAACACATGTATTCATGTACACAGGTAAACAGGTATGTGTGTGTGCGTGTATGTTGTTCCTGTGTATGCACAGATGTTTTTTTTTTTAAGATTGCGTGGCTGCATTTGTATGCGTGTCTTGAGTGTGTGTGCGTTTCTGGAACTTTACTTATTTGCCGGCACTGTTCCCAATAGGAAATAAAACTGCCAAATGGTCAAATTGTGAAAACAAAGAAAAAAAAAAGAAAGAAAAACGAAAGAATAGAAATTGATACTTTTAATATTGCTTACCATGGCGCAAAAAACTTAACAAAGACATTGCCGGCATCAATAACCTCATCGAATGTTTCCGGGTCCAGTTCGATGGCGAATTGCTTTTGATCTGTTTGTTTTTGCTCCTCGTCGGTGGCGGCTCTGGCCAAATATGGCGAAATGCTTAATGCACAGGCGGCACACAGCAGCGGAACAATTGATTTAAATAACATTTTGGACTGTGCTTAAAACTGATTGACTGCCGTTGCCTTCGCCGTTGCCCCGTCTTAAATACGCCACAATGAAATATGTTCGCTGGTCGGCAGTGTGACCAAACTGTGTGTGACACAGCAAATACCATGGCGGGCGGGTATCGATGCTTCATCATCATGAGAACGATACTGAGTATATTTCAATTTAATGGGGATCGTTTTTACAGCTGTTAATCAATTGCGAAACTTGACACAATTTGCTTAGTTGAAATAATTAAGTTAATGTTTAAGCATTGCATTATTAGATTGAGGAAAGACTATCCAATTTTAAGTTTTCATCGTTTCATCTTTCCAGTTGAGATTACTTCAGTTTTTATCTTTTATTTTTTGTGCATCCTAAAAGTATGCACACAAAAATAGTTGATTTTCTAAAACCTGTTTGTAGATTTTAATGCTTATCGATTAATGTTTGTGGTTATATATTTCTACATATTGTATAGGCTTGGAACTAGGAGAAAAATGCACAATATAAGATAGGCTGAAAACCCAAATTAAGCGCACATTTATGCAAATAAAAAACAAATTCAATTAATTTATTTCCATTTATTCAAATATGCTTTTTCAAAAGAATTTGAAAAGCTTTTCTCCTCAATCACTATCACTGTCATTTTTGGGCTTTCCCGGATGTTATTGGCCTAACATCAACTGTCAGATGTTCTTCTAGGTTCAACAATTTTTAATTCAGACATGTAGATTATGTATAAAATGTGCAGTCTATTTGTACACACGATTATAGGTTATATCTCTATAATTTTGCCACACAATTATCGAAGGGTTGTTTGAAAACACACTGAAACACAATTCTTATTCATAGACAATATTATTTTTCTGCGATCATAACCATATATTACTGAATTAGACGATGTAAATTGTTGACTTTAGCTGATTAGCTTCGAGTTTAGAGTGATTCCCAAATAGAATTTGGAGACATATAGAAAACAGTCTTGAAAGTAGTTGTGCCATTAAAAATAGCACTTGTTTACTTTGCCTCACAAAGCAACTAAATATAATGTAGAATTAACATTAAATATATATGTATACATATATTTTGTTTCTTTTTAAAATATCGATTGCATTTAGTTTTGATTCTCATTTTATGCCCAAACTCTTGAACTGTGACTTAATAGCTAAAGTTTGTCCAAGTTACTCAGTAACTTGAAGCGCCAATCATTTTGCGTATCTGCTCGAACGACAGCCAAAAGGTGAGCGACCAAGGCGCCATCCGGATCCAGCAGGGCAAAAAACCCTTATAGAGCGCCACGAAACCCTCCCTAGCAACAGTCTGGCGCAGGCAATCCACAGATCCTCGATAGAGCAGACCACTGCAAATAAGAATGGAAGCATAAATATAAAAACAATTAGCAAAGCAAGATATAAGAGTGCGCTAGTCGAGATATATCAACAGAATCTTTCCTACTAAGTGAAACTAGAGAACCCATCTATATATCAGACAGATACGAAATAATTTTGAATACAAATATGGTATACAAATGAATTAAGCGAATCTAGACAACCGATCAGATAGATAAAAAATAATTTTTAATACAAATAAATTGTGTTCCCCCAAACCCGAGTAGTTATTAACATGATTTGTCAAGGCAAGTGCTTTAAAATCAAAGTCTTCTACAAGGTATATGAGCTACACGGATTGAGGTATTACGTACCGTCCCAGTTCATCGGTGGGCTGATTCATAATGCGGGTCTTGACCACATCGGCTGGTGTGCCCATGATGGCCGCAACGAAGCCCGCACAGATGGAGGCAAGCACATGGACCGTGTGACAGTCGGGCATTTGGAGGCGATGCATGATCAAATGCTTGATCGTATCGTATGTGGTCAGATCACCGAGATTGACCAGTGCGGCACGCTGCACATTGGGTATGCTGCCCTTCCACAGACCCTTGACGCCGCCACGTTGAATGATCTGTTTTAGGGCATGCGCCGAGCCGTGCACCCTCGGCGCCTCACCCATCAGCCGGCGTCGTCCTTCCATCTGGATCTGCACCTTAACCAGATCAGCAGGCGAGGCGAGCCATTGAGCAACGGCACCAGCAGTCACACCACATATCGCCGACTTCCACACGGGCAGCGCCTGACTTCCGATTTCGGTGAACTCCTTGCGCATCAGATCGTAGCTGCAGATCCGCACCCCGCTATCAATATAACAACAGGCGACATTAGTTTTCGATCAAGCCATTTATTGGCGATTATTATTACGTTTCTTTTTTTATTTATGTTATGCTAGCAATGCTAAAAAAAATATAAAGAGTGAAATTATTGATACCCTTGCAGAGATGTTTCCTGGTTTTAGTATGAGCATTTATCCGATTGCATATAACAAGTATTTGATGAGAACTTGTTTACATGGGGTATATATCAGACAACTATATCAACTAGACGGCATATCAATTATACAGATCAACATGGGAATAATCTTTAGATTTAATGGACTTTATTCTGCAAGGATATTTCAGCTTTGGCATGCCAAAGAAAGCAGTTCTTTCTGGATTTTGATTTGGATTTTGATTGTTAAATTGTTTTTTTTTGTTTTGTTTTTGCCCACCTATAGACGACGTGTCTGTAGAGCGCCGGCGTCACGCCCTGCCACAATTTGATGGCGCCCTCCTCGCGTGCAATGCCAAAGGCGGTGGCGACCATGCCGCGATATTGCATCTGGTAATAGGGGGGTGGTTGGGTTGGTTGGTCAGTTGTTTCTCGGTTACTCAGAAATATGCATCATAGAACATATAGACTATCCAATACACATGTACACACACACACGCACACACTCGCACACACAACACACACACGCGCGCAACAAAATAGTTGTAAATTTGTCACATTTAACAAAAACACACATAAAACGAGAGATGTGGCATAAGAAGTTTAGTGTGTGGTGTGTCGTGGGGTGGAGGTGGGGGTGGAGTGTGAGGGGAGTGGAGCGTTGAGTGAATAACATTTAGTGTTGACTACTACAGCATTACAACAAACATAAGAGCAAACGCAGTCAGCTGATCTCGATCTTTATATGCCTCTAATATCCAAATCTATCTATCTATCTATCGGATGGACACACCACAAAAATAACCCCATTTATTTGGCTTATCAATTGATAATGAGTATTAATCATAGCAGATAAATTAAAATTAAAACAAGCGGCATACCGAAGCCATCCAATAAAATTGAATACCCTTGCAGTTGCGATAATTAATTACAATTCGTATTCTTATTTGAAATCTCGCCTATCTACGCAATAAATGAATTAATATTCATTATTGTACAAGTACTAATTTCTGGCAGTTTCACTTTCACGAGCGTTCACTGTATCACAGAAAAAATAAAACAAAAAATAACATAAATACAATAATATAAAGAGATAAGAGTAACAACAAAAGTATCGTTCAAGGCTAACAAACCTGCATCTTAATCGAAATAAAAGCCGTTATCTGCATTAAATAATTATTGTTATCGTTACTGTTACTGTTATCGATTGTAGAAAAACCATATGAGCAAGATGAGATCGCAATTTGATAGTGGAGATAGTGATAGTGACAGATAGAGTGTAATGGAGACAGGCACACGGATATTGTTGTGGAGTGTGGCGGACACAGTTATAAGATGATATTGTGGTATCAGTCGTAACATATAGCAACCTGCAAGGTATATATGCATTTACATATATATATGTATTTATAAGGGTGTATTAGCAATTGGCAATTAGCAAAGCCGGGTTCAAAAGCGAAGCATGCATTAAACACCAACAACAACAGCAAGCGCTTAACACCAAAACTGAACTCAAAGAGGAATAACAAAAAGAAAAAACTACTCACATTTGATTTGACGGCGCCAATGGTGGCCACACTGGCCGCCTCGCCTTGGATCTGCAGTCGTGTCTTTGTCAGATCTAACGGATATGTGGCCAGTTCCGCAACAGAGGCGGCCACAACCGATACAACATACGTGCAGGCAAAAGAATCCGCATAATCATATTTAACCGGTCGCAGCTGATGGCGACCGCTGCTGCTGCTATTGCTGCTGCTGCTGTTGTTGGCTGCTGCTGCTGCACTCGCTGCAGTTGTTGCTGGATTAGCGTTCGCATCACTGCTGGGCACACTAGCCGTGGTTATGGCAGCAGCAGCAGAAATTGCCTGTGACGCTGGCATGTTGCAACTGTAATTGTTGATAAATTATAATTATTAAAAAAAAAAAACAAATATATATATTTATATGACAACTATTTTGATAAGCCAAAAAAAAGAGGCAGTTGTGCCCAGCTGCGATTCTGACTGCGCTGCTGCTGTTTTTGCTAAATATTTGTTTTGGATCCCGTGACTTTGATTTGTTGCTTGATTCAACTTATTAAAGGATGCTGTTTGGCTCTTCGTGTATATAATTTACATAACATTCGGCAACAACAGCAGCAGCAACAATAACAAAAAGCGCCAACGCTTGCCAACAACGTCAAAGTACAAAAAAATAAGAAAAACAACACAAACAAAAATCAGAACCAAAATTAGTATTTGGTTTTTTTTTTGGTTAGTATTTCGCTCGCCTTTTTTTCGGTGGCCGCAGTGAACGCCGTGTATTGGCGCTATATATTCAATTAAACGCACGAACTTGGTCGGCTATTCATTGTAGTGTTGATATTGCCCGTATATTATTAGTATGTATTTTCTTATCAACTTCATCAATAAAACAAAAAATATCTGTGTCACAAAAACAAATCCGAAACTGACGACAGTGCTGCAAAGCGTATAATGAGTGGTAGCACCGCTCATAGTTGCCACCTGGTTGAACATTTTTGCATTTTCTAATACATTTTTTATACATTTACATAATGAGTATAATAAATTTCGAAAGTAAAATTATTAGATATATATATATATTTTGTATGTTCTTTAGAGGTAAAATATTTCAATTTATGTGCAAAATAAATTTAAATATATTTATATACTGAGCACAAGAAATTTGCAACGTAATGAATTACAAATATTTTTGAGAGGGAAAATATTTGAATTTATGTTGAAAATAACACGTAATAACATTGATACATTTGTAAATGCGTGACACCGATAGTGTGGTGGAGATAAGCATCGATAACGATAACGATAGGTGAACGTAGAAGACAGCTGTTTATGGTTTAATTGGCCTTGCTATTTCAAAACGAGATTTGTCTGCTGTTTCTTCGCTACTGCTTACTGACTTTGTTTACTATGCGCTGAGCACAAGCCCGTAACGAGTTAACAATTGCACTCATCGAATCGAATCTAACCCAATTACGACACCAGCCAATATAAATATTGCCAATCGCAATAGCAACAAGAAGAAGACTTACACGTTAATCATTCATTAATGTAAGTAGATATATGGCTCAAATCGCATGAATCAATTTCTAATATATGTGTGTTGTGTGTGTTTATGTGTGTGCCATTAGTATGAGCAAGATGGAAGATGCAAGTGCGACAGCGACAGCAACAGCCGCGCCCAAAGCGCAGCAGCTGGAAACATATCGAGCCTACATTGTCACATGGAATGTTGGCAGCCGATTTCCGGATAATATTTCGCTGCGGCAGCTGCTCGGACTGCATGACGATGCAAGCGGGAAGGCGGATGATGAGAATCTGCCGGATATCTATGCGATTGGATTGCAGGAGGTGAATGCACAGCCCCAGCATCAGGTGATCGGCCTGTTCAAGGAGGATCCGTGGACGCACAAGGCAAAGCAACTGTTGCGTGGCTATAACTACGTGGCCGTGAAGACCGAACAGATGCAGGGCCTGCTGCTGACGATGTTTGTGCGGCGACAGCATGTTGAGCATCTGAAGGATATGGAGGCGGAATTTACACGTACCGGCTTTGGTGGCATTTGGGGCAATAAGGGTGCGGTCAGCATACGGTTCACGCTGTACGGCTGTGGCCTGTCTTTTGTCGTTGCCCATTTGGCGGCGCATGATCATCAGTTGGACGAGCGCATTGAGGACTATAAACAGATACTGGAGAATCATCATTATCATGTGAAACGTTATCGGGAGATTTATGATCATGACTATGTCTTCTGGTTTGGTGATCTCAATTTTCGTCTCAATGGCAGCGATACGGCGACGGAGGTGCGCGACGCTCTACGGGATGAGCAGCAGCACGACGCACTCATCCAGCGGGATCAGCTGTACGACGTGCGCGAGAAGTCGCAGATGGCGTTTCAGGTGCTTCACGAACGTCTGCCCGCCTTTCCGCCCACATTCAAATTCAAGGAGGGCACCAGCGAATATGATTTGAAGCGTCGTCCGGCGTGGACGGATCGCATCATGTACGCCGTTCAGCCATCAAATCGCCAGCCCGGCATGCAGCTAGCCATCGAGCAGTGCTCGTATAAATCCCATCCCGCCTACAACATAAGCGATCACAAGCCAGTGACCAGTGACTTTACACTCAAACTGTATCCGAATTATCGGGCGCCCGGAGTCACATTTACGCCGTTACCCGTTTGGCTGATTGGCGATGAGAATACGGTAGAGTATCGCAAGCAAATAGAATTCGATGAGGGACCAAACGATTGGATTGCCATCTATGGCATTGAGTACGCCAGTCTGGCGCATTATGTGGCCTACGAGTATGTGAATCAGGCGGAGTCCCCAACCTCATCGGATTCCAATCAGGAACGTGATTACTTTGATACGCCGGCACCGCATCATCGTAGCGAACGGCATCATCATCGCAATCGGCAGCGATTGCGTCGTCAGCAGGTTGCCAACGAGGAGCTGGTGCGTCTGGATTTCGCCGACGATGTCGAGCTGCGTCATGGCGAGCAATATGTTCTCATCTATTTCCGCAGCACCGGATTGCGTGGCGTGACCAGCGTGTCAGGCATCTCGGCTCCATTTGTTGCAGAGAAGCGAAGTGGCTCACCACATCGCACCGAATACCATGTTGACTAGCTAGCGGAGGCCTTGGACATTTATATAATTTAGTCAAAAATCGACGGAACATTTGTTGGCCTTGTTTCTTATTTAGTTTGCTGTATTCGTTGCAATTTTCGATCTATGTATGTATATGATCTATAATCTATATGTAGTCGCCTTTCTCGTTATCACAATATGTAAATGTTTGTTGTCTATGGATATTTATATTGTAGATATCTATATCTAGATTTATATATATGCATGCTCGCGATCGCACTTTATACATTTCGTTCACATGTAATGTGCTAATTATTTTTTTTATTACGTTTACAATTTATGTATATATATGTTTGTATAGGTATATATTATACACAAATACACGAACAAACTTAAGCAAAACCACCTTAGAAGAGTGTTCCCTTCTACTATATATATATATATATATATATATATGCAAAAATGTTACGAGCATTGTTAACCTATTAACTGTATATGTATATATGTATACACACAGATATCTTCTGTAGACCGTTTACATTAATACACTATATCAATTTCGATGAGACTTTAATCCATTCCTTTTGTAAGATATAAGTTCCTGATAGTAGTCCCCCTTTTCTGGAAAAGTAACGCCTATAAAACTTTGCTTCAGGTATTGCTTATAGCTTTGAATACCCTTTCTTTTGCTTGGCATTTTTAAGCATGCCATAACTGGCATTTTTCTTTATACTTACTTACCAATTTGATGAATTATTATTCACAGAGAAAAATAAATGTGTGTATAGACTATATATTATTATTAGAGTTATATCTATTCGAAAACTTGTTGGATGACTACTATATTTATATTTATTCATGTTCAGCATAAGCAATTAACCTGCAGAAAAAGAGTATTTAAATTCGGCATACGTATGAGAGAATTGTGTACAAGTTGTGCATAGTTGTTTTGCGCAATAATCTTTATTTATATAAATGATGATGTCGCATTGTTGAAGCATTTGAAGCGTTTCTCAACCGGTTTTTGCATTTAACTAAAATCGCAAGTCCCATAAAGGTTATAATTACGTCACAGATACAGATATAATGCCACACCTGTCTGCTGTCTCGTTTGCATACAATCCAAATTTTGCCCGCAAGAAAGATGACAAATTTCGGGCTAGATTGAGGGAGAATCAACTAATCATGAAATGAGTAAAACGTTTTGTTATGTTTTTGTTTTGTTTTGTGTGCTTTAATATATATATATATATGTATAAATGAGTTTTTATTTATTTGTAGGAGAGATGCATATTTATTGATGAGCATATAAATTAAGTATAAATATATAGTATAAATACTTGATATAGTAGGTTGCCAGTGCTAAGTTAGTCATCATCACTTTTCTGCACAGAATATGATATAGTAGATAATACATGTAACATATATAAATATAAATATATATATATATATATATGTATATATATATATAGTTTGGTTAGCCTATATAGCTGCACAAATTGTTTGCTGAGTTTTCAGTTTTCGGTTTCGTTTAATTGCCCCTTTTCCGACAATTTTTCCTCGACTGTTTATCTATAAAAATGTTGTGCGCAATAAATTTAAAAAAAAAAAGAACAAAAAAAGCGCACACGCCTTGAAAAATGATTGGGTACGCTCCATAAATAATCAGAAAAGATATTCGAAAAAATACACACATATATATTATATATATACAAATCAACATATATAAACGCATTTACTTCCCATTAACGATTTCTTTAATCTTTTGTTGGCGCTGATTAAACACATTTTCCAAATTACTGCAGACTTTTCAATTTCAATTGTTCGAGCTAATTAATTAAATACTAATCGATTCTGCAAAAATATACACTTAATTCTAATTGGGCAAATATGCGCTGATCAGTGTTATAATTATGTGTAAAATTTGAAATTTAAAATATATGTGATATATGTATGCATATGTGGTAAAAAGTCTATAGCTATCAAATTTCATACATCAATTTCAATTGTTCAATTACAATATGTGTTAATTATAGTTTTACATAGTTATATATACATACATACATACACACACACATATATATATATATATATATATATAAATGTAAATATACAATACAATTACATGCTGACTGTTGTTGCATGTAGTATCAAAAATAGTATGCCAGCTACTTAAAGGTATGTATATATATACATGTATATATATATATATATATATATATATGTATACAATATAAAAGGACAAATTCATATATATATATAATTGTATTCGCTGCCTTTGCATCAGTCAGTTAAAATTTCATATTCGTTGTAGTTGTTTTAAAAAGTACACAAAAAAAAATGTTAAAAAAAATACATATTGTACTTAAATATATCATATATACATAGACATACAGATTAACAAATAGTGGGGGAGGGGAGGATCAAACAGAGAGGGGGAAAATTACTTTTGGCCTGAACACTTTGGAAGTACTTTACATATATAGAATAATAACTATCATAATACAATGTTGACATTTTAATAAATATTCCTTCAAATATTTTCATGTGTGATTTGTTTTGTTTTGCTTAAGCGGGCGTTAGACGCATTTTACAACTAAAAAAAAGCAAATAAATAAAATATTTAATAAAAATTAATAATTGTACTTCTTTTAGTTTCTGTGTTTAAATTTGTGTAAATTAAAAAATAAAAACAGGACTGTGTTGCAGAATATGCTACAACAATTGCAGCATTAAGCTAAGCAGCACAGTCTGGCAGCGCTGTGGAATTAGCTTTAGTTTTTTACTTTTTTTTTAGCAGTTAGCAATCTACAGACAAATCTGGCAAGGCTATTAAACAAGCCACCAATTAACTGTACTTTGCGTGTGTGTCAGTGTGTGTGTGTGTGTATGTGTGTGTGCGTCCGGTTAATTAAAAGCGCTTGTTTCTCTTGGCATCTTCTTTACCTGCTTTACTGTTTCTCAGTTTCTGTTTTCAATTCCATTTATGGCTCGAATATATTTGATGTATTTGTTATTGCTTTTGGGCCATTTAACCTTGATAAGTTTTTCATTACGTTGAACTCTTGCTGCAAAGCAAAGCGAATATTAACCTATTTTTGAATACCCCTGCCCCGTTACGGAAACTGGACAACGATCACAAGAATGTCGAATAAGAAGAAGAATAAGAAGTATAGTTATGAAGACAATTAATTGACATATTTAAAATTATTAAAAAAAAGAAGAAAGTTTATCTAAATTGAAGTGGCTAATACGCTTTCAAAAGAACCTTGATGAGCTTAAAGAACATAGAAAAATATATCTAAAATACGCTCACTGAGAAATACAACATAAGGCATGACAAACAAATCATTATTTTAGGAGTCCTTTCAAATGTTATTTTTTAATATATTGTTTACTAGTAGTAGGAACAGTACTAACTATAATTTATAGGGGAAAAGTAAAGTTAATATTGTTCCTGGAATTATTTTCAATATAATGTATATTTTTTCATTTGCCAAAAATCAGCTATATAATTAATATCACCATTTGCAGACTTTATTTATTTCTAATTTTCATAATTATAAGTGCACATGTATGTATATATTTTTAAAACTGTGAATGAAATAATGGTTTCTATCTTGCTCATTTTTTTTAAGCGTATTCTTTCACATCTAAACTTAAAAATTGAAAATAGACAATCTCTGTGATAGATTGGTGCTATTAAGTTGTTTGCAACTGTATATAAAATGAATTTATCTTAACTGCAGTTCTGTATGGAGCATTGGGCAGGGTTGCAAAGTGACGAAAGAAAATTGACGTTCATAGCGGAAGTTAGAAAAAGAAATGCCAAAATAATGAAGCAATTGAAATGACAGAAAACAGCGACATGCACAAACACATGTGTGTGTGTGTGGCGATGACGTAAAATGCTAGGCAAGCAGGCCAACCACAATTCCAATCAGATTCTGGCTAATTTGAATGCTGGCGTATTTCTCACACTCGAAACACTTGAAAAGAAAATAACAGCAGCGGAAGAAGAAGCGCAACAACAACTACGACTAGAAAAAACTATAAAACCCCAACTCGAGTAAAATAGCCTCAACAATAAATTCCTTGAGGCTGCTGCTGATGCTGACGTTTGGCTAAACAACAGACAAACAATAATACTTAATACATTCATGCATAAATGCTTAGAAAGCACATTGCCTGAACTTATGTTGTTGTTGTTGTTGATGTTGTGAATTGCCATTTGAAAGTATTTTTCTTGTGGTGAACAATGGCAACGCTTTGTCTTCCATTTTGCTATTGTATTTATTACTATATCTACCACATTCCTTTGCCGCCTACACACGCCGCAAGTCGTTTTGCAACACTGACTTTGACTTTTCAATTAGAATGGTAAATATGCTAAAGTCGTCCATCTTTCTCTCTCACTTACTGACGCACTCGCTTTTTTCTTCTTGCATTGCCTTGCCCAACACATTTGCATTGCACTCACCGTTATTTGTACATTTCTTTTGTGCCAGCCTTCGCTCAAGTTAAATGCTGTCGCATGCACACACACACACACACACACACACACACACTTAGATTCATTTGTACATGCATATGTAATTGTCCGTCTTTTGTCGCCTCGGCTAAAAGCTGATTGTCAAAAGCACTTACACACACACACATACACAACTCAAATACACTCACATTAAGAAAAAGCTTGGCCAGCTGTGGTTGGGCTGGGCAGTTGTTGTTGTTGCTGTTGTCATTGGCAGGTCGGTCAATGCGCGTGCTTGAATGTTTAACTGTTTTTGTTGGTGTTGTAGCTTTTACGTTTGCTATTGCGCAAGTCTGGCCACTCTCTGTGCTGTTGTGGTTGTTGTTGTGGTTGCTGCTGCTGTTGTCGGCCTGCCTTCATTAGCATTGCTGTCGGGCTTGCTGCTGCTACTTCTGCATTGTTGTTGTCCGGTTTACTTTTGCATTGTCTTCGCTCGTCTCAGCTTTCTGCAAAAAATGTGAGGAAACCAAAGGGCAGCAAACGATTACAAATATATTTACGTATTTTATGTAAGTGCGAGGTTAGCTTGGAAAGTTCTTGGAAATGCAACCATTTTCGTAATTGTAAGAATCTTGCTTAAACTATATTAACCCTTTCAGATAATTCATCTTTCTAGATCTAAATAGAGAGGAAAAGAGGCGCACAAATAAATTCTTTGTGGTTTGTATTTTAAAGAAATATTCTCATCAATCTCTAAGAAGTTAGGGACCTACTTTGTTTGAGTAATGCAAAGGAACTGGGAACGCAGAGTTGCTAATCAACGCAAATTAGCAAAGAAGAAAGAAAAAAAAACCGAAAAACAATTCTATATGCTTACTAACCAATTTTAGTTTAGCAACATTTTTATTACTTGGACATTCGACTATAAAAATGAACATTTGGAGCGATTTCTCATATTTGTCAGCACAGCTTGTCATAAAGTTGTAATATACTTGGTAGAAGGGCATTTAAAAACATTGAGCGTAAAATGCAAATGGGCCACATTGCAATTATAACTTGAAAAAAAGCAGAACGTATAAATTAAAATTGCCGCTAAACTCAATTAATGAACGGAGCTACGTCTACTTGTATACAAAGATATTTATATATATATATAGATTTATACACACACACACATGTGTGTGTGAATGATGGACGTTTCGCATTTGTGCTGTTTTTCTTCTTCTTTTTTGTCGCTAATTTGACAAAGAGCAGTGAAAAGATGCAAGCACGTACTCGGCGGGTACTCGTCGAACTCGAACTCGAACTCCACGTTCGCATTCACAGTCGTATTTATAAGATACATTCGCATTTACAAGATACAAACACAAACACACACACACCACACACAACACACACACATTTGTGTGGCATAAAAAGAAAACGCTGATATGCGCGTAGCGCTTGACGAAAGATGCTGTCGCTGTGGCGGCCGCTACCCCTTGCCGCTACCCGATAGCAGCACTACCTGCCTCTAGCTCCACACTGTAAGAAATACGATCCCAACAAAATATTTACGTAATGCTACTACTAAGTAGCTTTCTCAGAAGAGAGGCTATGCGAATTAAACGTTTCTAATTAATTTAGGTACAATAAGGCAAGCTTAAGCACATTTAAGCTTTCTTTAATATGTATCTTAATATAAAAATATAAAAAAGATCGGCTACAGCTGCGGAGTGTCAAACAGAAACCAAAACCGGCACCCAAACCGCAATCGCAACTTTACGGAATCTATTACAAGAACCAATACTATTAGTCTATTTAGAATCGAAATTGACAGAATTTAGAATCGGATTGACATCCTAATTAAATTTTGTATACATTATGTTTGATTTATTTTTATCTAAGAGGGTTATCTTTCTTTTCGCGCCGTGTATGCCCAGCATTCGTATTTTGGATCATTTAGGCGGAGCGCTTTAAGTGCAACGTGGCGTGGATCGACATCATCTGCTGGGATGCTGCTCAGTGCTGGTGCCCAGGGATGTGCCGGCTGTGCCGAGTTGAGAGCGTGACGGTGACACGCTGCCCAGGGATTATGCAAAAGGTAAAGAAAAAAAAAACAGAATAAAAAAGCCCAGAAAAAAAACAGAAACGAAAAGGAAGCAAAAGAAATTGCATTCGCAGCTGCGCGCATTAGTCGAGAGTAAAGTTAAATTGCACAGTGGTGCCAGACTGCTCCAAAAATGTCGAAATCAAAATTGGTAAACAAATTGCAGCAGGCAGAAATGTTGGTAAATGGAGGTGCTCGTTATTGTTTATAAACAACCAGAAATGAAAACAGACTAAAACCCAAACAAAATTGAGCAACCCTAAAATAAATTCCATTCATGCTGTAGTCAGTCAGTCTCTATTCTCTCTCCGCCTCTCTCTCTCTCTCTCTGGCTCATTGAGTAAACACATTCCAACTGAATTTGATTACGGTAAACAATAGGGTTGTTGTTTGTGTTTTTAAGTTAACTGAGAAAGGAAATGCACAACGCACTTCAAAATACACTTGAATCATTTGACTACTGAATAAATAGGTGCGAATTCCAGGAGAAGATACTGTAAACACTGTAATACCATTAACTAACTCAGTAAACATTTAGAAAATTATTGAAAGAAAAACTACTAGCCAAAATAATAGCTGATTATTTGGTTTTGCAAAATGTGTACCACATAACTACAACCGACGACCATCAAAAAATTCGAACTAGTTCAAAACTTTAACAGTAATCTTTAAAATTATAGTCAGTGTTCTTCCAACTGTAAAACTTCGCATAACCTAGTAGAATTGCATATAGAAAATGAGTAAAACATTAACAATATAAATACATTTATAGCAACCTAGTTTTGAAAACCATTGCATAAGATTACGTAATATTACCAAACCCTATAGAGACACCCTCTAAATTACTCAATAGCACCAAGGTGTTTGTGTTCGGTCTTAAAATAACCAGCTATGTATTTATGGAGCTGGAATGGAATTCTATCTTAATTTGTTTAGACTCACAGAAAATTCGATAAAGAAAAGTTCGATTGTATCTCAAAGGGGAAAAGTTAAGAACCGGGTTTGAATACTATATTTTGAACTTCTGCCCAAGTTCGATAAAATGTGAATAGAATTACTCAATTAACATTAACTGATAATATAATTTGTTAAACGCTCCACAGTAATAAAACCCCATTGATATCGTATATATATACATATATATGCATATATATGCTAATTGAAGGTTCCGCAAGAGTCTAGTAAATGTTGCAAGATGGAAAAAGGTAAGTGTGGAACGAGTTGAAAGAGCTCTTAAGTAGATTATATATATATATATATATATACATACATATTTACACACTTGACCCAGGCACAGTTTTGAGCCCGGATTTTGTTTTTTTTTATATTTTATTTTTTATTTCGAGTTTGCCCAAAAAGGTCGCTTGCGTAAGAGTCCGAGACGTTAATGGCCTAAAGGCAGGTTGGAGCCGCGAACAGTGTGTGTGCGTGTGTGTGTGAGTGTGCGTGTGTGTGCTTAATGTGAGTAGACTGAGAGTCTTTTGGGTAAAACCACCTCAATAAACACAAAATACAAAAGCAGCAAAAGCACGCAGAGTCATTTCGAACAGCGTTGATTATTAGCTTGGTAAACAGACCTTCAGCCACCCCCCTCCCCCCATGCACCATACCATACCCCACCCCTCATACACAACCTGGCAGCACACCATGCTGCAGCTGGACATCTGTTTCTGTTTTTGAGGCAGGCAGTGACGCAGTCAGAAAAAAAAAAACCATTTTGCATCATTTTAATTTCGATTTCGATTCCAATTTCGATTTCATTTTGGTTTTCTCCTGGTTATACCCTATTCGAAACTGTGCAATAGAAATGGTATATACAAATAGGAGACCATCGACTACAGATATATCTCATCATCATTTGCTTGAGGTGTAAAACTTTATCAATTTAAGTTTAATTATGACTCAAACAGCAGCATCTTCATTTTGAAAATGATATGTTTTGGGTAAACTTTTCTTTTGATTAAGCACTTTGAATAACGAACTTGTATTAGCTGAAATTGGGGATAGTTAACGGAAAAGCGTTTCATAATTTGTATTTATATTGAGTTGTAATTGACAATGATAACCTCGCCACAGAGGGAAGTTGGAAGGGGGTATGTGCTGGGGGAAGGGGGAGGGAATAAAGTTTTAGATAGATTAAAGTCGGGTTTTCTCGCTTATCTGGAGAAGTTCTGAAGTTTGTGCTGTGATTATTTGTTCAGTTTTTGGGTTAATGTTTTGCTCGATTTCAAGAGGATCGGGATTTTGTGCGTGTGTGTGTGTGTCTGTGTGTGTGTGTGCGCATGTCAAGGGTTGCGTTGATTATTTTATGGCCATGTGGAAATCTCAACAGGAAATGTCCAAATTGCCAACGGCGGCGTCTGGACAACTGTGACGCCGTTTTGGTTTTCCAGCGAAAAAAACACAATGAAAAACATTTCACAATTTCACAAATTTTATGGCATTTTTCAAGTGGACCCGCAATGCAAGAAGACAAATATGAGGAAGAGGAAGATAACCGCGAGGAAGAGAAAATTGTTAACTTGGTCGCATAGCACAGCACATGGTCGTAAAGCAATTAAACAATGCAACAATGATGTGGCAACAAAGAAGCAGGCAACAACAGCAGGCAGGCGGCAGGCAACTAGTAAAAGTATGCCACAAGCGCCGCGGCGCCTCGCCCAAAAAACTGTTGGAAATTCTATATATTTATATATATATATATATCTGTTAAGATAGATCTTCAATGTAATTCCTGTCTGCATTCGGGGCATATGTCCTCTAATTGTGATATTCCCACAGGCATGCATGCATGCAAGCATGCTTATCCACATGCCTGAGCACGCATTCCAGCAGAGCTTACTCAGTGGGCGTTGCAAATTGACTCACGCTCCTCAAATAAACCAACACATTTGCGAATTCTTTGCCATTAGTAATGGCATTTCAAGTGCTCTAAAAAAAAACCATTTTAATCAAATCCCTGCCTGGTATATTTAACAGACTTAAGTTGCAGCAACCAGATCTGAACTATAAATAGAAACAGACATTGTAATTGCTGACTTTCCCTAAGATATCAACGAATAAACATAACTCAATATGAAGATAAAATATCTGAATGTGTAAGTATAAAGTATAAATCAGTGAGTAGAACTGGAATGTATTGCATCATTCTGTGCATTGCTAGATGTTTATTATATAAGATAAAATGGTTCAGTTCTCATTAACATATATAGTGGTCGCATGGTATTTTTAAATACATATTGCTTAACAATATCTGTTGAGCAGTTGATCAATAATGTGTGTGGGAAATCGATTTGTATCGATACTCGCCAAAGGGGGACTGTCGTTATCGATAACATGTTACGAATAATATATTCCAGTTGCTTGTTACTTACTTTTGCACAACTTCATTGTACAATTTCTAACCATTTTCTATCTATTTAGTTTTAAGATCTATCGTGCTAACTGTGGCAAAAGAAACTCCATATGAAATGAGAAAAGAAATCGTCTTATCTATAGCTCTGCGTATCTCCCAAGATAAAAGTGAGGCAAGTTGGATGTATATATATAGATATGCATGACATATACAGATATATACATGAGTATGGTGGCTAAGGTGTGTCTTCAATTGCAAGATATACCTGTGACAAGTGTTTGTTTGAAACATAGCCGCAAGCTTATCTATCTGATAAGTGTGAGATAAGTATATATTTGTGTGTGTGTGTGTGTGTGTGTGTGTGTGTGTGTGTGTGTGAAGATATCTCATGTTTATATATGTTGAACACTCACCTTAGCAAATAGTCTCCATGGGCATCTTTGTAACAGTTGTCGCCGGACTTGGCATCGAATGTGCATTTGGATTTGGACTTGGACTCGAACTCAAACTTGAACTGTTGCCAGCAGTAATTGTTTGGGGAGTTGGCGATGACTTCTCAAATGTGGGTGTAGCTGGCGCTGCATTTGTAGTCGCCGTTGTTGTCGTCGGCGTTGTTGTCGTTGTGATGTTCATCGAGGTGTTCTGGGTGAATTCGGTGCCATTGGCCATCGAGGGCAGACCCTGGGAGCTGCTCGAGTGCTGCACCCCATTTGTGGTATTGGTGATATCGTGTCGCAGTCTCGGGCAGCAGAGACGCTTGCAGGCGGTCCACACCTGCGGTTGGCAGCCGACCACAATGAAGATGAAGACACCCTGAAGGGCATTGATCAGATCTGTGACCAGCCAGGCACCATGCGGTCCACCCACTAGCCACGAGATGATGTCCCAGATCCAGGTGACGCCCATCACAACGACCAGTTTCAAGCAGACCTTGCCCAGCGCAGATTTCTCCGACGTTGACTTGACATCATCTCGTTTCCACAGGCCACACGTCAACTGATGCGTTGTCGATATGAAGAGCACAATATTGGCGCAGAGCAGCAATCCGATGGGTCCGTAAAAGTAGGCGAATATGGCCAGTGAGCGATTGTCGAACCAGCAGAAGACCTCACCAAAGCCCGGTCGCAGCAGGGATGTCTCCGTCTCCGGCAGCTGATCCACAAAGGCGGCAATCGCACAGATGAGCAGTGGGACGCCCCAGGCATAAGCCGAATACAGCCGGAGACGCAACGATTCCTGATTACGTTCCAGCGAACTGGGACGAAAGTCCCGGAACGTCCACCAGATGTTGAAGCACATCGTATTCAGCCAAAAGAAGGCGGACAGAAAGAAGAATTGCATTCCAATGGCCAAAAGGAAACAGCTCGCTGACCCTGGCATTAAGCTCGTGTTGAGCTCCTCGATGGCCAGCAGAATCTTGCCGAGCAGCAGACAGAAGACGTAATAGATCTGGCAACGCCAGTGCAACGCATGATGCACAGCCGGCAGCATGTAGCCGGCGACAAGAGTGGCAGCCAGAAAGACAATCGAGATCAGGATGCCCACATCGAGCACTGCCTTCTGCAGATTACCCTCAACCCCAAAGGATATGTTATTGTTGTTCGGATTGCTGGGATCGTGATTAAAGTGCTGAGTGCAGGCGATGATCTTCACCTCACCCGGTCGCTCGGTGTGCTCGAGGCAATATTGCGTTGCACTCAGATTGGTGTGGCTAAGTTGCAAGGCGCCCGTGCTGCGATTCAATGTTGCCTCATGCCAATCTCCGGCTATGGCATAGCCGCTGGAATTGCCCAAACACTCGGGCAATCCGTACGTGGTCTGATATTGTCCCAACTGCAGTTTCGGACTGAGGATTAGTTGGCCATCCTGTGCTGGCGCAGGGGCAAGGCTGCAACTTTTGCTGCTGCTCGCGTAGATGCCCCATTTGCCGCAGCATTTGCGCAGGCGCAAAGGAGTTGCTATTGCTGAAGGAGCGGCAGCGGGATTAGGAGCAGTAGCAGAAGGATCAGTATCAGCATCAGCAGCAGCAGCAGAGTTACCATTGACTAGGTGCGCGTCAGCCTTAACCACTTCCGGTTCGAGGCAAACCCAGGCCACATCCTGATCGATACAATAGTTCTTGGGCTGAACGAGTATTCCACGCTCCCGCACCGACATGGTGCCATTGGGGAAGATGACCACATTCGCCTGACGACTGCTGAACAGCTCTCGTTGCTGCTGCTGCATGCCACAATCGGGGCGCACATTTGGCAGCAGTTTGATGAAGCGCGGCTTGCCTCCTTTGGGATCAAAGAAGCGGAACTGTTGCGTGAAATACACCAGTGGCATCCACAACTCGGAGGCGCCAGCGATGCAGGCCAGTGTTGTAGCATTCAAATATTCACCATGGTGGCAACACTTGTTCAACATAATGCGAGGCGGTGGTGGCCGACCAGACGCTGCTGTTGCAATTGTTGTTGTTGCAGTTGCTGCTGTTGTTGTTGCTGTTATTGTAACATTCTCTTCTTCTTCTTTGTCCGCTTTTGCTACACTTTGTACGTGGCTCAGCTGGAGTAGTAGTAGCAGTAACGGTAATGTTAACACCAACAAAAAGCTTTTCATCTTTGCAAAGCTTTGTCGTTCAATGCAGAGAGAGAGTGTGAGGGAGAGAGAGAATGTCTGATCCTTCGTTCAATTGAGAGCGTGCTTTAAGTTGAGCTTACACTTGTGGTACATATGTGCGCACACAGCACTGTTTGCAGTTTATTTTTGTTGGCTGAGAAACTTATTTTTATTTACTTGTGCACACAATACTGTTTTCCTGCTCCGATTCAAACGCTTCCTTGTTTGACCTCCTTTTATTTGCTGCTTCTGCACACAACACTGTAGTTTGGAGAAAATGCTTTTTTTGTTCGACTAAAGCACTTCCTTGCTGCACACAACACCTCCTTTGAGACGCTTTTGCACTAATACTTTTGCACAGCAACACTGTTTTTTGTTACACCTTCCTTTTTTGCGTGGTAGCAATAATGTAGGATTCTTCAATTAAATCTCAAGCTCCTGTTGCCTTTTTACAAACAACAAGCAAAGAGCTTTCTTGTCTAGCTGCACTAATACTAACACAAGAACAATACATACATGCACACTATTTTTGTTATTGTGGTTGTTGTTGTGCTGTGATATGTCTTATTTATTTTTCTTCGTTTTCGTTGTTGTCTAATTTGCTGACTATTCTCTTGTGTGGCTTCTCGGTCTTGTTATTGTTGTTGTAATGCTCACGTTTGCAGCCGCTCGTTGTCAATTATGTGAAAATATTGTGCTTGTTGGCTGCGCTGCTTCTGCTTCTGCTAGCTGCGCTGCTCTTCTTGTATATCTCTTGCATTGTTTGGCACTAGTTGTTGTCACTCTGCTGCCCCCCCTCTCAGACTTGTCAGCTGCATGTGTTTGTGCCTGTGCCTGTGTGTGTGTAGTGTGTTGCTAGCGTCGTCGTCGCCGTCGTCGTTAAGCACGCATGATCTTTTTCTCGACTTCTTCTTGTTGCTCTTGTGAGCTATTCGCTTTCGTCTTGCGTTTCTTACAACTTTTTTGTGTTGTGTTTCGTTTTGGTTCTCAAGCGTAGCAGAAAAATTTGCTTTTCACTTTTCTGCTCTTTTTTTGTTGTTTAACATTTTATCGTTGCAATCTTTCTCTTTCTCTTTTTTGTTTGTTTAAATATATGCACTCAAATAAACTGGGCGTCAGTTGAACGAACCACAATTGAATTTCAAGCGCGTCAAGAAAATAATTAATTCGAAAAACACAAAAAAAAAATGCCGAGCGCAGTCCGTCCGAAACGAACGAGTACAAAAAACCGACTGACAACTGTCTGTTAAAGTAACATGCTGCTGCTTGTTATTGCCAACACTGCTTGCACACTGTTGTACCGATCGATATATCGATATTTGACATTAAACCATGTGCGTGCTATCGATAGTTTGGCGCGCACACACTTCGACATTTTGCAGCAGAGCCAAGGTTGAGTTTTGTTGCTGGCCTGCTTTGTGGTGTTGTTATCAACTAAGTTGGTGGTGTGCATACTTCGGGGCTTTAGCTTAAAGCCGCTTATATTGGGATTAGAGCAGACTCACACGATTGTCGGTTTTATTTGAATTAAACATTGTTTTTTAATATTTTAACTCGATTGATGCATGGATAAAATATTTAATACAATTGTGGATTGTTTTGTAAATCATGAATTATTTTTCAAACTTTTGCGAATGTTGTACTTGAAATTAGAAACTATTTCACTTTTTATCTACTCAACAACTGTAAATAATATTTCTAATTTATTTTCTCTATGATCCCCCCATTTGCCGCAACATTTTCGCAGGCGCAAAGTAGTTGCTGTTGCTGAAGGAGCGGCAGCCGGGGGAGGATTAGGAGCAGTAGCATCAGGATCACTATCAGCATCAGCAGCAGTAGCAGAGTTTCCATTGACTAGGTGCGTGGTGGGCAAACCCAGGCCACATCCTGATCGATACAGTAGTTCTTGGGCTGAACGAGTATTCCACGCTCCCGCACCGACATGGTGCCATTGGGGAAGATGACCACATTCGCCTGACGACTGCTGAACAGCTCCCGTTGCATGCCACAATCGGGTCGCACATTTGGCAGCAGTTTGATGAAGCGCGGCTTGGCTCCTTTGGGCTCAAAGAAGCGCAACTGTTGCGTCAAAGCCACCAGTGGCATCCACAACTCGGAGGCGCCAGCGATGCAGGCCAGTGTTGTTGCATTCAAATATTCACCCTGGTGGCAACACTTGTTTAACTTAATGTTGCTGTTATTGTAACATTCTCTTCTTCTTCTTTGTCCGCTTCTGCTACACTTTGTACGTGGCTCAGCTGGAGTAGTAGCAGCAGTAACGGTAACGTTAACAGCAACCAAAAGCTTTTCATCTTTGCAAAGCTTCGTCGTTCAATGCAGAGAGAGAGTGTTAGGGAGAGAGAGAATGTCTGATCCTTCGTTCAATTGAGAGAGTGCTTTGAGTTGAGCTTACACTTGTGGTACATATGTGCGCACACAGCACTGTTTGCAGTTTATTTTTGTTGGCTGAGAAACTTATTTTTATTTGCTTGTGCACACAATACTGCATGTGTTTGTGCCTGTGCCTGTGTGTGTGTTGCTAGCGTCGTCGTCGCCGTCGTCGTTAAGCACGCATGATCTTTTTCTCGACTTCTTCCTCTTGTTGCTCTTGTGAGCTATTCGCTTTCGTCTTGCGTTTCTTACAACTTTTTTGTGTTGTCTTTCTCTTTCTCTTTTTTGTTTGTTTAAATATATGCAATTGCACAATTGAATTTCAAACGCGTCAAGAAAACAATTACGCAACGAACGAATACAAAAAACCGACTGACAACTGTCTGTTAAAGTAAAATGCTGCTGCTTGTTATGGCCTACACTGCTTGCACACTGTTGTACCGATCGAGCCAAGGTTGAGTTTTGTTGGTGGCCTGCTTTGTGGTGCTGTTATCAACTAGGTTGGCGGTGTGTGCAGGATTTGTAAAATAACATTGCATACTTCAAGGCGGCAAAGTTAATGTTGGGAAGCTTTAGCTTAAAGCCGCTTATAGCTTAAAGCTCAGTCTGTTCCCAGTATATTGGTCAATGATTTTGCTAATAAATGTATATTGGGATTAAAACAGACTCCACCTAACGTTTGTCGGTTTTATTTGAATTAAATTTTTTTTTTTTTATTTTAACTCGATTTTGCATGGATAAAATATTTGATATAATTGTGGATTGTTTTGTAAATTGTGAATTATTTTTCAAACTTTTTCGAATTTTGTATTAGAAATTAAAAATTATTTCACTTATTATCTACTCAACAACTGTAAATATTTCTTATTTATTTTCTTTATGATGCCACACACATATACATATACACACATATATATATATATTTTTCAGATCAATAACCCATCTGTCAGTTGTTGGGAGATCTGTGAACTTGGATATGTTGTGAATTATTGTTGCAACTAGGCTCGGTTAATTCCTAAAGAAAAAAAAAACGAATAAATAAAGCGAACTCCCTCCCCCTCTCCCGATCCGCCTAACAACCTCCCCTCTCCCCACCTCTGTCACCTCTCTAAGACGTGGTGGGGAGGGGTGGGGAGGGGCTGACACGTTGTCTATTTTTGTGGGGTGGCAAAGCAGACGTAAAGAGGACGCTGACGAAGAGGATGAGAAACAGAAGCCGAAGCCGAAGCAGAAGCAGAAGCAGAAGTCGAATTAGATAGAAAATAGAAACAAATCCATTTGATTAAAATCGCATGCAGCAGGGGCAGCAGGGTGGTTCATGAATTGGGATTTGACTTTGGCTTTTCCGGGATTTCGGGATTGGGTGTTATTATTTTTGTTGTTGTCTATTTTATATTTCTCTTTTCGTTTCGTACATTAAGACATCAAAGTGTGTAACTGGGAGTCGACTCCACTCCACTGACAGCAGCAGTTAAAATCGTTAAGCTAGCGATGTGGAACACTGTCCTTGCGACCTGTTTCCCTTGCCACACCCCCACCCACACCTTCGTCCTGGGCTTGTGCTCTTTGGTGCTTGAAATTAGATTTTTTGAGTGAGCGAATGATGAACGCCAGCTGGATGAAATTGGCCAGTGTTGCAAAGCATTTCGTTGCGGAGTCTTAAGTGCGCTGTGCACACTAAAACACGTGTCCAAGCATGGGCGGTGAGCCAGAGGGGGGGGGGGGGTATGGCAGAGGGGGTGGTTGGGTTGAGTTCAGGCAGAGGAAAATCCTTCAAAATACAACTGGTGATTTATGGTAGCTGCTCAGAGAGAGACAGGCGGGGTGTGGCACCAAACAAAATGTTTATGAGCGGATTATGTTTGAATTTAAACAAATTCCAATTCGAAGTTAATGGGCCCCAAAGATTATGCACATGACTGACATGCAAGCGACAACGACTAGCAGATGCTCTGTAATCAGCAAATAATATGATAAACGCCACAATTCAAAGTGAGTCTGGCTTAGCCACAGTCAATCAATAAATTATGTACTATCTAATAATATTAATTAAATTAAATAAAGAAATAGTAAATAAAATAATATTAATTAGGATTTAGAAAAACTCAACAATTTTCAATTAAATTAAATACATTCAGTAAATGTAAATACAAAAAAAATTTAATATTAATAAAAAATATTACAAAATATTACAAAAGGAATGTTAATAATATTAATTCAATTAAATAAAATGTGCAAATGCAATAAGAAACAAAATAAGAATTTAAATTCGAGTGTTTTGTATCAATAAAAAATTGTACGAAAAGAATTGAATAGTAAATAAACGGAAATGGAACCGGAACCGGAACCGTAACTCGGCAAAAAGATTTTAAGAACAAGTCACAGAAATTGATGAGTTGAAAAGAGCCTAGAGAAACCGAATACTGAAAAATATTCGATATTCTGATAACATTTGTCGGAGCTTTCTAGCAATATTCGATTAAGATTGGTTTTAAGTTTTATGCTGGTTTCCAGTTTTACTCAGCTGACTTCAACGCAGTTGCTCAAAAATTGAAAAATTAGTTTTTAACAGTTTTGTGGAATTGAGTTGGGGCAATTTAATTGGAAATTCAAAACCAAACTATTCGAGGCACATTTGTCGAATGAACTTTTCGAGTTGCTGAGCCAATCAATGGCTGGGTATTATTTTACAGGGTATCCAAGTTGTAAGACGGCTGCAGTGAAATGTCTCGACACTTTGTCGCTGGCGCATGTTTAATTGAAATATGTCGCGGCGACATTTCATACACATTTAACAATCAATCAGACATTTCCATTGCCCCCACCACTTTTACGGGGTATCCACTTAATGGCACTCTTGTTGTTTGGCTTGTTGTCTAATTTATGCCGCCAGCGTTGCCGCCTTGTCTTCAATTAGTCGATAGGCAGCCAGCAACTGCAACTGCAACTGCAACCGGCAACCGGCAACCGTCAACCAGCAACCAGCCAACTGCTCTTCTTGTTCTTGCCCCTGGGGAGCACATCTCGGGCATCTCCGCTTACACACACACTAAAACAGAGAGAGAGCGAGAGAGAGAGGGAGAGGGAGAGGGGAGAGAGAGAGAGCAGAGGGGGAGCAAAATCAAACTTCAAACTATTCGTCTAGCATTACTTGATACTTAAAAGATCTTTATTTATGTCCCTGTCAACGCCTCTCAGCTGCTCACTTTTACAAAATGCAAAAAAAGAAAACAAAATAAATAAATGAAAAGTGAAGATACACTCAGAAAAAAAATAGACTAGTGAATATTCTTACATTTAATAATTAATATTGTTAATATTTTTAAACACTTAGTATTATATGTATTAATATATATATATTTATATATACTTGATCAGTTCCATTTGAATACCCAAGCAGAGCAGAGCATATCCGTTCCCATAAGGTATATATATTCATGACTGGGATCTAGATCAACATTTGATTAATTGTACAAATTGCATTTAATAATAAATAAGAAACGCCGATTTTGTTAGCCAAAAAGTATTTTTATATCGCAACAAACTGCTGCGTTACAGGGTATCTTCCAGTCGAGTTCGCTCTGTCGACTATCTCCTGCAGGCGTTACATGTGCAGTAGGCGAACGAAAATACCCAGTTTTAGTGTAGACGAAAAGTCTTTCCCAGCAGGAATGGGGAGGCCTGTTCCAGGCGGTGGCTGGCTGAGGGGGTGGCAGTGGGAGGGGGTGGGGTGTACACTGCCTTGCAGTGGCTTCTTTTCTTTCTGTTAATTGAAACCTGTTGTAAATCACAAATCATATCGAATGCTCTCCAACAACCACAACAACAACAACAACAACGAGAGCAGAGCATCAGCAGATGTCGCCGGTTTTTCATATTTGTGAAAGCTTGAGGGGGCGGCAGCAGAACAGCAGAACAGCAGAACAACAGACAACAGACAACAAACAACAAACAACAAAAAACAAGCAACATCTTGCGGTACATTTGAGGGCCATTTTGGGAATCATTTGGAAGATCATAAAATGCAGTCAGCTCAGTGTTCCAGTTTCTAATGATATAATAAATGTACTATTCCAAATGTTAAGTGTTTTCATGCGCCACTAAAACTGACTAGTCTAATTTATAATGCTGTAAGCAGATTAAATATATATATATATATATATATATATATATATAATACATATTATATATATATATTTAATCTGCTTACAGCATTAATATTTTCTCTGGTGCTAAGAATAATCGAATATCATATTTCCGATACGGTTCCAGGCTTATGAAGTGGTTCCAAATATTTTTTTGATATTGGGTTCCGTTATGCTATTAAATGAACTAATAAATTCAAGTCATTAATATATTTATTTTATTTAATTGTTTACAAAATGATGACTTGATTATGCAATAAGTTCGCAGCAACAAATATTGGATTCGATTAAAGTAATTCCCATAATTGGTTTGTTTCTTTTCTTTTAAAAGAAAAAAGAAACTGATTTTATATAGATTGCTTCTGCTTGAATGATAACTAACAAGTTGTGATTGCTTATCCAGTGTTATTCCGGGTGTATTTTGGACTAACATTGACATTATCTGCGGCTAGTTTGGGTCGATGATTTCCATGGGATTTGCCCCGTTGGCAAAGCCTCTTAGAGCGCCAGGAGACGATGTCATCATCGATCACAATATTGAAATGAAATCAGACAACTGTAAACTAATGACATTTGTAGCTGCAGCCCCTGCCTCCCCCCCACCACCCGCCACGCCACCATGCAACACGCAACTCGCAACACGCAGCACGCACTACCCTCATCTGTTTATGATCCTGCCTGACTGCTGCTGCTGCTGCTGCTGCTGCTGTGTCTTTTTGTGCGTATCCGCTTACAGCATGTTAAGGATGTGGATAGGCATGTCCTGTTGCGAGGGTTGATCCAGCACTCATTTGTTTGTTTTGAGTGCGTCGTGCTTGACTGTCCAAATATGCGGCAGCTTGTAACAATTACCAAATGACACCCTCGACAATCGACAATCGACAGTCGACAGTCGACAATCGGCAGGACACCACACCACTCCACTCTACCCACTCCACCCACTGCATCCCCTCCCAAAGGACATGCCTGCCTCGCCCATGCTGTGGGCGAAAGACAAATGCGCAAATATTCACTTGTCGCAAGAACCAATGGCAACAACAACAATAATTTTGCCATTAGTTGTCGCAAATGAAGTAATCAAATGGAATCAACTTAAAATTCACTCAGTTGGCTGCAAAAATTTATGGGCTGGAAGTGTTTGCCGAAACTGCGCCACAAAATCACAATGCGAAATGCGAAAAGCGAAAACTAGAAAGGACTTTATCGAAGAAAATTTAACTGCGAATTTCTGCTTAAAATGAGACTACTTTTAATAATAGATTACAACACTTGAAAGCGACTTTGACTTACATTTAGCACAGCAGAATGTGATTTTAATTGGAAGCCACTCAAATTTCACTTCCCAAGCTATTCAAGATCGTCATTTCATTTTAAAGCAAGTCAAGTAATTCTTGTTTTAAAACAGTTTTAACTAACTAATTATCCCCACAGCTGTTGTAGTTTATTAAATACAAATTCCTTTAAGCGAACTCCATCATAAAGATCTACTAGGATAGTAAACTAATTCAGTTCAAATGTTTGAAGAGTTTCACAATAAATTTTATAATTTCATAAGTAAAAATAAATAAATTTGCGCTTTAAATGACAACTTGAAATCAATTTATTTCGGTATACTAAATACCATAATAATAAAAAATAATATTAAAGTTTTTGCCAGTCGTTGAGCTTAGACTAAAATATGGTTTCTGCATTCTATTTGCATCTGGTTACATCTAAATAGATTAGGCCCGACAATTGGGTAGCTGGCAATTCCCAGACAACTAATTTAGGTAAATTGTGTTGCGCATATTTCCGGCCAGTGTTGCCTAATAGCACAGACGGTGGCAACCCTCAAGGATCCAAACAAGAAGTAACATAATTCAAAAAGCACTTAACCCATAAAAGTGAAATAATTCGATGGAAATAACAAACGCACTTAACAAATTACAGATGTGAAAATTTCATTTTGAGTGTCAGAGCAACAACAACAACAACAACAACAACTGGCAAGCTGAGAATTGTAACCCGGTGTCCGTGGGGACAGAGAGAGAGAGAGAGAGAGAGAGAGACACATAGAGAAAGAAAGTGAGAGAGTGAGAGGCAGCAGGGAGCGACCCTCTTGGGCCAGCAGCATTCCACTCTGCCACACTCCACATTCCACAAATTAGAAAATGATTAATGGACTCAACTGGTTGCACAAAAACCCAAACCCAAACCCCATCCCCTCCCACCGCCACTGCAATTCCAACCCCTGGCTGCCGCTCTCCGCTGGCGCCGTCGCAGACGCATCCTCAACCAGCAACTGGTACTGCTACTGCTGGCACAGCTTACTCTACGGCTTTGGGGAAGGGGCGGGGGCGGGTGGATGGAGCAGTTCTGGTCTGGTGTCTGGCACACTCCGGCATAAAATAGCACTCGGGAGATTTGAGCTCTCCGGTGGCCGACACCCTTGCATCCTTCCGCTGCACGCCAGGAGTCGAGGTTAAAATCACTCTTCCGATTCGCAACCCCATTTTCTCGAGCACGACCAGAACCCAACTGTGGTGCCACCACATGCCGCAGTCAGCACAATTTCCCCTCCCCCGCCCCCTCACCTCCCCCCTCCATTTCCTGTGCTTGCCCTTTTTTTTGTGGGGGGAGGGGGTGTATTTGTTGTCATTTATTGGTGTTGTCCTTGCAATCAGGCCTGGTTCCTGGTTGCTGGTTCCTGGCTGCTGTTCCCGCTGTGTGTTTCTTGTGTGATTTTTTACTGGGGTCACACTTTGCTCTTTTGATCGCATTTCCCCGCGAAGCAAACACACAGCGAGTGCAAGAGAGGCAGAGAGTGAGAGAGAGAGACAGAGAGAGAGAGAGAGAAAGAGAGAGAGAGAGAGAGAGACTGGCTCTTGCCTAACCGATGAATCAAATTACATTTTAAATCCTTGATTTTAATCTGAAGGGGCTGACAAATGGATTTCTATGTCAATTTTGCCTAAATTACTGCAACTTCCACTCCGCAGTACATCATCCTCCAACCACCATCCTCCATCCTCCAGCCTCTATCCTTTATCCTGCTCAACTCGACAAAGGGCTAAACAATTGAATTCTGAAGTTTTGCATTTTGACACAAGGACACAAACATCGCGAGGAGTGGCTTGGAGAGGGGAGGGGGTTGTCTCTGTGGATAGGCGTTAAGCGTTAAGTGTAACGGAAGGATACAATCAGTGGGCGTTCTTTCCACAGCCAGCGGGGGGAAGGAAGCGGCATTTTAATCAAAGATTAGATACCCAACAAAAAAAAGCAAAGAAGGAAAACAAACAAATACTGTTGACACTGATGAGGTCACGCATTTTGACACATTCCATCAGCGATACCAGAGGAATAAAATTACCTTCAGATAAATGTACTCAAACAAATTAATTGCGGCAAGAGTTGAGTTGAGCGAAAAGCGAACTTAAAGCTCAATTTCTTTGGTGTCAAATGAGTTAAGAACCTTTGGGAGAATGGCAAGCGTAGAACTTAAAATTTGCTGACATCAAATCCATTTGAAATAATATTGCATAAAAGAAAGAATATTACAAATATAAAAAAATATATATTAAAAAGCGCAGAAAATCGAACTATTTTTAGGAGCATCTTTACCATTTGTAGTAGGTCAGAGATGGATTATCAGAACTTTCCAACACTGGTATTGCACACCCCACTAAATTATACCAATCTCCCAATTCACATGGAATCAAGAAAAACCATATGGAAAAATTTGTATATTTTGACAAAATTCGAGCAGTGTAAATTGTTTAATTGGATCGAATGCCGATGAATGATAATTAACGATTCTTGTCATGCATTCAAACTATAACAATCATAACAATAATGTTAATAACAACAACAACAACAATAACAATAAAGAAGAAGTAGCAGCAGAAGGATTGAAAGAAAGAGAGAAAGAAAGAAAGACATTGACCAAATGGAGAGTGTCGTAAAAATGCACAATAACAATAATTTAATGTCACAGCAGGAGGCGATTGTTGCCATGTTAACGCTTATTTGTATACCCTGTACCCAATCAAAATGCCCAAAACGGGTCTTACAACGCTCTGGCAACGCTATGTAACAGAAGGCAAAACGAAGCAACTAAGAGCAGAGGCAAATATTGATCAGCCAAGTTAATTTCTATATTATATTTGATACTAGCCTAATATCCAGGTATTAAATATATAATATAATATCTAATAGATATATATATATATATGATATATATATATATATATATATATATATATATAAACCTGATCTAGTCTAGTCTTGTCCTTATGAACCAATGCGAAGTTTTTTCCCATCTTCAAATTTGCTGTTCTAAACAAAGGAACTTTCTGAGATATTCCCCATTAGCTAACTTTGGTTGGTGGGCATCCAATATTCCCAATTTCAACTGCAATCCCTTAAAGCAATTCTTATTCCTTGTTTGTCCGACTTGAACGCATTTTTCTCATTGAGAAAACAGTCATAATTATTTGGCACGTGATATTCAAAGTTTATTTTGAACAGACATAAGTGATGTATGGGTACAGGGTAGTTGCTAGTCGTGCACTCTCCATTCTGCTTGCTCAAATTTTGATAAAATTTTCAAAGAAAATAAAAACACAGAAAACCGACAGAGAACACAAATAAAAATAATGCATAAAGTCTGCGGTTGAATTGGAATTCAAATAGATTTGAGGCATGCATAGAGGGAGGGGGGATGCGATAGGGGAAGGAGGCGCAGGGAGAGGGGACAGCGGAGTGGGGTATAAAAAGTGAATTTCGCGGTATTTTCACGCTTGATGCAACAGCAGCAGTAACCAAAAAGAATTTACTAAAATCAAATAAAACAAAAGAACTCAGTTTGGGTTTTTGGCTTTTTGGGTTTTTGGTTTTTGGTTTTTTGGCTTTGGGGTACGGCAAGTGCCTGGCGGCTGCTGCATTTTTGGTTTTGGATTTCGTTCAAAGAAATCAGAGAAAAAACCAAAAACGAATAAGAAAATTGCTGTTGAAGTCAACCGACTGCAAGTTGCTCTGTTTTTAATTAAATGAAAATATTTTTGCACAAAACAATCTTTGTTATATATTTTAATATTTGTAATCTGCCCCAGTTAAATGTGAATGTTTTTTTCAATTATTTTGACAAGCTTAAATTCATTTCTATCATAAAAATTGAAAAGAAATTCTTGTGTTATAAATAAATAAATAAAAAAAGCCATACAAATCCCAATGTATACGCTTGGTTCCTTTAGCGAACAGAGCATACAAATCAAAAGAAGTCTGCGGATTAAATTGATAACAAGACTTGGGTTGGTGGAATTCTGATTCTGAATTTGGCTTTTGTTTGCTGCGCGCGATTCAGAGAAATCGGTTAAGATCCTTGAGCCTTCGGGCTCGCCCGATTGCTTCTGGCCAAAGCCAGAACCCAAACCCAAATCCAAACCCAAAACTCTTTCAATCAATCGGATTCAGTTTCACGCTTGAGTTTCCCTCGACTGTTTCGAATAGATCGGTGAATTGGAACACTGATCCCATATCAATTGTGCTTAGCTTCTAAACGATTTGTATTGGATGCGGTGAGTTCTTTTGATTTGTTTCGGTTTTACACTCGTTGCTTTTATCATGCTCAGATATCTACAAAACTGGTAGCTCCTACACATCTCCTCATAGGCATGCCCAGTTTAACGATCTTCGAATCGTTTCGAAAACAACTTTATTTCACTTTTTTTTGTTTATTTTTGTTTTTTTTTTTTATTTTTGTTTTCCGATTTTATGACTTCATCTTGGGCGTTGTGTCCGGCTAACTTTATGGGACATAATTAAAACTTTATGGCCAAAAACCAGCCAGTCGATCTCTTGTTTCCCTACTTCCAGCAACCACCTCCACTCTCTTCTCATCTATCCCCGCTGCCCTCCGGCTGGCGCCAGGCTCATAAAAAGGAAATTAAAATCACAGCAGAGCAGAGGGCATTTGACTAAAAACAAAACACAATATTTGTGTGGGAATTTCCAACTGTGTGTGTGTGTGTGTGTGTGTGTGTCGTAATCTTTATGGATCATTTCGCCGTTTAGCAATGTCCAAAGCATTAATATACCGGTACCAGTTGTAGGGTGCTACGGAAAAGAGCTGTCAATGAGGCTTAGCAGCCATCATAATAGAGTGACTAACTAACAGATACCCTGTACGCACTTTCTCTCATAAGTACATCATATATCATATCATAGACAAAGGCATTTTCCACTTCAATTAAAAGCGACTTTTGCATTTTGAGGCACATATTGCAAATACCCGATTGGACTGGCTAAAGGGTATGCGCACACATATCTGCATAAATCAGGCAAAGCTGAGAGAGTTTTTGAGGTTAGCTGATGGGAAGTAATCGCTGTTGTTGCTAATGAGAAAGGGCGTTGCCAAAATGTCAATACAAGCGGCCACTAATAACCACTGCCACAAGAAATAAAAAAAAAAAAAACGTTGCCCCAATCGGTGTCGGGTATTGGAGTTGGTTGCGGTTACAGTTGTGGTGGGCTCGGGGCTCGGGGGTTAAAGTTGAAAGCTGAAAGCTGAAAGCTGAGAGTCGTTGCATGATAAATGATAAATGACTGTGGCGCGTGCGCCGAGTTCCTTTCGGCCAGCTTAGCCAACTGGCTAGCTACCTGACCGGGAGCTACCTGTATTTCTTTCTCTCTTTCTTTTTTTTTTTTGTTTTTATTGACCTGGTGCTATTTTGAAATATATACATATACATATATATATATATATGTATGTGTGTGTGTGTGCAACTGGGGCGCATTCATCAATTAGACGCCAAAAACACTCAACTCGATCTCCAACTCAACTCAGTCCAATTGATTATTTATAGTGGAGGATCATCAAGGAGTGAGTGCATCATTTGATGGATTGGCCCATTAGCGGCTAATGACATACATGAGGCACAATACCCGCCCTCCTCATTTTTATACCCCTCCCCATCACCACCCCACCCCGTTTTTCCCTTCGCGCATGCATGTGGCATGCATTTCCGCTTTTAATTATTGCAAACGTCGCAATCTTGCAACGCGTTGCACCGCATCGCGTCGCATTGCTGGGCTGGCATGCAACCAAATTGCTGGCAATAAATTTCACACATTTCAGCACAAAACAAGAGCGAAAACTAAATGAAAAAATTAAAGCAGAAAAAACATGCATCAAGCAAAAAATATACTTGCAGAAAACTCGACAACGGATTTTAGAGCGAGACAAAAAGAGCACTCTATTTTTTTCAGTGTATTTCCAATAAAATTTTGATGATTTAGTCAACCACAATATTTTGACTTTTTCATCTATTTTATCACAGATAAACAAATTTTTCTTGTGTCGGAAAAATATCAATTTTCCTATTAAATTAATTAAAAACTTATGTTTTTTCCTCAGAAAAAGTTAAAAAAATAAAAGCAATTTTTGAATTAGATAAATGGAAAGAATATCGAAAAAAAACCAAGCTTAAATGGTAGAAATGAGGAAGAAGAGTTTGCAGGGAGGCGTTTTATATAGAGTAAGTGGAGAGATGGCAGATGGGAGAAAGCCAGATTAAGACAAAGACCAGTAGCGGAAGAGAGGAAGAGCGGAAGAGAGAAAAAACGGAGAGAGGACAGAGGCTGGTGCCGTTGGAATGCAGCTGCAATTGGCGCAGCAACAAATTGCTGGAATAATTACGCACACATTGACAGCTACAGATTGATATGTTTGTCGGCAAGGACAGCAACAAGGAAAAAGGACAGGCCACGAGACAGAGAGAGAGAGAGAGAGAGAGTGAGAGAGAGAGAGAGTGACAGTCTGGTTGGCGGCGACTGCTGCTCAGCTCATTGATGAACGTGAGGTGTCAAGCAAATTGACTGCCCAGCTAAATGACTCCGCAGAGGCGTCGCAGCCAGGGGGGATTTGAGCAACAACAGTGTAAAGGGATTTAAAAAAAAAAACAAGAAAAAAGACAACAGCAAACAGCTCAAGCAAAACTCGACTTTAAATAAGCAAATATTTAAATGATATAAGAAATATGAAAATTGAAAAAACTGATACAATGTGTCAAGTTTTGGGAATCTTTCGATTTATTTTGTTTAGCATAGAAAAGAATGCCCCCAAAAGAGGCCGGTAAGGGCGGCGCCACTGCTGCGTTGCAGGTTGGCATCTGCAGCATTGGAATTCGCTGTTTACGTGAATTACGCTCAAATTACAAGACGCCAATCGAGCAGCAGCAAAAAAAACAAAAATAAAACGAGAAATAAAAACTGTTGCAGCGCCTGAAAATAGCTGCGAAGCAATGAGAATGCAACGCAAATTAAAATTGTTTGCAACAGCGACTGGAAACAAAAAAAAAAAAAAAATAAAAAAAAATGGAAAGCAGAATCGAGTCTAGAGGAGAGGGGAGGGGAGGGGAGGTGAGGTGGGGCGGCATAATGCATGCCCCATGCAAGTGGGACAGGGTGCACTAGACGTGCACAGAACAGGGCGACTCGTGTTTGCTGCTTGCGCTCATTGAGCTCGTTAGGCGATAACTTTATGCGGCATTAAACTTTATGCGGCCATAAAACAAACAAATTCGCCTCGAACGAACACACTCATTCACAACACACACACACACACACAGAGAGAGGTATTACGGCAACTAAACACGACACGAAACAGCAACAACAACAACAGCAGCAGCAGCAAAAACAATTACATGCAACAACAACAATAACAATGTCAATGGGCCTGGTGCTTGTGGAATGCATGGTTAATAGTAACAGGGATCCAGGGATCACTTGCACTATATACACACATATATATATATATATATATATATATATATAAATGGGTATCGTATCGTTAAGCGGAACAAGAACATGTCGCTTTACGCCCCAATACAACTCAACTTGGTCGCATTGTATCGCATTGTAAATAGTCTAACCATATATGGAGCCGTGGAGCCAGGCACTCTGCCTGCTCAAATTGAGATTGCGAGCACAACTACTAAGCTGGAATAATAATAATAATAATAATAATAATAATAGCAACAATTGGCACAAGCATAAATCGCAACTAAAAGCATTTCAGATTGAGTGAAGTGAAATTAGGAGCATGTAAAACTAACAAAGATCCGGCTAAATATGAGATTTGGTTGGGATTGGGGTGCGGCATAGATGATGCATAGATGTAAAGATATAGATACAAGGGTAGCTGTACTTCGAAAACCATGTTTTCTAATCACGTGTCAAATCTGTACATCATTTTGATGGTAACTTAAAACCAAAGTTCAAATTCAAAGGGTCGACAATCGCATGCGCAATCGCCAAAGAGAGAGAGAGAGATAGATATATAGATAGAGAGAGAGGGGAATAGCAGACGGATGCAGGATGCAGGCTGCTGGCTGCTGGCTGCTGGCTGTGGCAACTGTGCCTCGAGGCATTCAGCAAAGTCAGCGAGCCTGATGTAAACTGATTAACAAGCCCGATAAGCGACATGCCTCAAACAATTGTCGAGCACTCGCATTTGCCACATTTTGTTGACGCTGCCTCAATGGCCACAATGGACCATTGTTAGTACCTTTGTTCCGCTACCTCTTCAAATATATATATCCCTCTCTCTCTCTCACTCTCGTTCACTCTCTCTCTCTCTCTGTCTCTGTCTCTCTGTTTGCCCTTTGTTGTAGCCGTTGAGGGGCGTTGCTGTTGTTATTGCCACAGCTGTTGTAAATAAATAGCATAATGCATCGCCTCAAATGGTCTAATCTAACGCATTTTATTTATTAATAATAATTACTCTTCGAACTCAAAATCGTCTTCGAGATTTGTGCATTGAGAATTTGCTGCTTGCCACATGATCGAAATAGAATATACAATAAAGTTCTAGATGTATATAAACATAGACTAGAATCATTTCCACATTTTCCTAGGGTATATTCTATTCCAAATTGAATTTTGTACTGAAAGTAAATTGCTGTTTGACATTAAACAATATAAACAATTTCAAAATTGTTCAAGTTATTCTGTGATGATTTATCGCAAACAACACAAACAGCTGATAATTTAACACATTTTAATATTAATAATAATTTAACTTAGAGATAAGCCAAGTCCGACAACAATCAATTATTAGCAACATTAATTGTTTATTGTTTAGTATTTAATTCACAGTCACAGACAATAATGGAATGCTGAAATGTAAACAATTTGAAATGTTGGGCATTGTGGAATTCAGCTATAAGTTGCATGAATTAGTGGCAGGCCTCAACGATCTCATTGGCATTGTTTAACACATAATTCAACACACTTTTAAATTTGTACAAATACAATTCTGGATGCCTCTCGACTAAGCCAAGCTCATTCAACCTTAATTGCCGAGGAACACAGAACTCGACAGACACACAGACAGAGAGGAAATGTTACAAAGAAGTTGATGTTGCACCTGCGGCTCGCAACGGGAGCAACGATCAGCCAAATTGAGTAGAGCATCTAAGAAATGATGTGGCAAGTTAATTTCCGAGTGCGCCATAACAATAGATTAATAGGCATACAATTCACAATGTTGTCTTCTTCTCGACCCGTCGACCCGTCGACCTGTCGAAAAGCGTGAACTGTTGTTGTTGTTGCTTCTACTGTTGGCTGGCCTAATGCTACCGCAACATTGGGGCGTGGCAAGCAGTAAGTAGTGGTAAAAGGTCGCCTTCACTCCAGGTAAGAAAACAACGGACTCTGCCCCATCCCAGCCGGTTGGCCCCCCTAGTGTTGGTATCCATTAATGAGCGCGACAAACTAACGACATTTGTGGTCTGCTCCGATGATGATTTATGGGGCTGTTCATTAAGTTCATTAAAAGTGAAAGGATGATCTGCAGATCTGCAGATCGGTAGATTGGACCTGCCCGTACTTTGCGTACGGCCAGTTGCCAGTTGCCAGTTGCCTGGTCTGGCATGTGTCAGGTGGTTTGTTCACTGCCACTGTCACTGCCCCTGCCACTACATCTACCTCCCTATCCACTGCCCCTACCACTGACTGTTTATTTGTGTTTTGTGCCTTCCCAAATGAGCCGTAACCAATAAATGTTTACGACTCTGCGGAGGCAGCGGTACCAGCGGCAGGGGGCCCATTACAAGAGGGGACGGCGGACGCGGGGGGAACGGGGTGGAGTACCGTGACACGATCTCAGTGCTAGAATAAAGCCAAATAAAAATCACTTGAAAGAACATTAAAATGACACATTGTGTTCCACCAACAACTGCCAATAACTTTGGCAGTAGTAAGCCAAGTCCAAAAGAGATCAGCCAAAACTTTTTGGCTCAGGCGCCAGTCGCCAGTTGCCAGTTGCCAGTTGCCAGTCGCTCTTATCAATGGATAACACAACGGGTGGGTCATCAGTACAACAAGTTGGACAACCCGCTGCGTTCGAAGACAAACAAAGAAAGCAACAACAACAATAACAACAACAATAACAAGAACAATATTAACAACAATAATAACAGCAACAATAATAACAACAACATTCCTAATAAGCACAACAAATGAGCTGAAAAAAAGGCAGCTGAATTGTTTAGCTTCGAGTAGCACCGCATATTTAATGCCCTATCAAATGAGGCGTGTTATGATGAGTAACGCCAATTTTGTAATTCAAATCATGTATTTCGAATAATACCTTGTAAACAGTATATATAAATTAGTGTGTCGAGTCGAATCGATTTGGGTATTTGTATTGGTTGCACTTCTTTTTCTGTTCAAATTGGTTCCTCAAATCTCTCAATTTTAAATTACTTAATCTGTGTTTATTTCTTATTACTATTTATCTTCAGTATGTAAATATACCAAAATTAATTATAATTAGACCTAAAGTCGAAAGTATTCAACTTATAACTGCAACAGTTCAATTTGTATAAAGTTGAACTGATGCTTGGAGAAGTAGGAGAAAAGCTGCCTTAAATTAATTAAGACTAAAATGTTACTTCTTCTGGAATACTAATACTTCTTTGACTTTGACATATATTTTAAGTAAAACCTAAAAAACCCAAAGGCTGATCTATAAAAAAAAGAAGAAGAAGAAGAAGAAAAGGAGGGCGACAGAGTTAGCCACAACGTGACTCTCCATATCGGGTCCACTTATCTAAGGTCCTTCGAGCTGAGAGCTGAACAGGTTGGCCCGCACATGTGAAAAGTACAACACATAAATCATATGCTCATTGAAAACCTACAAAAAAAAAAAAACAAAGGAAAACAGAAAACGGAAAACAGAAAACAAATGCTTTCGGTGACAGTTTGTTGTTGTTGTTTTCTTGAACATTTGTGACCTTATCCGATGCACTCGATCAAGCGATCAATTGCCAAGTGGCCAAGTGGTGCAGGTATATTCCCAGCTCAGCTGCTCTGACGTCACAGCATCTACCTGATGGCATTTTAATTATGGCAACTGAAAATGATTAAGCACACTTCGTTTATCAAGGCAAACAACAGCTGAGGCTGAGACCAGCAAAGTTCTATCTTTGGAATACCCTATATCCAAGTAATGGACACATTTAAAAGCCTCTCTGCAGAAAGTTCTCAATTGAATTCCCTTAACTTTTCCACTCTGAATCCATTGTCAAGCAATGCATTTTGCGCCCCTTGATAATTGAACTTGGTCAAGAAGCATGCAACATTATGAACCGATATCCTTAGTGCTAAGAAAACTTCAATTCATATTATTGTCTTGGTGTATTTGGGTTAGAGCATTGCTGGAGCATCTTCAAAGGAATCACTAGTTGTGGCTCTGATTTCGCTTATGCCTTTGCTGCAAATAGCTTCGAGGCGTGAAATTTGTACGTTGCGGTGGGTCTCCGGAACCTCGATGCCCCAGTGGGACGGCAGGTGAATAAACTGTGCTGCAACTGTCCGCCCTTTCTTAAAAAACACTTTGTGCACGCTATAATTATGCTGGGTTCGCTATTTGTTTAGCTCTGGGTTCCCCAGATCGCACACTGGGCCAAAGCAGCACACTCGATTGATAAACCAAAAATCACAATTAAAAAATAAATGTTTTTGTTGTTTTATTTTGTTTCTAATCGTGTTGATTATGCAAGGATTGTCGCTTTAGTCGAATGATTGAAACAGTAGCTGGTATTTAATTTGTGTTTGGGTTTGTTGGTACCACTGTGCCACGGGACTGGGGACTCGGGACTCGGGCCGCACGCACATTTCACTTATTATTTATGAGGCGTGCGCTGTGGGCGTGGCACGCTTGTTGATCGGCGCTACATGACCGTACCCCGTAGCCCGTACCCCAACCACACTGTTGATGTACCTGCTTGAATGGTGTATTGGACGGTACTTGGCAGTGGACAGTGGACAGCGGACATCGGACGGAAGGCGACGTTTTCAATCAACGTTGAACCGTTCAGCCGCTTGGCATGCCAGGCGAAGACAAGCGGGGACCACCCTTTTAATGAAGCCCTAATTACAGTGTTTATAACAAAAGGTGATTACCAAAGCAAACCAACAACACCAGACACCAGACACCAAGCAACCAGGCCAGCCAACAAGCCAACCAACCAGCCAACCAACCAACATGCCAACAAGCCAACAAGGCGGCCAGCCAGCATCAACAGTCAGGCAGTTGGAGGAAGGCTGGCCCCGTCAGGGCCCCGGTACGCATCAACAGCTCTTTAGGACAAAACGAGCGACTGACGTCGGAACCGACAACCCGTCGAATCTTCCCCAAAACGGTTGCGCATCGAACTGCCAGAGACGCCTTGGGGCAAACGCCTTGTTTATTTCAGATCGCGCAGCACGAAAGACTCTCCGAGCACAGAACACAAACTTTCTGGCTTTGTCAGCGTTCAGCGGTTCAAACTTATCTTTCAGACTCGTTTCTTAAATACCCTTTAGCATTGATAGTATATACAATGTATAAATATATATATTATTATTATTGATAACATAATAATAAAGTAGTAAACTATAAACAAATTATGTATATCCTATTTAAAAATGTACTTTCTTATATTTAACAAAGAGTTTGTCTAAAAAGTAGTTTTATCTATAATTTACAGGGTATCTGTTGATCGAGCACATCCAACTGACGCATTATACACATTTTGCTGTGGAGCTCCTTGCATGTGATCTGTGTGTGTTGTCTCCGTCTCTGTCATCATCACATTATTTATAACTTTTCATGTTTAAATTCGTAATTTTAGTCCGCCTCCCTCCCCCCTCTTGCCCACCGTCCCTCGTCCAGCCGTCCTCCGTCCACCCACAAGGGAACTGCCCGCTTTCTAGGTGCCCAGAAACCCACCCAGAACCTTTGCCATGGCGCTCGTGACTTGTAAATATTGATTTTAATCGAAATTGCTCTAAATTGCCAGTCTTCTGTTGTTTTCCAAGCTGTTCCATGTTGTTGTTGCTTGCCATGTGTTTTTACTGTATGCAATTTAAGACACTTTTGCTGTGAAGAGGCGCTTCAGCTGCGACCCCTTTTCATTGCCCTTTGATATAGTGCATCGGTAGACCTTAAGTACCACAAGCTAAACAGCTTCTAGCTGAACTTTAATAAATACTGCACTTTTCAAACTTTGATTGAAAAGGCTGCGCTCCTTTCTGTGTTTTGCTATTGCTCCTGCAACTGCCACGAACTTTAACTGAGCAATAGCATAAATAGCAGAGCCCATAGTGGTGATATATAATTCGGTAATATCTCATTGTTATACCAGTAGCACAAGCTAAACAGTTTGGCTGATATGCTCTCGTTCTGCTCTCGTTTTGCTATCATTCTGCTATCGTTCTGCTCTCGTTCTGCTATCGTTCTGCTATCATTCTGCTCTCGTTCTGCTCTCGTTCTGCTCTCGTTCTGCTATCGTTCTGCTCTCGTTCTTTCTACTATTGCTACAAATACAGAGACCAAAATGGAAAAATATTTGCAATTGCCTCTGCCAGAACATTCATTGAAGTTCTCTGATTTTGGCTCTGATATTGCTCTGTTAAAATTTGTCACAGAAGCAAGAGCAGAGCAATATTTCTATTGATAATCATTCTTTTAAGCATCATTTAGAAATAAATGTTGGACTAATTTATCTATAAATTTATAATTTATTTTATTTTCACATTTTAATTTAATTATTAATTTTGTATCATTTTGTTACATGTTCGACATTAATCAAACAAATAAAAAGAATTCATAAAATAAAGCAGAAGCTTGGGAAAATGCGTCGAGTTCAAATTCCAATATTACCAAACTAGACAGCAAAAAAAAAAAGAAAGAAATTGGTAAAGCACTCTTCCTCTTCCTCCGCCTGCTGCTCTCTCTCTGCTTAGGGCATTCCGATTGGTAAATCAATTATTAGAAGAACGTTATCCACAGGATCTGCATAGTTGAAAGGCAAAGACCAAGCCAAGATGCAGACAACTACTGGGGGCGTATTCATTGCAGGCTTTCAGCAACTACTTTGTGAGATAATGAATCGATGGTGCCATCTCTGTCGCACTCTCTCTGTCTCGTATAGCAAACGGCTTGCAAGTAAAACATCAATTGGATTGTAAAGACCGAAAGAAAGACTTGAAAGGCAGAGCCGACCGTTGCCGGCAACGCCGTCCGAGCAACTTATCATGTCCAAATTAAGCTCAATACCAAATAAACAAGTCGTACGACTACATGTTGCTTTTTTCACTTTTTTTCTTTTATTTTTTTTTTGGTTTATTTTTTTTTATCCTTTTCTGACCGCCGGGAATATTGAAGCAATGCGCACAGCGTTTCTTTCATTTCAATTCTGCCCCGTTCCGTCGATAATGCCAACTCTATTTGCATTGGGTGCGGCAGCTGGGAGACTGAGAGATGAGAGAGACCCAAAGCTGTATGCTGTATGCTGTATGCTGCATGCTGAAGTTGGAGTTGGAGTTGATGTTGGAGGCGATGCGGTTTCAGCTTTGCGTTCGCCTTTGTTTGAATTAATCGAAGTGATATTTTGCTTGTCCCGAAATAATTTATCCTATGCAGGCAGCAAGCAAGGCAGCCGCCAAGGCAGCCAGGCAGCCTGCCAGGCAGGAAGATAGGTGGGAAGGTAGCAAGGTACAAAGGTACACTGCACTGAACCGACCGATATATATTTGCCTGCAGCTGCTGGAGCCTTTATTGGTTTTCTCTGGCGCTCTGGCGTCGAAAGCTCCACAAGAAATATAAATATTCCCCATATGGAACCCATTGATACATTTTGACATGAGTTGTGGCCTAAGCGCGCGTTAATAACCGCAATTTATGCGATTTTGAAGACGGCGGCGCCAAAATTGAAAAAAAAAACAATATATACAAATAAAATGTAAAAAAAAGAAACACAAATAATATGATAAAAAGCTGCATAAATCTGCCGAAGTTTTAATACACTTGCACCTTGCAAAGAAAGTGATTAAAGTACTTTTTGTATACTTCTTATTTATACTTCAATCGGATTTGAGAATAAAATTATATTGTTAAAAAGAAATTTATTTGTATATCAATCTAAATAGTTGGAAATCTCAATTTTGTACATTGTCTTGCAGGTTTCACACTTTTTCCATTAGTGCCAAAATGTGTTACATGAATTCTGAGAAAATCATAATATTCTCTGCAAAGCTGTTTAAATTGATTTCTTTTCAATTTGGGATTGTTCAATATGACATCACATAAAACATATATTTTGATTGCACTATCAAATTCTATATTCTGTTACAATTAATGTAAGTCCGAGTTAAGTCATAAGAATATATATTAAATACTAATTTGGTTCTTGCAGAGCTTGAACAGGTTTTTGTTAGCAAGCGTGTTAATTTGTGTAAGTTTTGTTTTTATCGAGTTGACAGTCGCTGTTATTGTTGTTGCAGCTTGTTGTTTTTGTTGTTGTTGTTTGCAGGTTGCTCAATTTCATGGTCATTTGTGGCATAGCCATAGCATGCAGCTGTCGTTTCTGTCGCGAGTTCGTTGCCTAAGTCTTTCGTTGCGTGCCTTGCTGCGTGCGTGTTTTCAAGTGGTGATGAGACGAGAGCAAATCGGAGGAGGTATTGAAGTGAACAAGCAGCAACAGCAACAGCAGCAGCCGCAGCCGCAGCAGCAGCAAACCTTATGCACAATTAACAAGATTCGCATAAAATTACAAAACTGACATAATTCAAGATAGCAGCCAGAGTTCTTGCGCAAGCCTCTCACAAAATTATCTCATTCCCAAGTCTCATTCCCATTCCCATTCCCATTCCCATTCTCGGAGTCGTTGCAAGCTGTCTGCTAAATGGCCTGCTAATGGCCTAAAGTGTACTTGCCGATAATATTTACGCACTTAAGTCCGAGCAGCTTGGCTCTCCTTTATTTTCAGTTCTCTTTTTTGGGGAGAGAGAGAGAACTATTTCTCTCTGACTTTGGGCGTTGTCAGATATGAGGCATTAAATGTTTGATACTACGACTGTTGGCACATGAAATCAATTTACATGCATTCAATTACAAATTGTGAGCCATTACCAGTAATACAAAACAAATATAAAGTCAACCAACTGTTGAATACTCTGTTCCTAGATTAAGATCAGCTGAAAAAGTGATCACAGAGATCGCAGTGGGAGTTGAAGGAAAGACTTTAGTCTCATTCTTAATGGATGAAATCAATAGTGTTTATATACAAGAATTTACCTTTAAAATAATATAAATTAGATGTGGTTCATTGTCAGCTGATCTTTCAAAATTTGTAAACTAAAGTTTTAAAAGCGCGACAAATAATATAATTATTTAAAGAAGCTTATAAACTAAAGGTTATATTTCGGCATTAAAATATGTCTGCAAAATTGATATAAATATACATGCAGTCAGTATACCCATTTGCCACTTGCTGTTCACAGGGTATAATGAACAGCGAGCGCAGAAACGGCAAGTTTCCAGTGAAAAACTTGGCAATTAGTTTATAAAGTTTATGAGCCAACTGCCAACTGCCAACTGCCAACTGCCAAGTGCCAACTGCCAACTGCTTGTAACGGCGCGTTTTTACGATCCAATAGAGATGACCCCTCTACCCCCCTACCCCCCTCCCCCACTGGTCAGCCCCTCCCCCACACCTGGTTCATATGCAGTGACAAGTTTTGTTGCGTTGTTAAACGTTTGCATGATTTTGATTTTGATTTTAATGATACGATGCGACTTGAGACGTGGACTTAGAGAGATTGAGCTTGAGACTGGGTCTGGGTCCAGACCCAGGTCGGGGTTTGGGTCTGGATCTGGTTTGTGGGTCTGGAGACGACTGCGGACTGCGTTGCGGAGCTGTGTAGACTGCAGCACGTCCTAATTAGCGCCCCGACTGTGGTGGCCATCAAAATAAACACTTTTAGAATACGAGCGAGGAGACATGTTTTTATAGCCATAAATTCGTTGAGTTTATGTTGGGAAATCTCTGATCTGGCACTCAGATTATGGCTTTGGCATTTCATCCCTCTCTCCTCCGCTCAGTCTTTCAATCGCTGACTTTGATGGATATTCAATGGCCGCTTTAATTGAATAAACAAATACTTGTTGTTCTCTGTTTTTTTGTTGTTTTCTCTGTTTTGGGGGCTCCTTTTAATCAGCGAGGATAAAGCGTAAAGTGCTCCACAGCCTGGAGCCATAATAGCATATTCATGTTTATGGTCAGCTTCAGCTTATTGAGCAATGCCTCGCCCTCCCCCCTCTCTCTCTCTCTCTTTAGGTTGGCATTAACAAGCGACTAATGGCTAATGGCTCATACCTGCCATGTTGGTTCGATCTGTGTGCGAGCCGGGCTAAGTTATCACACGATCCATAGCATTCGAGAGGACTGCGTTGCATTGCATTAATATAAGTGTAAGCGCAGACTGTCCACCGATTTCTTTGCCAATAATTTAAATGCAGACCAGATAAGACACCCAACGGCTGAGCAAGAACAGTCAACCAGTCCCAGGTGCAGTTAATAACAAATCTTGTCTTCTCTGGTTTTTTATACCCTTATTATTTTGTTGTGTAGTTTGTAACGCATCGAAGGAGACGTGTCTGATTCCATGAAGTATGCATTTTCTTAATCAGCATCAGAAGTCAACTTGCCCCATATAGCCAACTAACTATGCGAACTCAGTCAATGTTGAAGCTAACTTGATTTGGCATATATTCGCTGCGGGCAGTCAGCTGGATCGGATTACTATATCATGTCATATATATAGTTGCCATTTGAACGATTCGATGATAGAGGAGTTCCTCATCTAAGAAACTCGCTTAGATTTTCAGTATTTCTTTTATATTTTGGCCTGTTTTGGCAACTGCTTGAAGTTTTTATTTAACTTTGATTTATCCAATAAAAGCCATATCATTTTTAAGTTGTTGAAAGATTTAAAAATAAAAAAAATTGTATAATGAAGTTGAGTAAAAATAGAAGAAAGCATTCACAAACCCCATAAGGTATATATATATTCTTGATCATTATAAAATGCTGAGTCGATCCCGTATCCCAAACTTGTTTCATAAAGAGCAAAACCTGAAGCAGTTCGAAGATTACAGAATATTGAATTGAAACCCTCAACTTGATCAGCTAACCTTAAAAAGCTGTTCCGTATCAACAATTAAAAGATACATAATTCACTTTGATAAATTTCATTTATTAACAAGTTTGGCAGCCGTGGAATCAGTCGACATGTCCAGTCGGAATCATTCAATAGTCGATATTTACAAATACCCGCAAATATCGTGAAATTGTAAGAATAAACTGAGCCATTAACTGAGCACAATCCGGTGGCATGGTGAGTTGCAGGGTGGATGCAGGGGAACGGGAATTAATCAACAGGAGCAGAAGCAGCAAAAAGAAGAAGAGAGATACAGGAATGGGGGGGATAACTGGTACTGGTACACAGCCTAATGGTCATAATGAATGGATAATGGCTAAGAAGTCGCATTAACTACATTCAAGAAAGCGCGTTGATATTTGCACAGAGCCAAACAATATATAAATTAAGGTAACTGCATGGGACGCACAACTGGATTGGGATTGGGAATGGGAATGGGAATGGGTAGTGCATTTTGACTTGGAACTGGAACTGCGATATGGAGGAGACTCATTATGGGGCGACAAGAGTGCTGCCCAAAAAGCAAAACAGCTCAAAGTAAAAAGAAGCCAAAAATAAGAGGAAAATATGCATTCAGAGTTGTATTCATAATTTGTTTCTACATCAAAATATAAAGTTTAACCCGACTAACTAACCTATTGATTGATTGACTGATTGACTGATTAATGATCAGCCTAAACAGCAAAGAGCTAAACTTCAGATTTCTTTTTACAATGCGAAAAGGTGTACAAAAATAGTTCTTAGAGAATTCAATGTTCAATCAAAAGTTTGTTGTGATTGATAGACTGACTGATTGATTGAATGATTGTTAAACTTCCTTTTATTGAACTGATTTAATGATCAATGCCTTCAAGTTTCCAAATTTTGATAGTCCATAAAAGTAGAATATATTTTGAATTTGCGGAACAGCTTAACTCAAGTAAAGAGCTGAAGAGATGTTTGTGGAAAAAGGCTAAAATGGCAACACTGGGCACGGCAGCAGCAGCAACTGTTGCAACTTGCAACTTGCAACGATTTTGGTGCTCTTTCCTTCGTTGCTCTGTGGCATATACTTAATTTCAAGTTGTCCGCGGAAAAACTTAAGCATATTTAACCGCATGTCGCTGAATTTAATGTGTGTGTGTGTGTGTGTGTTTGTGTGTGTATGTGTGTCGCAGGTGGGGGGCTCAGGTGAGGCGCTGCAACTGCGGTGGTTCTCAGTTGCCGTCTCCGTCTCCATCTCCGACTGCGACTGCGACTGCATCGCAATTCTCAGCTCGAAAACTGGCACTGATTTGAATGTCTGGACACGGGACGCTGGCGCTGTCCAAAAGATTGCTTGTTGTATGAGGCATGCGGCTCGTTGTTGCTGTTGCTGTTGTTGTTCTTGTTGTTGTTCTTGTTGTTGTTGTTGTTGTTGTTAAGCGACGCTCACGCATATTCCGCATATGCAGACACAGCGCGACGGGATGCAGGCGCCACTTGGCCAACAACACAGCAGAGCAGAACAGAACACAGCAGAACAGGGCAGTGCTGAGCAGAGCAGAGCAGAGCAGAGCAGAGCAGGGTTGGTCACTGGAGGGGAGGGCAGAGAAGAGTAGAGCTGATCAGACAGGTAAGTAAATGCTAATGCCAATGCCCTCGGTTGATAGCTCTGCGGCTGTCGCTGCCTGCAACCGGCTGACCTTTGCACATGCCACATAACAACAACAACAACTACAACACCAACAACAACAACAACAGCAGCAACATGGCTTAGGCCGTTGAGGTCAGATGTCGCCAGTTGGCCCTGTCAAAGCGCCAGGCAAAACTACACTGAACAAAAACAACAACAAAATTACAAACTGCAATTTCAATTTACACAAATTAAATAAGAATCAGTTGACATAAATTTATATCAGCTATATCTACATCCATATCTCCAACTTTATCTATATCTATGTCTACAAATAAACCCAAGAAATTCCATTTGACAGTTTGGTCGATTTCTCACCGAGTTGCTTCAACTTTAAGAATTATGCATTAATCAAGAATATTTTCGCAAATTTCCCATTTTCTCCCAATAAGCTTAATGCCTGATTCAATACAAATCGGCTACGAATCAAACTTGATATTCAAAATATATTTTTTTGTTCATTTCTTTTCGTTTTTTTTTGTTGGTATTTTTGGTTGTCTTTTTTGTCTGTGTAGACGTCCCTCTCAGCATATTGCCCTCATTCAATCGCGGTCCTCATCTTGGGCTGGCTGCTGTCAGCGTTGCCATCATATCAAATGACAAACTCGACTGCACAATGAAACGCAATGCGTGCTGGCAGCTCTGCAGATTATCAGAGCTCGGCCAGTTCAATTGGAAAATGATCGATGATCGCATATGTGTGTGTGTGTATCTGTGTGTGTGTGTGTGCATTGATTTGAAATGGGTTCGCATCCAAACTGACATTTGTATTGCATTTGAAACTCTCTTCTCTTCCTCTTTTCCTCTTTTCCTCTCCTACTCTCCCTCTCTCTCTCTGTCTCTGTCTCTCTTTCTCTGTTGATTGTCAATTAGTCGGGGTTTTAAGGTGGCATTTTGGGCACTGCCCTAATTAAGGTTCGCTTCTGTTTCGGTTTCTGTGAATCTCATTCTCTGAATTGTGTTTCTCTTCGGGATCTCATCCCAATTTGAGATTAGAATAACAAGTGCAGCTGAGCGCAAGTCAAAGATACAATTTAACCTTTATAGCCAATTATGCTTGAATGGAAAACCAGAAAGGGCCACCAGCAATTCGACATTCAACCAATTATTTATTGAAATTTATATGTCAGCCAGAATATAAATAGATTTAAACTGGTAAGTCATTCTAGGAAGTTAGCTAGGAAAAGCATTTCCGGATGAGCCAAAATAAAATAAAAAAATTTCAAATAAATACAGGCCAATAATATTTAAACCTGAGTGCTGACTATACAAATGAAGATAGACTAAGGCATAAAAGGTCAGCTTAATATGTGTTAATGCTCAAAATATGTGCTATATATATAGCATATATATATACATATATATATATATGTCTGTGCATATGTTTGCACCATTCTTTAGCTGGCCCCAAGGCGCTGAGCAACAGAACACAAATGAACATGTCGACGTCCAAGTGTCACCACAAAGCAAGTAGCCAAGTAGTAGTTGCGACAGAAATTGGGACACATACAAAAAACATGCGGCAGGAAGGAAAGGTACAAAGTCAAAAGAGAAAAAAAAGACAAAAACCGGGGGAAACGCGGCGGGGTTACGAGGAACGTGTCGTGTCCATGTAGCAGCTGCAACTGCTGCTGCTGCTGTTCCTGTTGCTGCTGTTCCTGCTGCTGCTGTTGCTGCTGCTGCTGCTTGTGCTTGTGTCCAGCACCGAGAAGGGGCCATCGTCATCGCCATCGCCAACGCTGGAGCAACAGCAGCAGCAGCAGCAGGAACAGGAGCAGCAGCAGGGAATGTTGCGAGTTGCCAGCGATTGCAATCTATCGCTCTCTCTTTCTCTGTGTGTGTGTGTGTGTGTGTGCGTGTAAGTGAGTGTGTGGGTTTTTGGTATACCCTGTACCCTTTAAAAATATAGCTGTGAGATCACATCAACTAAATTCGCAATCAATATCAATAATCTACTTGTTCTCATTTAATTAGAGAAAGGAGATCATTTCCTTGACGGTCGATAACTCATGTAGATCAAAACATATCGACAAATATCGATAAGACCACTGGAATAGAGTTGAAATTTTGAGGGAAGCCTTTGTTCTTTTTATTCTTTCGCGTGGATGCAGCTGGATCAAATCATTTCGATAAATATCGATACAATTGAGAGTAGCATTTGGAAATGAAATGCGCAATCATTTATCGGGTTTCGATGGTATGTTGATGAGTACAGGGTATGTGGTGGAGCAACAGGTAATTGTGGACTGTTGCAGTTGTCGCAAAACAGCGAATTTAATTTTCCGCCATTTGCTCATTTGGTCACAGGGACCGTACCATAAAGCGTATGTGCCAATGCCAATGTTATAAGGTGGACCTCAAGGAGGACCTCATCAATGCAGATCTCGTGCTATTGATAAGGGCAACCGCTGCGAATGAAGACGTCGCATCTGTGGCAGGGGTTAACAGGCGGTGGGCAGTGGTTAGTAGTGGGGGAGAGGAGAGGGAGGGAGGGAGGGAGTAGGGGGTGAGCGGACACAAAACATACACAATTTAATTAAACGAGACGACTACCGTGCTGGCTCTGCTCTGCTCTGCTCTGCTCTGCTCCACTTAACGGTTCGAGGAGATCGCTGATGATCGTTGATCGTTGATCGAGTATCGATCGTACTGCGTGACTTGCATAAATCGCCCGGCTTTTATCTTATCGATAAAAAGGCCATAAGCTAAGCCAGTCCAACCGAGACCTTGAGACGATTGCTGCTGCTGCTGCTGCTGGTGTGGCTGGTGTGGCTGCTGCTAATGAAGATGTCCGCTTATGTCTCATTGGAATCGCTGGGCATTTGGAATTGTGGGCCGTTTGCATAATTCATTTCCCATTTGTATATATATTTATATAAATATATATATGTAGATATCGGGTGGCCATAAAGAGCCCGATAATGGCCGCAATTAAGTTCGTGTCCCTTTGATAATTTTCCACATTTACGCGGCCATTAAAGTGATTCCCAGCGCATTTTTCTCGCACATTAAGAGCCACTCATTTCCATAGCCGACATGGAATGACATGCAACCAATCCAAGACGACCAGAGACACACGGCACAAGCGAGCGGCAGGTACAAGCACAAGGTTCGATGTCCGGGACCCTTAACTCAATTTAGCTCCATTCCGCATTTCGCTTATCGCTTATGTAGTCGTAGTCAGAGTGAAGAAAAATGATAGACGCATGTGGAAAAACATCTTGGTCTTTAAACTTATAGGCGTTGCTATTAGGGTGTACCCCATCCCCGTTCCCGTCCCCGTCCACGCCTCCTCCTCCTCCTTCTGGCCAGTCGTCGCTTGAGACCCTTGAGGGGCTGAGGTGTTAATTAGCTTTATCTTAATGCAGGTTCCGGCACACAGTTCAAACTGAATTATACATAATAATTTGTTTGCCACTCTCTAAAGTGGAACTTAATGTTGCCGCACTGCGCATAAAAACCAAGATATGATGCCCTCTATAAGCCGCACTCTGTCACTCTCTCTCTCTCTCGCCCTCTCTCTCTCGCTCTGTCTCTCTCGGTATCTCTCGCACTCGCAGTGCTCTCGATTTTTCTCTTTCAATTTTTGAGTTAATTTACGAGCCGAAGACGCCACCCACAGGCCAGCTTGATGCGAGGCACGTTAGAAGCTCGTGTTAAACGTCCATTAATCAAATTAGATATGCATTAATACGCTACGGGCTTAGAAAGATGGAGCTTGAGCCGATTTTCGTAATGGCTGACTGTGGGGCATACATATAGATATAGATATGGATACATATACACATTCAGATACAGATAGATATACATATATTTATATGTATGCCTGTCACGTATAAATAAATCTGTCAGCCTCTCTATTCTTTCAGAATGATTTGCTATGTTTCTTAAAGAAAAAAACAACAATAAAACAACAAGAAATTTATGTAAATATTTCATCTGAGTTTTAGGCATATATTCAATTATGTGCATATTATTTAGTTACTATTTTTACTTAAAATACGATTTATCATAAGAAAAAACAACATTATTTCATAATCTATAATTGAGTTCATTTATCTTTTATGCACTACACAATATTTATGTACCCGTTATTCAAAATACTATTTTCTTAAAAAAAATAAACAATTTTTCATAATCTATAATTTAGTTATTTATCTTGCACATTCAATATTCCACATGCGCATTTCGATTTATACAATATATAATTTCAAATTGAAATAGTAGTGATGCATTTTGTTGAGTATTTGTGTAATTTAGTATTGGGGGCTGGCTAATAGACTTTTCAGCATAAATCACATGTGTAAATGGCCACTGCTAAGCTGCCTTTTTGGTCAGATATTTATTGGCAATACGAGTAACAGCAAACAACAACAACAAGAACAACAATGACAACAACTATTTACAACGCGTACTTGCAACGCACACTTGGCCAAGTAAACCACCCACAAGCACAACCCCAATAAATACAAACAAAATATAAAGAGAGAAATATACAGCGGCGTTTCTCTGTATTAGTGCGTATCTATGTGAGTGCCTGCCGGTCTGTTTGCCTGTATGCCTGCATGTGTGTGAGCGAAAAATTGGGCGGAGCCAAGCGACAAACAGCAACAGAAGCAAATGAAAACTTGCAAACGAAACGAAAAGGGGCTTGCGGAGTGGTTGCATTTTTAGGGTGGGTTTAGGTGTGGGTTCAAATGAGTGAAAGTACACGCATTCACTCTCTCACTCTCTCTCTCTCAGCTGGTCGCCATTATAGCGCTTTGATTAAACAAACAAACAATCAAATGAGCATTAAACAAATACACTGTGAAACCAACACATGCACACATGCAAACACGCCTGAGAGCGGACTCAGCCATTATGTGCGCTCTCTTTGAAGCGACCAGAGAGAGCGCAAGAGGAAGAGCAAGAGCGCGAGCGAGAGCGAGAGTGCGCGTAGCAGACAAAGCGTATTGCGATTTATAGTTCTGTTACGCTCGCACTCACGTCTGCCGGCTGCCGACTCATGTGTGTGCGTGTATGTGTGTATATGTGTGGGGAGATGGCGAGATGGAGACTGGGCAGCAGCGCTGCGACTGCTACTGCGACTGCGGATACTTTTCTTGCGGCGTGCACGCCATACGAAATCAGTCAATGTCTTGGAGTTGATGGCGCGAGTACACGCGACACGAGTTGACTGCGACTTCGACTTCGACCTCGACTGCGACATCTCGAATGTGTCTGTGACTGCGACTGCGACTGTGACTGCGACGCGTGCGAACTCAACTCAAACTGTTACTTCACGTGATACGTAAACACACACACAAAAAAGCCGCCGCCGCCGCCACCTCCGTTCGCAACGTGATAATAAATAACATAAAGAAACATAAAAAAGCCCAAGAAGAATTTTTTAAAACAATTGCAATTTTGTTATAAATTTTTTTTGTGTTGTGTCCCCAAAAATACGAAGAAGAAATAAAAACATGCAACATCTGTGCATTTTCGCATAGAGCAGTCAAATTGAAATTAAACCAAGCACAAAAGAAAAACAACAGTTCCTAAAGCGAATTGAATTCACAAAAATAGAAAAAGAAAACAAAAGAAAATAAGAAATACAAAAGATTAATAAAAAAAGCTTCACGACGTCGTCGCCCGGGTCAATAATGCTGGTGCCGTCGGACATGATCGCGGCACAGTCCAAGATGGTCTATCAAATGAACAAATATTGTGCGGATCGTGTCCAGGTGCGCAAGGCACAGATCCACAAACAAATCCAGGAGGTCTGTCGCATCGTGCAGGATGTGCTCAAAGAGGTCGAGGTGCAGGAGCCACGCTTCATATCCTCGCTCAACGATTACAATGGACGATTTGAGGGATTGGAAGTGATCTCACCCACAGAGTTCGAAATCATCATCTATCTGAATCAGATGGGTGTACTCAATTTCGTCGACGATGGCACCTTGCCGGGCTGTGCGGTACTCAAGCTGAGCGATGGACGCAAGCGGTCCATGTCATTGTGGGTGGAGTTCATTACGGCTTCCGGTTATTTGTCGGCGCGAAAGATACGCTCCAGATTCCAGACGCTGGTGGCTCAGGCGTGCGACAAGTGCGCCTATCGCGACATTGTCAAGATGATCGCCGATACCACCGAGGTGAAGTTGCGCATCAGGGAGCGCATCATTGTCCAAATTACGCCCGCCTTTAAATGTGCCGGCCTCTGGCCGCGCTCAGCATCGCACTGGCCCCTGCCGGGCATACCCTGGCCGCATCCAAATATTGTTGCAGAGGTTAAGACTGAGGGCTTCGATATGCTTTCCAAGGAGTGCATCGCACTCCAGGGCAAGAACTCCGCCATGGAGGGCGATGCCTGGGTGCTCAGCTTTACGGACGCCGAGAATCGTCTTTTGCAAGGTGAGTTGACCCCATTCACACATCTATTTCAATTACTCCATCTCAAATCTGAATCACTCAGTGCAACTCAAGTTGCCGTCGGCAAACAAATACTCGCTTTCCATATCATTTTTGAAATATCTTTACTTTTAGGATATTGCAAAAAGGTCTTCGAGTAATCATTCAAATATTTATTTTTCATAACTAAAAAGTTGATTATAGTTATTGTTTAATATTTGTCGTATAATATAATATGTGTACCAACACGGAGAACTCTTTTCAAGGCTGTCTAGTCTAGCTTTAAGATATTGCAAAAAGGTCTTCAAATAATACTTTAAATTTCTTTCGAATATTAATTAATATTTGTCGTATAATATGATCTGTATATTCAAAAATAGTCTAGCTTTGCAAAAGAGAATATATATAAATAGTTAGTGCCCAGATCATATATAACCTAGACATATCATAGTCCAAAACTTTTCTTTTTATAGTTTAATTTTAATATTTCGTGATTAGCCTTTAGTCTTTCAAAACCATTACTCACTTAGCTGATATGGGAGTTTAATATACTTTAAGTAACCAGTAATATTTATTTATTTTTTTTTTAAATATAAACTCTTATCTATGAAATGTAGTCATTTATTATTAAGCATTATATATCAAGCATTCTTTTTATAGCTCAAACTAATTTTCACCTGTTCCGCAATACAAAAATGGCGCTATACCATAAAAAAACCTTTTTAACCCGGTCACAAAAACAAATATTATCCGATTGTAAATTAAGCTAGAAATCTATAAATCTAGCATAATGGGTAAGTCGGCTACTGAACCATAGACTCCCGAAACACCCGATGTCAGCTGAGGGTCTTACAATCAGTGACACACTTAAATTTAATTGATTTATTTCGAGCAAATCAGCGAGTGTAGTTTCAAATATAATTGCTTGTAAATTAAGCATTCGATCTGGCAGCACGACACACAATCAGATGGCAACGATCATACAGCAAATTATACGTATGCCACTTGCCACTTGCCACTTGGCGCCGTATCCAATTGATAAGACGTGCTTGGGAACACGTGAATTGAGCCTTTCTCTCCTAAAACTGATTGCGATTATTATTCATGATCACAATTTGATATGTCTGATCGTGATCAAAGTCTTTTTATAGATCAACTGACATTTTCAAATCCATTTGACTGCTGCAATTATTTTAAATAGTTGATTTATTGTTTGATATATTTTAACATGAACTTCAAATTTAAATATTTACAGATACTAATATCACAACTACTTTATGCAAAAATGATGAAAATAGAAAATTTGGTTTAAGTTACTTTAAGCTAAACTTACAATTTATTATAGAAAGTTCGCTTTAAATCAACCAATACAGATTTGTATCATTTTAGAACGAATTTTGTTTTCAAGTGCAGATTTTATTGGCATGTTTCTAAAGCTCATTGATCACTTCGAAGAGTCAGATCAGATTCAATTAACTTTCAACTTAAATGAAGTTCACAAACGCCTTAAACGTATCCGTTTATCGGAGCATAGAGATAAGAAATGAGATATGGCCCGTATATGATTATGAGTGTGCAGTGGCTCATAAATCTGAGCTCTGTTCGGCTATTGGATGGGATCATTGGATGGCCCATTTGGCCGGTCTTTGAGCCCAATGTCTTCGCGTCTCCACGCGCACAAATCCGCTGATCAGAGCCAGATAAAACGCAGTCACAGTCGCAGTCGCAGTCGCAGTCGCAGTTGGAGTCGCAGTCGCAGTCGCTGCCATAGCTATAAGGCCGTTAAGTTGGTTAGTCAGGCAAACTGGTTTTGTTGTTGTTGTTATTGTGATTGTTATTGTTGTTGTTGTTGTTGTTGTAGTAGTAGTAGTAGATATCAACAATGCCAATGCCTGAGCCATAAATAAATTTCTAAACGATTTTATAAATATTTTAAATCTCGGCGATTAGATAAAGTCAACAAATAAATAAAACAACGACGCTCGGGCCCCTAAGAAAAGTAAAAACAACACAAAACCCAAAAAAGCCACCAGAGACGACAAAAGCGAATATCAAAATCCAACAAACAAAAACAAAAACAATAACAAAAACAGAAACAAATAAATAAAAAAATAAAAATAAAAATTAAACCAAAGACCCAAATCGAAATCAAATCTCCAGGCCCTCACATTGATTTCGTGTGCTTTCCTTGTTGTCATCTTCGCCTTTCAGTCCATCTGCCTCAGCCCACCTCTTTCACCAAGAAAATGTCTCGATCTGCGATCTTCTTCGATCTCGGTTCGATCTTCGTGACATTTAATTTAATGCGCTGTCGCATAATAATTTACTTAGCTGCGATCGTGCTTTTACTAACTGTCAACTGAGACTCGGATCGATTACAATGTCGTTATCGCAATATCACAATATCGTATATCGATTACGCTGCCTGACACACTTATCAGATCTCTGCTGGGATCATTCGTTTGACTACTCATTATGCTCTTGGGATATTCTAGAAATTCCCCGTAACTCGTTTGGGCAAGTGATCTATTTAGTTTGGATTTGTTTTATCAGATTTCTTCTTAATTGTCTTACCTATTATCTGTTAGCATATATTAAAGGAGTTGAGATCTGTGAACTATATTTCTTTTGCTGATGGAATCTGTCTATCTATCGATCTATATGTGTGTGTATATAAATATATCTTTGCCAACCATCGCTAGAATATGCTTATCACTTCGTAGTTATCTTTAAGTCACACAATTAGTTGCAGCTTATATTATTTATTATTTTTATAACATCATGCTATTCAGCAAAGTGCTTTAGTCAAAAAACAGCCAAATATCAACGTGCCCTACGCATGATTATCGGGGGTACAGTTTTGAGATTAGCAGGTCTTGACACTTCACGTCCATGATTTATGTGCTGCATGACGTCTGCTGTGTGGGTTGATCAATCAAACCGGTTCACAACATATTCGTTGTCGTAATCGTAGTCGTAATCGTAGTCGTAGTTGTCGTTGTTGTAGTTGCAGTCGAGGCCTAGTTAGGGATCTGTGTGTTCACACCTTGAACATTACCAGAATGGGGGTTATTTCTTCGATATGGCAAGAGCTGTCAACTATCAGCAAATCAAATAAACACAATTCGATTAGTCAGGGAAATAATTACCACCCGCGATACTCCCAGTTATCAAATTTCATAAATGTTGTTTTTTTTTTTGTTCATTTCAAACCATTTTGGACACTTGAGTGCCACTTATATGAGTAATAGGGCAGTTACAATCCATGCCCCAAATGAATCAATGACCAAAAAATATGTATATCTTTTCAATCGGTATTATGATATATTCTAGGCAAAGCACCTGCCAAGTTGACCACGGTTAATTTCGAACAATTCAAGTTACGAGTCTTTCAATGCCAAGTTTTTAATTTTAATTCATTTAATTGTCCATCGAAAGTTTTTATTTCGTTTGGGTGTTAAGTCTTTTTATTAACTGAAACAATTGTAAATTAATAAAATGGGTATAAAGGAAACATGCTAAAGTATATAACAGAGAGTAGAAAGAAACTCCAACCCCATCAAGTATATATGTTCTCGATCAGCAACAATAGCCGAGCCGATTTAGTCATGTTTGTCCTAATTTCATTTTATGTATCGAAAATATCGATATGAATCGATTTTCGATAGCAATAAAAGCCATCATTTTCTGCATATATCTTTCGAATAGGGTTCAACTGTATAAAGTTCCTTTAGAAACGCATCGTAAATCGCTTTTTCACATTTACCAAATTACACAGAAGAAACCGCAATCTTATTATCTTTATACATATATACACACACATATACACTTATATATATAAATAAGTAATAAATAAATGTCTATATGTGTATTTATATATATATATATATATATATATCAATATGTAACAGAATTATGAAGACTTATGCAGGTTAAAAACTTTGATGCCACATATCTGCCAGTCGAGCTCTCTCGACTAGCGTATTCTTACTTGTATTTTGAGTTGAATTTTGCATGTTTTAATTTCTTATTTATTATATAAATATTTTTGAAAAAAGTTGACATATATCTTAAGCCCAAAATTGAAACTTTATTGAATTGCATTGTGCTTGATGTGTTTTGTTGCAGGTGCCAGTCGCCGTCGTTGCCTTAGTATATTGAAGACACTGCGCGATCGTCACTTGGACCTGCCGGGCAATCCTGTGACATCGTACCATCTGAAGACGCTGCTGCTGTACGAGTGCGAGAAGCATCCGAGGGAGATGGAGTGGGAGGAGAACTGCATTGCGGATCGCATCAATGGGATATTTTTGCAGTTGATCTCCTGCCTGCAGTGCCGTCGCTGTCCGCACTACTTCCTGCCCAATATGGATCTCTTCAAGGGCAAGTCACCGGGGGCTCTTGAGAATGCCGCCAAGCAGGTCTGGCGCCTCACACGCATCATGCTGACCAATGTCCGCTGTTTGGAGGAGTTGTAGGGATCCTAAGAAACTAAATATTTGTGTGTTTTGTATTTTTTTTTTTTTTTTTTTTTACTTTGTATATTTTGCGTGTGGACAAAAAACGAGCTGAGAAACAAAAGCCGCATAATGTGGCCAGATACGGATTAGAAATGGACGGTAGTCTAGTTGGGGATACACAGGTACACACATACACACACACACACACACACACACACACACACACACGCACTGGGGGTAAACGCTCAGAGAGGTACACTACATAATTCGGAAATTTTAACCCAAATACTATTTGATATTTTGTTAGTGTGTAAGTTGTTTAGTTCTTAGGTGCTTTCGAAAAGTATACGCCGCTTACAGAGTTTCCTATATTTAAATGATATAGATACATAAATACTATATAGTATATACGTATATATATAAACCTACATAGATCTATCACATAATACCCAATAACAGCAGCATAAACACGCATAAAACCCAAGTACTTATATCAAATAATTAACTATAACTAAATACCACATATATAAATATATATATTTATATATATATATATATAAATATTTTTTTTTGCGCCCAACATTTTTGCCAAGCGGCAAATAAAATTAGCTAAAGTATTTAGTTTAAGTTAAGGTAAATGATGAAGTTGAAGATAAAGTTGAAAACCATCTTTTTTTTTGTTTAAATTATTTATTTGTGTTTTTGCTTTTCTTGTGAGTTTAGTCAATAAAAACTTGCGTTTTTTCAAAACAAATTTCCTTTGAATTTTTAATTATTGAGGCGTTATACAGGCATAAATATTTTACATTTGCATTTAGCCTTTATGGCTGATGATTGGCCAATGCTATTAAGTGAATTACTTTCAATTGTTTTCAACACACGTCAATAGAGATGTTTCTATCCAGTTGACATTTTGCCTTCAACTGTTAATTATTGCTTTTAAATGTTAATAATAGCTTGACATGAATTAACAGCTAGTTAACGTCAGTTGCATAATTTAGCAATAGCTGTTAATTGCAAGCGGCTTAACAAATCAATTATCAACTAATAACCGTAAATACCGTATGCACAGTGGAACTTCGTCTGCGTGAACCTGCCTGCCTCCGAAAAACTAAGCTAAAACACCAGTCGAGAGTCGAGCTCGTCTAGGATACTTTACTTCTTTTACAGCTCAGATAGATGTTTCTAGGTAAGTATGAATGAATGAATGAATGAATGAATGAATGTATATATGAATTTATACAATTTGAAAGAAAGTTATATATATATATATATATATATATATGTAAAATTTGTAAAATTGGTAATCGATTTTTATCAATATTGAAGAAAAGAAGTAAGCTATCGATGAACCGCATTAGTCTATAGTCAGTCTGGTCTATGGCTAAACCGACTCGATGTTATTATTGGATCGAAGATACTTCCTTCTGACTGTTTGACAGACCTTTGCACAACTTCATTCTACGCTTGTTATATTTATCAATTTTCAATGGTTTGCTCGCCTATAACTCTTTTGTGGTTTATGTTAATGAAGCCACCGTGTTTATCAAATGTGAATAAAAGCAATGTGCTGTATTTATTAACAGCTGCTTAGCACGACATGCAGAGCATATAAAGAGCTCTTTCAATTACGCTATATATGTAGGCTTTAAGCCATATATGTTTGCTCTCAAAATCAAACACAATAGACTGAATAATAATTTGGCTTCGGGTGGTTCTTTGGGGCGCTACTTTGATGTTTGATTGTTTGTGAGTCGTCATCGTCTCCGTCGTTTGGGAGACGATTTTGAGGTCGAATCGGTGCTTGGCCGATATTATGCAGAGCACAGAGCAGTGGGAACAGCAACGGGAATATATGTACTATATGTCCAAGCCTGACAGTCGATCGGTTTTGTTAACACGCTACGCATTTTAATGGCACATTAAGCAAATTTTGCAGACAGCTTACAATAAGCGCAATAAACTTTACATCAAATGTCGCAAAATGATGGCCAAACATGGCCATAATATACAAAATGTTTATATGTATGTACATATGCATATTTTGATGTGGCGGCCCACTTTGAGTCTGAGTCTCAGTTAGCACAACCTGTCTGACCGATGGCTGTGGGCCAAGTTAACGAGTAAACGACGATTGACGGATTGATGGATTGATGGCGCATACATTGGCATTTGGCATTTGGATCACGTGTGAGTTTCATTTTCAAGCAACAAACATAACAGTCAAATTAAATTTAATGCCATTAATAAATTTATTTATATCACATTTCTTATGTTATACTTAAGGCATATACCCTGCCATTTACATTTTTATTGGAAGAGCTGTCTGTCAGCGCTAGAATATATTATATATATATATATATATATATATATGCATTAGTTTACACAACTATTGACAGGGCATCATCAAGTCGAGCACTCTCTGCTTACACTTTATTGTTATTGTTATTATTATTGTTATTGATATTAACTGTTGTTCCATTCGCTGTACGTACATAATTATACAATGTACGTAGGACTATAAAATATCAAGTTTATTTTATTGTTTTCTCCCTGATTTATGCTTGTACGAGCTTTGATTTTATATAATTGGAATAGCTGTCCGTGCCACAAGGGTTTACATGGTTGTCAATGAATATATATTTGTGATATTATTTCGATATATTGTTTAGCGTCAAATGGCAGGTTGAACCAGTTCATCAAATCAAATAATTATAGCTTAAACATGAAATCGACAATTTTTGTTGTGTTTTAATGTCGAATTAATAATTAACTAATTAATAATAATAAGTATAACAATATACGAGCCTCTTGCAAATATAATGGTAGACTTCAAAGTGTTCGTTATTTGACGAGTATTTCACTTGAAGCTAAAATACCAAAATAATTTAGAGTCCATAATCTTTGCCGGACATTTTGCTGTTTCTATATGGATTTTCTTAAAAACAAAGTATTGATTATGATTTAGTTATCATATGGCATATCATATTGCAGCATATGAATATGATTTTAAATATCAAATTAGTTAATATCAAATGTCTGTGCACTTTTTGTTATTGGAATATTTGTGGGATTTATATAAGAGACGAGTCTGAAAAGTCTCTGTATAAATTCTTCGACTAGCCCCAGGCAACATTATTTTTGCACCTGTTCGAAAGTCCTAATTTCTGTGGGCGTTCGACTTTTTTCTAGCCGGTTTTTATTAAGTTTTGGCTGTTAGCTGTTGATTGTTGGTCCACAGTTGGGGCGTTAAGATTGGCAGCGTCTTTCGGATCGGATTCGGGTCATTAGCCAGCTAGTTGCGCTTTTAATGAGTTGTTGTTTATTGTATTAAATTTGCATTTTAATATGAGCAAACAAAAAAATAAAATAAAGCTTATCTATCATTTGTTGTTGTTGTTTGCGGTCGCTGGTTTTATTTTTATTTATTAAGTTATTTTTTGTTATTTTTATAATTTGATTTCTGGCTTTTTGCTTTTCATTTCGTGTTTTTTTTTTTTTGGGGTAGAGGGGAAAAGAGTGGCATTGACAATGCGTTGCTTCCCACACAAATTAAAGAACAATTAATAAATGATAGCTCCCCACCCATGCCACCTTGGACACCAGCCCATCGCTTGTCTCCTTTGTGCCCCAAAATAAACAATCATTTCGAGCTGTCGCCTGTCCATTGGCATCATCGTCACCAGATGTCAGTTCGGGCCGATTTGTTGGCCATCTTGTTGTTGTTGTTGCTATTGCTATTTTGTTGATTCGTGTCTTAATGAATGCGATGCAATTTGTATTCATTTAAAAGCCAGAAGCAAATATTTATGAACATCTCATAATCACATCTTGAACACACAATTTGTTATTTGTTCGCATTTTTGGTAATGCAATTTAAAATGTATTTTATGATTTTCTTGATCAGAATTTGATTAAAAACTAAGTTACCACTTTATATTGATAATTTTGGTTTATTGCAGGCAGTGAATAATGAACATGGTAAACAAATAATATTATTTATCAATTTTAATTATATTGCAGACATCAATATCTTTGTATATTTAGCAATTAATATATTTTTACAGAAATCATTCGGAAACTGCATAAAAAAACATTTGAAACTGGTTTCCAATACAATTTAATAAATTCAAAAATATATTTATATCAAATAAAGGAAAAGTCGCTTAGATAAAACTAGTTTCAAGTCAACATCTGATTATTGCTTTCCCGCTACTTAATATTGACTCTTTGCACTTTAAGTGCAAATATATTTCTAGATATTTATATATATATTTATAGGTTCCGATTCCGAATTAAAATCGGTTCGGGTTCCATGTTAACACCCTGATATTTTCGCCTTAATAACGCGTAGTTCTTAAGTAAAATAATTTAGGAGAGTTCAACAACAGATTGAATATGCTTTTGATGCTCTGCTCGGGTTTTAAGTACGAGTAAATACTGTGATAATCTGGAATTAAAGTTTTCTCAAAAGCTTAAAGTATGATCATTATGGAGATGGAGATGGAGCTGGAGATGGAGAATGGAGCTGCAGTTCAGTCAGCAGCAGCAGCAGCAGCAGCAGCTACCAACGACGAGGATTTGTGTGTACGCCTGTCAACCGGCATCAGCATCTCGCACTGTGCACCTATCTGCCCCTTCCTCCATTCCGCTCCACCTCTCTTGTTGTTTTTTTTTTAAGCGAAAATCAAAACAAATGTTTTATTTAAATGGTTAATTTGATCAGGCGCTGGCAACAAACCGGACTTGCGCTGTGGAATTTCGCATCTTGCAGCTGGATGAGGATGAGGATGAGGATGAGGACGTGGCGATGTGGGGATCATGTTGATCATGAATTTGGAATCTGGGCATCTTGTGTGTTGCAAACGCCCAAATGAATCGCTTACATGATGATGATGATGATGATGATGCGACCCTCTCTTTCTCTCTCTCTCTCTCTCTCTCTCTCTCTCTCTCACTGTCACTCTCTCTCGATGTGGGGAACACAAATGATGAACAAATGACGCGAAATCGTGAGAATTGCATTCGTGGGCCACAGCCACAGTTGGCCATTTTAATTTGCGGGCTTCAATCAAACTGCACACGGCACACTGACAACCAGCGAAGGGGAGGGATTGGGCAGGGCTTTAGTTCGAGGGGGGAGGAAGTGCATTAAACCCGCCAAATGAGATGAGCCGGGTGACGTCGCCGTCGCCGTCGCCGTTGCGAGCTGCGCTTGCGTCGGCGCTTGCCACTTAGCATAAACGGAATGAGGCAACAAACGGAGGCAGGCACTTTTTTTGTTTTATTTTCATTTTTGTATACTCTGTACTCATGCAGATGGGGCAGGCAAGCACACATCTCCAAATCACACAAGAGCCAGAGAACTGAAATTTGGGATATAAATCAATTGAAATTTAAAACCAGAATCAGCATCAAAATACAACGAAAATAGTTTCTAGAAGAGTCATAATTCCATATTACGAGATTACAACTAATGCCACAGCAGAATCGAATACCGAGAAGAATGTCAAAACAATTGCACAGCTTTACCTACTCGAACTCAGTGGTTACCTTGCTTGATACCCTGGAATTTTGGGTTTCTCATATTCTGAGTGAAAGTATCTACGAACTGTTAATTTAAGGCTGAGCCCAGAGAATCTGGCCGTCGGGCAATTTCCCATTTGTGCTGATCGCCGCTTGGCATGAGTTGAGAGACGAGAAGTCGGCAATCGGGAATCGGGAGTCGGGAATCGGGAGTCCGAGGAGGGAGCGTGACGGGGGAGTTGGGAGTCGCGAGTAAACGCGAGCCAAGTGAGAGGCGACCTGTGTGGCCGTTGCATCAGGTTAACAAGCTGTAATTAGGGACCCTTTAGCCTGTCATCGCCAGGGTGCTTGATTATAGGCTTTTGACAAAAAGCAAATATTAATTTAATACGCTCGCAAGCCACAAGCGCCGCAAGGCAGCCAACAACAAAGGCAACAACGGCAACAGCAGCAGCAGTGGGAAACCAGCTGAAGCAACTGTTTAAACTGCTTTAAGCTTTTAAAAGAAAAGAGAAAATTAAAAATAAATAAATGCTAAAATCTCTTACATGGCAGGCGTAATTACGACGATGAGGGTTAACCCCTCAGTTAACCAGCAAAACATTCATTCCAGCCATAGAAATATATATTTAGGCATATACAACTCCAAATAATACCCTGTATAACATTCTCACTTATGTGCAGACTTCAAATGATCATCAGCATCTGCAATCTGCATACTTTTCTTTCAGATCTCAAATCTGGCTTACACTTTTAACCAGGCTGTCAATTGGAATAGTATTTCGGTTCCAGTACAGCTATAGTTCTTATGAACTAATATTATTGTTTATAGAACTGGTTCTTATTAAATATTTCAATTTAAGTTCCGGTTCTGAATTTTAATTGCTAAAGTTGCAGTTGTAGTTGTGGTTGCGGTTCCGGTTCCGCTTTGAGAACTGCTGCTTTTAACAATTATAAAACTAAAGTATCAAATATTTATGCAAGCATAATTAATTTTAATCCTGTCTTAACTCACTTTAAGCTTGTTAAATGTGCATATTATTATTGTGGATGCTAATACAGATAATAAAATTAAGTGATTTTGAAGCTTTTGAGCAAGTTGGAAGCTTAACTAAAAACTTAGCCAGCACTTAATAACTTTAGCTGTGAGAAGACAATTATTAATTTAACTAACTTGCCAACTGTGAGTACATCAATCATTTGTTTTCCAGGTCAAGTCTTAATTAGTTGGATTTATTTTACAAGTGAAAATAAGTAACACTGGAGTGAAAAAACATATTTTAACGATAAAAAGATTTGCACATTATTTTAGACAATTTTACTTTATTGCTTTAAATAAAGATGTAACTGCACTTGTTTGAATGGGGCAGATTAGATTGCTGCAGGATTGAGCTGCAGGGCATGTTGTTCCTAATCACATGACATGCATTATGTATATATATATATATATATATAAATGCTATTAATCCAGCGCTATCAATTTAATCATCGAAAGCTAAAGCAAACCCTAAACCAAAACTCAAACTCAAATCCAATTGCAGTGTTGCAGTTGTTGCAGTTGTTGCTGTTGTTGTTGTTGCTGTTGTTGTGGTTGCTGTTGCACTGACGCACGTTTGTTTGTTGTCGTCGTTGTTTTCTTTTTTGTATTTTGTTTTGCTTTTGTTCTCTGACAATCGTACGCCCATTTTTGGTTAAAAACAATGGGTTCAAACGGCTGCGCTTCAGCGGAAAACAAAAAGCAGCCAAGCAGCCCTAAATCAATCACAACCAAGCGACATGTCAACAGCGAGACCCCAGCTCCCAGTTCTCAACTTCCCCCCCTCACCCCACCCCACCCATCATATTGCCACCCGCATCCCCCACATGCCGCAGTTGGAATCGCCAAAGCAAAATGTCAACGTGATCATCGCCGAGCTTGAAAAGGGCCGCCGCACATATATTGGCCATATATAAATGTATATATGCACTGGTGAGGGGCAGAGGCGGAGGTGAAAGGGTATTGGGAATAGGGTCTGACGACTACTATGTGGAACGTGGCCAAAAGGGACAATCAGCAGCAGCAACAGCAACAACAACAACAACAACAACAACAACGAGCTGTTTGCGCGTGATATCTGAACTACGAAATTGAGATCGATTTTCGAGTACGTGTCTGAAATGAGAATCACTGCGAACTCTGCCCAACCAGCAAGAGAGAGTGAGAGAGATGGGGAGATGGTCGATGGGTGAGGAAAGACAGAGAGAGAGAGAGAGCGAGAGAGAGAGAGAGGTGCAGCTGTAACAATAAATTATGATATTATTTTTTTGAAATTAACCTTAAGCAAAATGACAGGCTTGGTTAACGATACACATCTCCTTCTCTCGCTTCCTCTCTCTCGCTCTCTCTCTCCATCTCTCTCTCTCTCTCTCCCTCTCTCTCTCTCCATTGCGTGATTAGCGTGCACTTGTCGTCAACATCGTAAGTTAAGAGATCGCCAACGTGTTGAGCGGTGAGGTTTGGGAGCAGTGTTGCCATTTTGGCCATTTCTAGCGTTAAAAAAAAACCAACTCTGAAAATTGCTAAGCATTCTTTAAAAGGTAATTAAGAATTTATTGTTTACTTGTTTTTTGTTTGGCGACCACGCTTTTTTTTTAATATGATCGCAAATCATCAAAAAACATATTTGTTATTAAACGCTTGCGCGCAGATTAGAACATTAATTATATATTGATTGATTTGATTAGTTAAAAAAATATAAATAACCTCTACAAATCTGGCTTTTCATAAATTAACCGAAAGCTATAAAAAATATCAAATGAATATTGAAATTAAATTTTATATTTTAACTCAAAAAACTATCTGTCACAAAATATAATCCGACTTGTAAAGACTTTGAACACAATCTTTAATAAATATTTCTCAGCAATCTAAAATTTAGTTTTATTTCTTTTATTATTTGAAATATCTTTTTTTTTCCGAAAATTGGAACTGTCAATAAAATAATAAAAGCGGCTAGAAAACACTCAAAGCAATCATCTCAACATTATTATTATTACTTTTGTTGTTGGCTTTTTTAAGCCAATTGTTGTCAACACTATTGTGGGATTGAGGGGGGGCTGGGGATTGCTTCACTCCATGCTCTGGCGTAATTAGTATTCCATAACAGTGGAAGGCGAAACACATGTACGCAACTAGGCAATGTCCAGAGAGTTGCCGTCGAGTCTGAAGTTTTGATCAGAGACGATCATCATGCTCCCGCCAAGTTACCTTCCCCCCGCATGCCCCCGCATGTCCCCGACACTCCTCCCCCATCCCTATGAGCGTTCCAGGAACGCAACGCGGCGCATGCGTAATGAGCAACTGAAAACAACTGAGAAATGAGAAACGAAGACAGAACCTGCACCCAGTTACAGAAAAAAATAAAATAAAATAAATAAATAAAAAAAAAACACAAAATCGAAAGACAAAAGACAAAAGACAAAGTATAAAGAAGAAATCTGATTGACCGCTTTGGGGGCCACTCAATGCATTGCTTGAGGACACTGGAGTCTCCAATCTCGAGTCCCGACTCCCGACTCTCGACTCCCGACTGTCTTGACTGTGGATACGTGTCGCTGATTTGTTCGCTGTCATAATTCAATAAAGTAGTCAAATGTCACCTGTACTTAAGCAAAAAGCGCAAGGCTTACGGTTATTATTATTTCATTGATATCCACACTGGATTTACTTATGTGCTATGTGTGTGTCTGCGTGTGTGCGCGAGTGTGGTGCATGCAACAACATAAACGGGTTTAATGACTCTCGAATGTTAAACGCAAATCCGCTTAGCGAATGCTTTTTGCATTTCCAAATAGCCTGAGGGATACATTAGGGTTGGATTGCCAATGGAAAAGGTGTTGGGTGGGGGTGGGGGTGGGGACACGGGAGTAAGGAGAGGGGAGAGAGAAAAGAGAGGAGAGGGTGACTACTCCATTTAAGGTCAGCAAATGTGAAGAGATCAACAAATGAGAAACGACAAATTGCAAATGGCGCTCTTCATATTAATCCAACTAATTCTAACTAAAAGCAAAGAGCAGCCATAAAAACGTTTAAGAAATGGTGCAAGAAGAACTGTTTAAGTAAAAATTAATTTTATTTAGATGTGATAGTATTGCTGCATATAAATATTATTCTTGTTTTTATTATTATTCTTATTGTTATTGTTTTAAATTTTTGTCATTATTATTATAATTATTTTATATATATAGTTTTATTTGCTAGTTCTGTTCTAGATTGGATTGTAAAATCAAAAGTATTTAAGACACAGACATAGTTGTTCAAGAATGCATAGTTAGGATAGTTGACATATTATCAGATGACATATCATAGCATTCAAATCAAGATGCGTTCTCCTAATGAGAACTGTGCACAGGGCATCAGAAATCGACTAGGATATATCCACTTGGCAGTTTCTTCTTTTGGTAAGATGTATAAACATATTTGCTTATAGTAAACATTTTTGTATCACACAGAAAGATGACAATCTCGAAGCTTTTAAGTTTTGCAAAGTAGTTAAAGTAATTAAGATAACAATGATACTTAAATATATTTAGATAGGAACTGTGTATTTCAGATAATGCAATTTTTATTCATCTTTGTCATAATCAAAATGCTTTCAAGTTTTGCAAATTTGCACAAAGGCAACTTAGAGGAAAATAATATAAATACAAAGCTTGAGCTGAGAGACTTGTGTTAGTTGCATGTGGCACTTAGTTATTGTTCTTTGCCATAGAAACTTGGGGCAGTCGGGAAAGAGAGTTGAGCTGCTCAGCTGGACAGATAGACAGAGAGACAGAGAGACGGACAGACACAGAGGCAGAGAGACACAGAGACAGAGGGACAGAGGGACAGCGGGACAGGTTTGATATATCTACAAGATAAACGACTGCGTTGATGGTCAATGGTCGTCGGAGCGGGCGACGACGGTGTCGGTGACGCTTTTTAAAACAATAATAATAACAACAACAACAGCATGCAGAGGAAGAAGAAGAAGCAGCAGCAGCAGCAGAGGCAGCAGAGCAAAGACAAAAGAGACGAAGGAGCAGAGCTGGCGGAGCGAACAAAAAGACAAACGTTGCGGCGACAACGCAGCAAGTGACAAACGTTTAGATGGATGGATCGTTCTTCATTTGGGACCCGAAGAGCCGAAACCGAACCGGACCCCGGACAACAGACCGTACTACGGTACGTACCGCATACGGGGACAGGGGCTTTGACAAGGGGCAAGAAGGCGGTAGAGCCAAGAACCAAGAACCAAGAACCAACAGCTAACAGCCAAGAGCCAAGAGCCAAGAACCATCACCGGTAGAGCAAATAAACCAACCGAAAAACGCGACGATTGCACATAAATTATATTCAAATTTCTTCAAGATCTAAGAGATATATAAATACGGGAAAAACATACACACACACACACACACACACACACACACATGTTTATAGTACATGCTCGTTTCCACTTTTTACCATTTGTGCCTGTTTCGCTGTCTGTCTGTCTGTCTGTCAGTCTGTCTGTCCCGCTGTCCGCCTGTCTGTGTCGCCCTTTGTTTCAAATTTATGCAGATATGCGCCTATCTGAATACATCTTCCCTTCTCTCTCTCTCTCTCTCTCTCTCTTTCTCTCGCTCCCTCTCGCTTGCTGGTTATGCGCGTGGAAATCCCGCCAAGTGGTGTTGGAAATGAACCGCTCCCACCTGGTCGCGATCCTTCACTGATCGATCCACTCCCCAATGAAATCAAATTGTGAACCAATAGACAATCGTAAATCACAGCATGCATATATATATATATATATATATATATATATATCTGCATATATGTCTAATAAGATGAAGTTGAGGGAGGAAGGCAGGGAACAAGCCTGATATACTGTTGACAACTTTGATTATACTCTCTCTCTCTCTCTCTCTCTCTCCCGCTCTATCTCTATCTCACTCCAGCCTGCTGAGTTAAACAAAACATTTACAAATTGAGCTCTGATAAGTTTTGCTTTGGGTGATAAACCCAATTAGTTACTGAGTTATATTTGGTATGCTAAGCTAACGTTCTACAATGGAACAGAAGTAGAAAAGAAAGAGAAAGAGAATCAGTAAGAGAAAGAGATAGAAGTACCTTAGCATATTGAGAGCTTGAACCAGGCTGTCAAACTGAATCGAGTTTCGGTTCCGGTTCGGTTTCTGCTGGTAAAGGTTATGAATTGGTTCCATACTTTTTATCGCTGTTCGATTCAGTTATGGTTCTACTGCGACTAATAACATCGGTTAATGTGGCTGACTCTTTAACATGTATTGAATTTCGTTCCAGTTGGTAAAATTGTGGTTCAGTTTCCGGTTAGAATCCCTGTCTTTAACATATTCTCTTCACTATTCCAATTCTCTTAAGTAAATATATAATTAAGGACTGCTTAAGTTTGGGAAACTAACAACGATCAGGTTTATCATATTTTAATTCACTTCTTCAACGTTAATTTACAGCATTTTAATATATTGTGACTATAAAAAAATCAAAATCAAATGTTTACTTGTCAGTTTCTTTTCAAAGATATTTAGATATGCATGATGTTTTTTATTTTATTTATATAAATTGTTTTTTTTTTCTCTTTTGTTTGTTTCATGTTTTATTTGCTGTTTGGTTTCTGTTCATGTTTCCATCAATTTGAATTAGTGCCAAATGCAAAAGATTTCCATATAATTGAAAGGAACACAACTAATTTTGACGAATGCTTTGATCTGCCTCACAATTCTCCTCTCTCTGTCCGTCCGTCTGTCCGTCCGTCTGCTTGGACCACAATGATGATAATAATGCGGAACACTTGTCTTTTCAGAAATCTTTTTTTATGTTTCTGATGGGAGCTGTTGTTTTAGAGGGGCGTTTAGAGCAATTGTTGGCCAAAATATACACAGAAAACAAAACAAAAAATTGCCAAGTAAAATTGATTATTTCTGATTTTTGTCATACTCAATTAAAATATAGATTAGTTGGACTTAAATATGAACTATATTTAAAGACTAAATTGAAGACGATTTGTGCTGTGCTAATGTGAAAAACAGACTGCCAAATCGAATAGAATTTCACTTCCGCTTTCGGTATTTAAAGTGTAAAAGTTTCGCTAATATTTATGAATTGGTTTCACATATTTTGCAGTATTTGGATTTGTTATGGTACTATAAGCAAATATAATATCGGTTCATGCAACAACTTCTATAAAAAATGTGGAATTTATGTATCTGTTTCCGCTTCTAAATTTTAATTAAATGAAGATTTTTAGATTCGATTCACGCATTAAATTTGTTTTCCTAGAAAATTAATAAATTCTACAAAAATGCATCAAATCTGAAATTGTTTCAATGCTTGGAATATCTATTTAATGTGACACGAAAAATCTATCCCATTCAGATTCTTATGATATTTTAAAGCACACTTAATCCAATAAAAATAAATATAAAAATGAGAATGAAATGTCCTCGCTGATTAAAAAATAGTGCAAATTCTCGCATCTTGTTCAAAATGATGCCTAAAGTAAGGTTTAAACACAGACTTTTCAACAATGATTTCTCTCTGTGTATGTACGGTATGTAAGTTAAATAAAATATACAAGTATAAAAATTAACGTAAATATATATAATATATGTATGCCTGCATATTGGCTGGGTGTTAAGCGGGTGGTTGGCGAAAGGAGCAAGTAGGGGTGGCGAGGGGGTAGGAGAGATAGGAGGAGTAAGAGTCGGGAAGGGGGTATTACAGACGGCATTCGTTTGGCTGGAACACAGCGCTGTCAAAAATTGCCAACTGGCACATTAATCCAGGCGACATATTTATGAATGTGTGGATCTGTGGAGCTGGCTGCATACGCTGTGCGAGTGGAGTATCTGTGAAATGTAAAACTTTTGTGTGTTCGTGTATCCGTGAGATATAAAGATATCGCTGTTGGACGACAACGACAACGTCGACGACGACGACGACGACGACGAGGGTTGCTCGTTGCTCGTTGCTAAATGAGTGCACATTTCAGATAAATTATTGCACACAATTCGTGTACGACGGCGTCTGGCACAAAATGTATTTAACAAATTAAATTTACACACACACAGTGTTAGACTTGGATGTGTGTGTGTGTGTGTGTGTGTGTGTGTGTAAGAGCGAGACATCAAAGAGTGCGCCGCAGCGTGACAGCGACTGCCCGACGGAGCGACACAGGCCGACGGCAACGACGACTCTTTGTGCCTCTTTTTTTCTGTGTTTTGTAGGCGGAGCTTGTTTCCAGCCAATGCCGCAGCGCGCTCACATAGATACCGGCAACAGCAGACTCGCACACACACACACACACAGACGAGCGCACGTAGATACAAGCAGCAGATACAGAAAAAGATACTTTCACATGGCGCGTGATTAGTCAGCAATTCCTGCTGCCTGTGCTTTGTATGTGTTTTGTATCTCACAGATACATTTACAGGAACCCAAGTATCTCATCGATTTTTACGTGCGAATTTCGCCAAGGCTTGGCACGAGACTTGTCACGTGACACGTTGACAGTGGCATCTGTATCTGTGGCAATATCAGTGTGTCCAGTGTATGCAGTATCTGCAGCTCTTTCTGTATCTGCAGCGGCATCTGCAGCTATAGCTACACAGTCAAGTATTTTCAAATTGTTGTCTTGTAAACACTAATTTGTATAAATATAATTATTAAATGCATAAAATTAATGGGTTTTTCTTCGTTTTCTAAATTTTGTAAATAATAATAAGACCCAAAATTGAATAAAGACCAATTTGAAATATTTAAAATTGTATCTATTTAATAGTGCTCACTTTCAATTTGGAAGGATAATAAGGATTAAAACCGTTTCCGGTTTTGAATTTCAATTAGTATTGTTGCGAATCCGATTCCTGGTTTTGAGTGACTTAAATACTTTCTGCGAGTAGTCAAAAATATGTTAAATATACAACACTAGAAAGAAATATATTCTAAAATGGGAAATCAAGCTCAATATTGAGTTGGCTAAAGTTCAATTTTGTACAGTGTATCTGTGGCAGTAGCTGTATCTGTATCTGCAGCTGCATTTGTGGGTGTATACTCATAGTTCCATTCATGAGATGGCGGATACACACAGAGAGCGAGAGAGAGCAAGAGATAAAGACATAGAGATAGAGCGAGTGAGCGAGAGAGAGAGAGAGAGAGAGAGGCGAGAGAGCGAGAGAAAAGGAGAGTCAGCAACGAGTTGCAGCATTTTTTATTATGTTTTTTTTTTTTTGTATTTTTTTTTTGTGTGTTGGGTTTGGGGCCGAGTGGTTTATATATCCAAGCTGTAAATATCCGCGAGATTTACAACGCCAACAACGACTCTGACTCTCTGACGCCGCCGACGACAGCGTTTTTACTTTTATTTTTTTTATTTGTTTTTATATCTGTATCTGTTCACTTGAATCGCAGTATCGAGTGTTTTGTTGGCATCGCATTCGACAGGCACGGCACGACAAGAGGACAAGACACGACTCCGACTCCAACTCCAGCTCCAGCTCCGACTTGGACTTCGACTTGGACTCCGAGTCTGATTCGCGGCTGGCGGATAATGCATAACGCATAACGCATAACGCAATCGGAATCGTTTGCTAATCCGCCTGATTTTCGCAAGCAGATACAGATACAGCTACAGCTACAGCTACAGATAAATCCCACTCCAGATAGATACGCGAAACTGAAAACTGAAAACAGAAAACAGAAAAAAAAGAGGCGATTTCGTTGTGCTCCAGTTGGCTGTTGCCAACCCATTGTTGCCACTTTGGGCTGTCAGCCGTAACTCACAATTGAATTGTTCCTTTGTCTTCTGTGTGTATTGTGTGTCGCCTATATAGTGCCTCCTTCCTTCTCCTGCATCTCCGCCATCTCCTTTACCTCCTACAGCTCCTACTCCTCTAACCGACTACCCCGTTTCCGATTTTGGTTAACGCTTGCAGTTTCAAATAATTGGCATACGCCTGACGTCTGTCCACGTTTGTAGTTTGCCGCCTAGATCCGCATACGGATTTCAACTGGGAATTGAGCTGGGAACCCGGCAACGCTATCATCGTTAGCATTATGCTGGTGCCGCCGGACATGTTGGCCGCCCAGACGAGCATGATTTACCAGCTGAATCGCTTCTGTGCGGAACGCGTCCAAGCTCGCATCTTCAAGACGGCGACAGCGATCCGAGAGATCTGTAAGATTGTCCAGGCCATACTGAAGGAGGTGGAACTGCAGGAGCCACGCCTCATTTCCAGCCTGGTCGAATGCAATGGCAGGTGAGTTGAATCGATCAGCGCATTATCAATATCAGACAAATATCGATGGTTTACTTTGAGCCTTAAGTACGGCAAACAGATCATATTTTTCATAGAAATATCAATTAAAGAACTCAACTCAAACAACTCTTCAAATATACATATAGCAAAGCTGGCTACCCTGCCATGGATAGTTTAGAGTTAACATCAATCTCAGCTTCAATTTGGGTGCTATCCATTCCTAAATGAAGATCCAATTATTATATATTTATATCTAATTAAATATATCCATGTATAAAGCAACTTTGGCTGCGTCACGTTTTGTGCCCCAGGAGCAATCATCGATATTGAGCAGGAACTGAGGAGCATGACTTGACAGCAATGACATTGCATGTTTTATCGTATTGAGGATCTCAGTTGTTGTTGTTGTTGTTGTTTGGCCTGTTAGCAGTTGTGAGCCAGATACGAGGGCCACACAGTGAGTGCTCCGATGACAGGCGTCAGACGCCCGAATTACGCAGATCCAATTGGAGCAGCCAGTTGGAGGATGCAAGGGGAATACGAGAAGGTCTCGAAATGAGAGCAAAGGTGTACATCGAAAGGAATGCATTTCAATACACTAGCAGTGCATATATATATATATATATATATATATATATATTATTCGATTTTTAACAGTGCCAGCTCGGTGAATATTTTTGTACCTTTTCGCTTGAGCCACTACCATTTTTGCCAAATTGTATTTACTGTAAATATTCATATATCCCAAAGAAGTTCGCCTTACGAAATGACAGATCTGGATTTGAAATCCTTTCTGTTTTTTTAACAATATCTCAACTAAACTCAGTCAAAATGTACTCTTATAGCTGCCATGGGAGCAATCACTGATTGACTACCATTTCTAACAGCTTTCTTAGCTTTCAACAATCGCTGATTGATTAAAATCTCTTTTTATCGTTGATCGATTAAACATCCTATCGATACCTGTGTTCTTATGTTATACAGCTATAGTCGGATAAGATCAGAAATACTATATCGTATACATCTAGCCAGGCATTATGGAGTATTGCAAATAAACTCAGTCAATCTATATTTTGACCGATTAAATGATCCTTTTAGGATTAGCCTATCGATAACGCTTTATATCGTGTATATCTAGCTGGCAATTAGGAAAACATCGATGGTAGTAATGCTCTCGCTGTGCTCTGTTCTCCGTTCCGTTGCAGGTTCGAGGGCGTTGAGGTTATATCGCCGAATGAGTTCGAGATCGTGCTCTACCTCAACCAGATGGGTGTCTTTAACTTCGTCGACGATGGCACCTTGCCGGGCTGTGCGGTGCTCAAGCTGAGCGATGGACGCAAGCGGTCCATGTCGTTGTGGGTGGAGTTCATTACGGCTTCGGGTTATTTGTCGGCGCGGAAGATACGCTCCAGATTCCAGACGCTGGTGGCTCAGGCGTGCGACAAGTGCATCTATCGGGACATGGTGAAGATGGTCGCCGACACCAGCGAGGTGAAGTTGCGCATTCGGGAGCGTTATGTGGTGCAAATAACGCCGGCATTCAAATGCTCCGGCATTTGGCCACGTTCGGCAGCGCATTGGCCTCTGGCCCATATACCCTGGCCGCATCCGAGTCTCGTTGGAGAGGTGAAGACGGAGGGATTCGATCTGTTGTCCAAGGATAGCGTCATCATGCAAAACAAGAACAACAATGCGGCTAGCATGGAGGGCGATGCTTGGACACTGAGCTTCTTTGAGGCCGAGAATCGATTGCTGCAAGGTAAGAGAAAACTCAGAGAGAGAGAGGGAGAGAGAGAGAAAGAGAGAGGGATACTGAGAAGGGGCTCAAGAGAGAGAGAGAGAGAGAGAGAGAGAGAGAGGATGATGGGAACTGATGGACATCTTCAAAGGTGGCTGCCGTCGTCGCTGCCTGAGCATATTGAAGACGCTGCGTGATCGTCACCTGGAACTGCCCGGCAATCCCATCCAGGCGTATCATCTGAAGAATCTGCTGCTCTACGAGTGCGAGAAGCATCCGCGCGACATTGAGTGGGACGAGTGCTGCATTGCGGACCGTTTGAATGGCATATTCCTGCAGCTAATCTCCTGTCTGCAATACCGTCGCTGTCCCCACTACTTCCTGCCCAGCCTCGACATGTTCAAGGGCAAAACACCCAGCGCCTTGGAGCAGGCCGCCAAGCAGGTCTGGCGTTTGACCCGTGAGATGCTCACCAATGCCAATGCCTTTGAAAAGTTGTAAACTAAATAACTAACACATTGTGCGAAAGAGACAGACAGTGTGTGAGAGAGAGCGAGAGAGAGTATTAGAGAGAGTGTGTGAGAGAGAGAGAGAGCGAGTGAATTTGATTCAAGTTGCTACATTTTCATTGTCGCACAGAGCTGATTGTGTTGAATCTGATAAGCGAATTTGCCTCGAGTAGCTGCCATTTTGTGCCATGTGCGAATCTGTGTGTGTGTGTGTGTGTGTGTGTGTGTGTGTGTGTGCGAGTGTGTGTGTGCATACACTAAGAAAATGCATGTCCACGAATTTAGAAAATCGCCAAAATGCATTCATTTACATTCATTTACAGCAAATTCATTCATTCAAATTTCAAGCTACATTTTTGATATGCTTTCAAAGTTGACAAAACTCAAATAGTTTAGGAGACTTTGAGTTGGAGGAAATAAACCATTGAAAGAGACTCTATATACCCATTATCGACAAATTTAATTAATATCAACATTAATTAATTTTTTCTTTTTTTTTACGCAACTCTACCAATTGAAATTCAGAATCGAAATCTCAATTCAATTTTGATGAAGTTTTTAGTTGAGTTTTTGATTTCAAGTTTAAAGTATGAGGTTAAAATTGTATGGAAATATTCAAGAATTTCAAGAATTTGTTTTTAATGAAAAGTATAACTGAAAACTAGCAGTAAATGAATGATTAAACAAATTTTAATTTCTAATTTTGGGAAATTTACGCACACTCAGACATAAAGCTGGAAAGTGTTTCGCAAATCGGCAAATTACTTCCTAAAATCAGAAACTATATCTAGTTTTTCTTAGAGGGCGACATTTCTAAATTTGTGGGCATTTTATGTATGTATGTATTTCTTCAAGTGTAGCCGCAACAATGGCAAGCAGCGGCATGCGAAGTGTTAATGCAAAGATGCGAGATAAGCCGCACATTTGCCCCCCTCACTCCTCATCCCTTTGCCTGCTGCTGCTTGCCCCTTGTTGTTGTTGTTGTTGTTGCTATTGTTGTTGTTGTTATTATTGTTGTTGTTGCTGCCATTTGCCATTTGGCATTTGGCATGCCCAATGCATGGCTGGCTGGCTGCTTATCCCCGGCGAATATTGTTTTTAATAACAATCTTTCGCCTGATGGCCCAAAACAATGACAGGCAGCGAAAACAAAGCCAAAATCCAAACAAAGCAACAAAAAAGAAAAACAAAAAGTGGAAAAAAAAAGGAAAAGTAGAGAAAAAAGAGCATTTTGTCGGGTCGCCTTTTGCAAGTGTGCTGAAGTGTGATTGAAAATCGCGCTTATTATCGAAAATTGAGTACTTACTCAGTGTACACTGTACTCCGTTGTAAGTAGTAAATAACCCAACAATAAATACCCAGTATTTACATACATACCTACAAATACACATACAAATACACTGAACACACTTTCTGTAACTGAACACAATTGAAATACTCGTCTTGTCTTCCTTTTTTATATTATGTTTAAAATAATACAATACAACCAATGTTAGTTATATGTTTTTTTCCGATCTATGAAATGTTGTATTGGAATTGCTTGAATATGCAATAAATTCGAAAATAGCTCAAGGCAATTAGCTACATAATCACACATGCATAAATCTAATAAATGTTTTGTTCTTTATTTTGGTTTTCTTAATAAAATCTTTTATAATTTATATATATATATATATATTTTTAAGAGCTAAATTTTGATGTGCTTTTTAAATGATGCTGATTATAAACTTTATTATAGATTATATTTTATGTATTATATATATTTCGATTTGGCCAAGTTTGGAGTGCGTTTGCTTTTGCCAATCTAAAAACCCGATTTGTGATCAGAGTTGGGCTCATTAAAAAAGAGTTGGTAGCTCTTCCGATTGGATGCGATTGGGGTATGTTGGTTGGTGAGTTAATGTTATGAGTATTGAACATTCGCAGATCGCCAAAAACAGAGAGAGAGAGAGAGAGAGAGAAAGAGCAACAAAAAGAAAGAAAGAAAACGAAGAAAACGAAGAAAAATTTATTTGTTGCTCTTAGTCAGGACAGCTGCAGCGACAACTGAGCATCAATTTTATTACCCTTATTTATGGTTATGGTTTTCGGGGCTCCAAGGCGCTCTTCTTCTTCTTCTTCGACGACTTATTCGCCTTCTCTTTCTTCTTCTTCTTCGTCTTCAGCTTGTTGCTGTTCTTTTTGTTGTTGTTGTTGTTGTAGCGGAATACAAACAAAAAGTTTTCAGCGAATGTAATCGATATTTTTCGTTGATGTTTTTTTGTTTTTACTTTTTTTTTTTTTTGTTTTTTGCTGACAAAGGATATTTCGTTCCGCTGTAATGTTAAGAGACAACAGAGAAATCCATTTTCATATACATATGTTGTTACAGTGGTCGCTCGCTAAAGATTTCTACTCGTTTCTAGTTGTAATTTCTTTGTAAATATTTATGCTCAATTATTTTTATAGACTTCACTTAATCTATACTAAATATACTATATAATTTTTTGTCATATTTAATTTATTATATATATATAAAATAAGTATAAATAAAAGCCTAAAAATAATTTCACCATTTGCTGCTAGTTGTAAGTTGCGAGAGACTACTGTACAACAAACTGCGTAGCATAAACAGAAAAACCAGCAGCAGGAGAGGGAGGGGTTGCTGGTGCGGGAGCGGGTGGGGTGGGGGTTGTGTGGTGGCATAGTGTTTGTTGGTCTGCAGAGGTAGCACAATGCGATAGCCAAAATAACAAATTATGCTCGAGCACGCAGGATCATATTACAATCAAATGTGTGTACCCCTCTACACCCCCCCCCCCTTCTCAGCCACCTAACTCCAAGCAACACGGACTACCCCTACCGCCGTTGGGTAATTCATGCCATTATAACAGCACACCCGCCCATCTGCTTAGGCATGTGAGGGGTGCGGGGTGTGGGGTGAGGCGTGGCAGCAGTTTGGCATGGGAAAAGCATCATCAGGTGACTTGCGGTTGTTGTTGTTTTTGCTGGTTGCGCACTTAGTCAAGACGAAGCCTGAGGTGGAGGCGGAGGCGGGCTTGGGGTGGGGATTGCTGCTTTCCAAGATGTGGTTGGGTTTGGGGGCAGCGCGGCACGTGTCCGCCATGTGAATTGCCGCAGGCTGTGCGCCCCTTCAACTGATAAGGCACGTTTATCCGTAAACACACACATATATCTAGATATATATATATATATATATACATATTGGTGCTGATCACGAATATATATACTTTATAGGGTCGTAGATGCTTTCCGCTGCGAGTTAAAAGACATCATTACAAAATATGAGTGATTAAACTAAGTGTTGCTTTTTTATGACGAGTATAAGAAATATTAACATAATAAATTAAAATAACTATTGCTTTTTTATTATGACCATGGAAAATACTTTAAAAAAAGTTACTTAAGTTGGGAATTTAAATTTTAGCTTTGATCTCATTTATTGGGGCTCTTAGTTTCTGCATTTTTGTACTTTATATATTATAATACAATTTTTAATAAATGTTTACCAATTAATTATTATCATTTCTATTATTACGGTTTAGTTTATGGCAGTGCATTGCAATTATAAAAGCTAAAACACGCAAATTTCACCCCCTCACCCCGAAATCCTTTCGCTATTTTACCTCAGCGCAATCCTTTTGTCGGTTTTCGGTTTTCGGTTAGCTGTCAAAACTTTGCGTAAAACCAACAAAAGCAAAACAAGCAAAACAAGTCAAAGTCGCCCTTTGATTTCTGTTCGGGCTTAGTTCTCAGTTCGCCGTTGCCATTATTCTGTTTGCTGCTTTGACATTTATGTAAGCTACCCCACCCCCTCCCCTCCCCTCCACCTACCACACTTAAGTCTGTGGGCGTGGCGCGCGCGTTGACAGGCGGCTTGCGATAATGCCGCATTGTTAAAGTCCTCGTCTCCTCCTGCTTCAACTATTCATCCTCATCCCTTTCGTTTGTTGTTTTTCCTTTCTTGTTTTCCTTTTGTTTTAATTGTTTACTAATGATATTTAAATTAGTGCTCTAAATGACCGCAAGCGCTTGTTTTGTATGATTATTTACCTCTTGCATTATATGTTTGTCATCTCATTTGTTTGCCTCTGCGACTGACACTTGCCCCACCCCCCTCCCTACACCCCTTCACTACTCTTCTCCCTTAGAAATACTCAACCCTTCCTAACTCTCTCTCTCTCGCTCTCTCTGCCCTAAAGCCTTCTAAAATCATTTCTGTTAATGTTTAGTTAACAGCTGTTACATAACATTCACAACTATGTTAAACTCGCTGTTAATCTTTGTATACAATTATTTACAAATTGAAATCATTACAAAATGCACAGCTTAAAGAGACTTTGTTTTTACACTTTGCTAAAATGTGCAAAGACTCTTCTCAATTGACTTAAACGATATACCCTCTTCCAATATAGAGTGAATGCAAAGGGTATCATGAAATTGAGCATATGTTTTCCTCTGTCAAACACATTTTAGGAATTTTTCTTACTTTGATTTTTGTTTTGCTTTTATTTCCCGCAATTGGCAAAAAGACAGAAGTAGAAAAATTAGAAAACAAATACAATAAAAGTTTTTTTTTGCCAAAAAAAGAGAAAATACTCATTTTTTCCATGTCCAAATTTATAAGAAAAATCATAGTAAAAAATAAAAAATATATAAAAATTGAATAAAAATACGAAAACTGCTCGAGAGCTGTTTGTCTGTTTTTTAGGGAATGTGAGAAGGGGATGGAGGGGAGGAATGGGGGCTGGCATAATAATTATGTTGTCATTATCAAAAACACGTGGTGCAATTTAACAACATGCCGCAAGGAGTCGAGTACGTCGCCAGCCGCCACACGCCACAAATTATGAATATCAAAAAAAAATGACACAGGAAAAAGGAAAGGCAGAAGTGAAGTGAAGTGAAGCTGCCCGGGAGGAGGGGAGGTGTGGGGGCGTAGAGGAAAATTAGTTTTCCACGCATCGTCAGCAAACACAATGGAGCATACAGCAGCAGGGGCGTGGCAGGGCGGCGGGGGAGGGGGAGGTGGATGGCACCTACACACGATAATTTATAGCAGATTGTCGCCTCTTTTGGGACGGGCACATAGAGTTGGGATTGCAAGGGGAAAGGGGGAGGTGAGTTTTACTCCTATATAGATACCACATATATATATATATATTTTTTTTTGGGATAGGCATTTGCATTCAATTACGGCAGCTGTGAGCCGGACACATTTATTTTTAGACAAACGCCCATAAACGAAGCCCCAAAATGCGCCACAAGTGAGAGGTGGTGCGGGAGGCATGGGGAGGGGTTTGAAAGGAGTGCAGAAAGGGGGATTAGGGGGTGGCGATGGGGTGAGGGGGGTTTTTAGCTAGCGTTGGCTGCGCTCAATCATAATTATGTGATTTGTTTGCGACGCCGACGTTAAAAGTTAAAGTTAAATTTAATGGAGGCGGGGAGGTGACTAATTAAACGTGCTGCCAAAAGGGGTTGAGGGGAAGAGGGGGGTGGATGTGTGTGTGTGTGTTGCACTGACATGTTGACGTATTGTCGCTTGTGTCGCCGAGTGGAAGTTATGACATTTTGATTTCAGTTTGCATTTGATGTCGCTCAGCCGGCGCTAAAAAACCTAGAGAAAAAAAGACAGGAGAAAAAGTAGCCAGACGCAGATTTATGCTCATGGAGCAGAGGCATGGGGGAGGGGCAGAGGAGCAGGAGTTAGGCAGGGGTTAGGAGTATGCTAGGTGAACTCAACTAATTAAGATGAGAGTCGGAAGCTGCCTGCCTGCAAACGCCAGCTGCACATAATTTAAAAGCGACAGGATTGAGAGGAAAAATATATAATAAAAAAAAACCTATTCAAATTGCTAATTGCAGTGTGAGTGGGTTAATACACAGTAAGAAAATGATGAGACAAAAGCTAAAGCATACTGGAGTCAAGCAGAAAACGCAGTCAAAGCAGACTCCCACGAAGCGAGACGAACTTACCAATAATTATTATCTATTACACATATATTGATATATATATATATATATTCTCAAAGCATTTAACCATAATATGACAATGGGGCGTGGCAAGCAGTGCTGCTAATCGAAACCTCTTCAAAATCTTCAATATGAAGAAAAATGATTGGTTTCTCATCTGAAATCTGGAACCGTCTCTCTTCTCATCTGGGATTGACTTAGAATACTATGCCTTCTCAAAGAGTAAACGTGGTACAATGCAATACAATCCACCCATTATATCTGGCTTTTAGAAATATTATTAAGCTAAGAAAACTTCATTATTATTTGCGATCCATTGAAAAGCTTTCATTTTTGTTCTTAACTATGCCAACTTTTAAAATTTACTTATCTTCAGTATTTTTTATTTAAATATTAGTTTTTTTTTTACATTTTATTCGAATTTCTTGTTATTCTCTGTTTCATTTGTTATTCTGTCAACTTTGGCAGAGTTATTCTGATTCATTTTGGGATGAATGAATCATTTTTTGTTGGCAGTTTTGTGTTTGGAACTTTAATAATTGAAATTCAGAACTGAAAGCGAAAATCAAATTGTGAAACGAATTCAATTCGGAACCGGAACCGGAACTGGAAAGAAATTCGATTTGGCATCCTGAAAAGGCTGTCAAACCGAAACCAAAAATCTAAATTTTTACCAATTTGGAATTTGGAATTGCAATTGTAATACTTTAATTTGAAATATATTAAATATATTATTAAATATTTGAATGAATGATGAATACAGGAATGAGAAACAAGTGACTACCTTTTGATAGACTCCAATCAGATGATTTGAATCAGTTGTCGATTCTAATGAAAATTATACGCAAAACAAATATAAATTTCATGTTATGGATCCTTTTAACAGATTGGCTGGATTCATCTTCTTCTTGATGTTGTTGTTGCTGTTGTTGTTAATAATTTAAATGCTTATCTGGTCGGGTGTATCTATCGCATCGCATCGGTTTGGATCGGATTGGATCGGATCGCATGTGTTGTTTGGTGTATCTTTTACATATAATTGATATTATCTGCATTTCATTTGACTTCTTTTTGTCTCTTCTCTTTTTGTTTTCTTTTTTGTTCTGCTTTCGTTTACGTGTTGTTTTTGTTGTTGTTGCTTTGAACATTCCACAGGTTCTCGAGATTCTGCTGTCCGTTGTCTTTCTTGTGGTTGCAATCCCCTCTGCCCCTCCCCTTTTTGGATGATGATTATGTTGACAATCTGCTGCTGCGACAATTTCTTGGAAATTTTGAACTCTTTCAGAAAACCTTTTTTTCTCTTTTTTTGTATTTTTATTTTTGTTGTAGTTTTTTTGTCAAATTCATTCGATTTTTGTGGTTTCGAGCAGCATTTTAGAAGTTGTCTTTTAATATTCATTAATAATGTTAATCGATATCGAATTGTGGCCCACAAATATGTCACTTGTTGTTATTGTTGTTGTCGCTGTTGCCACACACACCCATAACACTAAACAGAGAGAGACAGACAGATAAAGAGAGTCAGAGAGAGGGAGAGAGAGAGAGACATCACACAAAGTTGAAGTGAATGAATTTTTTCTTATCTTTAAACATAATAGAAAGAATCTTCTATTTATATCTTATTTCGCTATAATTTCTATACTTTTCATTCTAACTTTAAGAGTGTGATCGATTAATTTTATATGATTTCTTTTATTTTTTTATAATTTCAATATTTCCAATTTCAATATTTAGGAATATGAACAGTTGATTTACCTTAAAACAGTTCCAACAAATTGTTAATTTCTCAGCTCAAGCCTAATTTTAAGACTGTGAACGATTGTTTTTTATCTTAAAATAGTTATTTATTTATTTCTCATTTCAATAAATTGCATCCTAATTTTGAGAATAGAAGAATTTGATGAATTATTATTTTTTTTAGTTCTTTCACAATTCAAACAAACCTAGCAAAATATTGAATTTCATTCGGGTATGAAAATGTTGAGAATAAATCCCTAAAAACTGAGTTTGTATTTTGTACCCAAAAGTGTCAATATTCTATTTAATATTCATATTTAATTTATTATGAATATTTATGTGGTCAAGTCAAAAAATGCATATCGTTTTTTTACTTTTTATTCATAAATACGCTAATTAAATGGGCTAAAAAAAAAACACAAAAAAAATTTTAGTATAAATAATAGTTAGATATAGTGCTTAATCATAAATAGATAGATTAATAACTTTGTGCACCTCCGCCTCCGTTTCAAATTAATAATTTCAAATAACTTATGCGATAATCAAAATACTATCAAAAAATACAAAATTCCTTTGATTTTTTTTTTTGCTTGTTTGTGTGCGTCGGGTGTGTGTCTGCGCAAAACAATGGGAACAGTTTGCTGGTAGCTAACAAAGACACACACACATGTCGGTTGGATGGTTGTAAGCTGCGCTAAGACTGAAAAAAACTGTTGCCTGCTTTTGAGCGCGATAGAAAGCTTTCCGGTTCGGTTATGTGCTGGCGACATGGTTGCGAAATAGGCTAAGTGTTCAATCCTTGCAATATTTGGTGTGCAGCACATTCTCCGCACCAGATAGAATGGCGCCCTCGTGCAGCGGGCACAGCTTCAAATACAAATCACTCGACTCCAGCGACTCGATCAGAATATACTCCAGATAGATGCGTGGCGAGGAGAGAATGCGCCACGTCAACGGATTCAGAATATTCGTCTGATATTCCCAGAAGACTGTCGCATGTCCCGGCTCATGCAGATCCCGGCCAGGCACCAGCGATGTATACTCAAAACCCGGCTCAAAGTACATGGCCTTCGGCGAGAATTTCATGCGTTCCGTGCTCCGCTTGTGGCTGTTCCCATTCCCAATCCGCTTGTGATCCTCGTGCAGGCGAATGGAGAGGGTGCCCACCTCGCCGCCATGGAGATTGCTCTCGTCGTGACTGGAGACACGCACTGTGATCTTGTAGTGCTGACGGCAGAAGGGTTTGCGATCGCCCGTCATCAGATAGAAGACTGGCGGGGCATCCTCCGATTTGACCACGCCGCTCGCCAGATGTTTGCGATAATCCTGCTCGCTGTGGAAACCCATGCGCATGCAGATACTTCCCGGCTCCTCGCAGCTTCCGCACTTGACATCCTTGAAGCTCTACAGGGAAAGAGAGAGAGAGAGAAGAGAGAGATTAGCTTCAAAATTGAGAAGAAAGGCGGAGAAAGGGGTTAGGAGAAAAGTGTGGGAAGGAGGAAGGTGACTTAAGGAGGAGTAAGAAGGAGAAGGGGGCAACAAGGAGTAAGGAAGCGGAAGCTACTTACATCGAAGGAGTCACAGCTGATGCCCAGAAAGGGACACTTCCCGCCGACGATGGTCTCCGTGTAGTATTGCTCGCTGCGAATGTGATTGCAGCCGAGGAACTCCTGCATGGTGGTGAAGAGGGTCGCCTTGCGGTTGCTCTTCATCACGTCCTGCAGCTTCTTGTCGCAGCCGGGATTGTCGAAGCCACCATTCGGATAGAAGTCGACGTGGCCCAAGCGCTGAATGATGCCCAGTCCGCCCTTCATCAGCGGATTCGCATCCGTGTGGATGACATCCACAAAGTGGGCATCGGAGCGATCCAGTCTCACAATCGGATCGGTGTCCGTGAAGAGTGGTGCAGCCGGATCCAGGCCGGAAATGCGTCCCAATTTGAGGCCAAAGTCACGCTGGAGGTGGGTGCCCGCGTAGCCGCAGAGATGGGCGCCCAGGGAGTGCCCGATGATGTGGACATTGTCCAGATTGGGCAGACGCAGTTCCTCGTAGAGCAGGTGGATCACATGCGCTGTTATCGCACCCACCAGGCGTATATTCGCCACGGCCTGGACATATGGCGGACTCGATCCGCCGCCCCAATCAATCAGGATTACGGCGCACTCATCCTCGGCCGGACAATGGGTGAGCAGTGCCTCAGCCATTTCCAGCATCCAGGGAATGGTACCCGACTCCAAATACCCATGTACAATCAAATATATCTTGGCCCGTCGACTGATGGCCAATCCCTGCACAGCATCCGGATCATTAAGATCGATGTACTTCGGCTGATCCAGCGAGCTCTTCGTGTGCAGCGTAAAATGGGGCTCAATCTCCGACGGCTTCTGCGGATGCACACTTATCGTCCGCGTCACTGTGTTCCACGGCCCGTTGATGGGGAAACAGCCGTAGACACCAAAGCATTTCACTTCATTGATATCTGCAAGGGAATCGGAAGAAATTTCAATTAAAATCCAAACAAATTTTCAGCTAAAAAAGGGAGAATGCTCTTAACAGAGCTGTGCTATGTTATTAACATAGATGACTCATGTGAACAAGCTCTTGCTTAAGTTAAGAATACTAAAGGACCCACTTGAAAACTGGTTATATTATCAACATAGCATAGTCCTGTTAATGAGCTGGGAAAGTTATCAGTATATTTTTAACATAACTGACATATATTAGAAGCTGTTAGCGCAACTGCAGTAATTAACATAAGTACGTTATGTCAAGCAGCTGTTAAACAACACAACATTTACACTAGAAGAGAATAAAGCTCTACTCTAATATTCGGTCTGTTATTAACAGCAGTGCGTGCTAATCGGCTGTTACAGCACACACTGCCATCTACCTGTGTTATGTTAATTATGCTAACATTAACATTAAATATTTGCCATGTTAACCAAGGTCTCTCGAATCAGTTGGATTTCAATTATAAAATTGACTGTCTCGATGGTATTACAAGACCAATAAATATTTACTGTTCCACTGCTTCTAGCCACTGCTTGCAAATGTCATTGAATAAATACTGTTTGCTCGACCACAACAACAACAAAAGTAGCGGAAGCAGCAGCTGAGAAGTGCACGCAAATATTCTCATTGGTCACATTGTACGGACTCCTTCGGGTCGGTGGCCTTCGGCTTTTTAGCCGATTGAATGATCAGCGTTGCGTGCCAATCAAAATCCGTTCGAATCGAATGCTAAAAACGTTTGTCGTCATTGTTGTTGTTGTTATTTATATTTATATCGGAAGTTTTCTATTAGATAGGCATGTGTGCTCTCGACCCCTTCATATATACATACGATTTTTAAATATATATGTCTATAGTTAACGATTGTCGTTGCAGTTTTTCCGCTTTCGACTTGAGTTTTTTTTTCTCTAACACAGCTAAAAGCTTCCCCCCACCTAAAAAAAAAACAGCCAAAGAAACAGAATTTCAACTTCTCTGCTTCATCTTCGTCGTCTGTTTTGTTTCTGTTTGTCTGTTTACAAAAGTCAAGCAACTTTCAGTTTAACTCACTTCTGCTTCTTCATATTGATTTACTACAAGCAGATTGCATACTTGAGAAATTCGCGACTTTAAAAATACCCTGTATCCGGGTCTAAGATCACAGACTGTTATTTACTCTGCATACTTATATAGACTATATATAGATTACTTGAATATAGTCACATATTTATAAGCTGCATACTCAAATAGATTATAGATAGAAGACTTGAATATAGATATTCAATGTTATCCATGAATGATTACAACTTGAAGTTCAACTATAAAGTCATTCTTTCTGCGATTGCAGGGTATATAAAGTCGAGTACAGAAATAGACACTTGAAAAAATCATTTATAAGGTGCTATATCACTTTCAACTGCACTTCAATAATATAATGGGTATTACTCAACAAGGGCGTACAGTCTATGTATATATTACAGATATGACTATATCTCATAGACAACACTCCATTATATATATGCATAGTATATATTTTATGTAGTACTTCAAGTCGAAGCACAAGCTACAATTTGAGGTTTCTGCCTTGTTCAACAAAGAGATCAGTGAATAGTATTGTTGTTTTTTCATTCTCCTTTCTCCTTTTCTCTTTTTCTTAAGAAAAGTTCCCTAAACTTACAAATATAATAGGATGGTGCTATTATTTTTTCTCAACTGTATACTGATCAAATATACATATATATTGTACTGCTTAGACTGCCTAAGGTGTGGTTTAATTTGCTGGACTGGCTAAGAGCACTTACCACTTTTGGGCGCCGGTGGCAGATCGATTAATGTGTTGACTGCCGCACGACTTGTGTGATTTGCCAAATAGAGCATCGTTTGCAGCATTAAGCCGCCAGTCGTGTTTGCCACATACATCTTGATCTTGCAACAGAAGTTTTCCTGTTCTGCTCTTAATTATTACACACTTGTTTAAATTCACTTTTTGGTGTTGTTTTTGTTGCAGTCTGTCTACATTTTAGGTAGAAACACGTCAGTTTTTTTTTTTTGTCTTTAGTCAATTTGAACTTTTTTGTCAGAAGACAATTTAGTTCACGTTTTTAATTAAATTAATCTTATCGGCTTTTAAGTCACGCAGCTGTCTCCTCTTCTCGCTCACACGCTTTTTTCACACTGTGTCTTTGATTTGCCTATTAATATTTTTCGGTGGATCAGCTTGCTAGTTCTTGGTAAACGGTAAATCGTTATTCTCCAATCTTCAATCGCCGTGCTTCGCATTCGACGTTTGTCTGCGCACTGAAGCCGATCAGCTGCGAGCCACGCAATTTGTATGCCTTGACAAACTTGAGCTTCGGCCTCGCTGTCGACGTCGCTGCTGCTGCGGCTGCTGCTTCTGTTGAGCGGGGTATAACGGCACTAAGATAAGCTTTTGCCCTCACCCCCTCCGAATCGACAGATGCAAAGTACAACAAACGTCGTCGTGTCGTCGGCGGCAGATGCACTTTAAACATGATAACGCGTCGGAGATCAAACTCGCTGCGCCGCTAGAGGTCCAAAGCACGCGCTGCCTATGAAGTAAAGCATCAAAGCTCTTGCTGGCATATGAAGTTTACAGAAAGAGAGAGAAAGAGTGTAAGTAAAAGAGCAAAAGACTTCACTCAGAAAAAATAACATTCTACTTTTTGTTTGTTTCTCGAATTTTGTATGGCATATACCAACTTACTTTAAGATCTTAATATTTTCCCTTTTCATAAATTAAATATGATTTCTAAGAAACGACAAATAATTTCTGACTGTTGCTATTTATTTTTTTTTTTACTAGTGTCGAAAGGCTTTCGCCTAGGAAGAGAGATGACTGTACTGTTTCTAAGAGATAAGCGGTGCTTGAATCGGAGAAACTTAAATAGAAACTGTGTCAAGCTCTCTGCCCGGCAAGCCTGCCAAGCTCACACACACACACAAATATATATATATATATATATATATATTTATATTTATATGAGGGGGCGTTGGGGTTGTTTACAGCTGCCGTATCAGCATTGCGGATTCGGGATCCAAAGTCCATCGGCAAAGGTGTTTACCGGCTGGGTCGATTTGTCGCCAACAGGATTTCAATTTTGCGCCATTGACGTCAATTGGCTGCCAGTGGTGATCCGCTGGACCAGATCGGCCAGAATAAACCAGCTCAGCTGCCTTATCATTTAATAACAATAATTATTACTCTTCTTCTTAGTGCTGTTCGTCGTATTTTCCCTTTGTTTTTCTTAGCTCATCTCTGATTTACTCATCCACCTCTCCCTCCCTCCCCCCATCCATCCCTCAATCAATGGATTTTAAAATAGATTTTTGTGTGACGAGGTTAGTTTTTGAGTTGAGGCTATGTAAAGCGAATCAATTATATGTTTATTTATATAAAAAACAAACATATTTGATCACTTTATTGATTTCTTAAAGCTCACATTTCAGAAAATCGAACTGAAGATGCTCTGGAGGCCGACCTATTACAGAATATCTTTGGCAATGGCCCTGTTTGAAGATCTGTGTATCTTTAGTAATAGCCCTGCTTACAAGGTTTCTCCTATCACTTCTTCGGGAAGTTATTTTTAATTGTTGTAATAATAGCCCTGTTCAGAGGTTATCTTAAGTTACATCTTCTGGAATTTGAGCACTAGGCAATTTGGAATTTTTCGTATTTTGTTTTAGTTTTAGACAATTTAATTTTCTATTTTATGTATATTGAATAAAAAGGAAAGAGTTCTACATCAAAGTCAAGAAATCCATAGAACGAATATATATACATAAAATAAGGTATACAAAATATTATTATTATTGATCAACACGCTTACATTTACATTGCGCTTTTTCAATGCGTTGCTTTTTATTATTATTGGATTTTGATTTGTTTTCGAGAGAATACTCATTGCATCGATAATCAGTGCAGCAGAGTATTTTTTTAATTCTGGGTCTATTTGTTTTTTTTAATGTTGTTGTTGTTTGTCTGTTTGTTTATTACAAATACTCAAAGTGCATCATTGAAAAAACGTCAGCAAATGAACCCCACAAGGTAATAATTCCTTCTGAAATAAGTGTGCTACAACTATAGTTTAACACAACAAAAAATAATATTAGTACGTTCACAACACAATTTGCATACGGATTGATTAATCGGGTATGAAAACAACCGACCTGGGAATATGATTGTTTTTACCCATTTCGCTGAACAACAAATGCATTGAAGTAATTCATGAAAATAATAAATAAATAGGTAAACTAATAATAAACCATCACCTCATAGATTTAAAGTCTTAAGTTAAAAAAACATAATAAATTAGAGATTAGATTCCGAATTCCAATCGGTAAATTTTACGGTCCCAATTTGACAGACGGTTTAAGTAGATCCATAAAGCCAACAAATGAGATTTCAAAAGCAATATTAAGGTAAATTTCATTTTATTTTTTTAATATTTTTTTTATATACTCGTATAAAATAAAACAAAATAATTGTATAATTATGCATTATGCTTGTATGGAGCAACAGTTTAAAGATGAAACTCGTTTTGCACAATTATTTATTTTTGGTTATGATCGATGGCGTATTAATGTATATTAAAAAAAAAAATTAAAAAAAAAGTTGCAGGCACTTGGCATAACTTATTGTCGTTAAAATTAGTTAAGGCAAATCGCGAGACAAATCTGATGGAAATTACAAAGGATTTCATAAATGTGACAATAGTTAGATACAGATAAGATGACACTTAGCATTAAGATACTTAAGATACAACTAGTTAAAGATTATGAAAAAAAAATAAAATAGAAATATAAATGATTTTTTTTATTCTCGATTTGGATCGTGGATGGTGGATTGTGGTTTGTGGATCGCCTCACTCGCTGCGCTGCATAATCATCTTGATCTTGTCGCCGGCGACTGCGATCAGCGGCACCGTCAAACAGCAGTCAAAGTCCTGCGTCTTCATCTCATTGACCTGGGGGCAAATACCAAAAATAAATTCAAGAATTATATATATGAAATCTAATAATCTATATACATATATATAAAGGTCTAAGGCAAGTTGTCAAACCGCAGTCGATTAGAATCGATATGCCACCCATTTTATGTCCCGTAACGATCAAAATTGTTCATAAACTAAGAGCTATATATAAAGATATTTTTTAAAAAATTGTCAGAAAACTGTTGAATGAAATTTGAAATTTGAAAATATCTACATGAATTTAAATAATTACTTTCTTCGTGGCAAATCAGTTTCGAAATTCTTTTTTCTAAACCAAATCGAGGCTTTGATATTTCATTTCCTATTCTTGAATATGGATATCGTATATGGTCTCTCAATTATTCGGTTCATCAGCCCAAAATAGAATCTGTACAACAACAATTTCTGTTATTTGCCCTTTCGAAATTGTAACTGATAAAAACTTATCTACTTATCGTAATATTTTGCCTCTCTTCCGTAGAACGATGCTTGCTAATGAGCTAAAATTGATTCTTCAGTTGATGGATTGTTCAAAATTGAACAGCTAAGTTAGTTTTGGAGTAAAGGGTATTTTCAAGCACTTTCTCTTCAAACTTGCAATATAAACTATGCTTAACTAGCCTTATTCCATTTCGGATCTTCTGCTTCAGTTATAATTATCTTTATGCCTTATTTAATCTTTTTGCTCTATTTATCAATAGTATTTTTGGCTTTTCCATCGAATATATATTTATTACTGATGATAAATATATGTCTGGGGCACTTGCCTGCATTATGCGATCGAAGGGCTTTAGCTGACCGGACATGTCCGCCGGGCCGCCGCTGCGAATGCGATTGATGAAGACGCCCCGCTCGTAGAGTCCATCCGAAACGGAGAAGCCATAATCATCGTACACCTTATCCTTGTAAAGTGTGACATGAAAGATGCGCTGCTGTTGCTGTTGCTGCTGCTGCTGCTGTTGCGCATCTGAGGCATTGTTGTTGAGACTGGCCTCGGTGTTGGCCGACGGACTGCGAGGACGCCGCTGCACCCGCGCGTAGATGGCCTGCGTCTGTTGCGGCATGTTGGAGTTGGCGCCACTGCCACCACTGTTGCTGGTGTCGTGACTGCGCATTATTTTCAGATCGACAACGTTGCTCAGATTGTGCAACAGAGTGGTGGCATGCGACAGCGACATGCCCTGCACCGAATGATCGCCGATCGCCAGCAGCTGATCTCCAACACGAATCTGTCCATTCTTATGCGCAATGCCGCCTGCCACAAAACGAAGCAGATATATATATTAAGCACATCAGAGATATATTTGGATCGAGCAGACTCACCCTCGACGATGGCGCTAATGGTAATCGGTTTGGTTATATCCTCACTGCCGGCCAGGGTTATGCCCAGCAATCCGCCCATTGGCTTCAGGTGCACCGTGAAGATGATCTGATGCAGGCTGCTCCCGCTGCTCTTGCTGCTCGAACTGGCCGCCGAGCCGTACACCTTGCTCTCCATTGGCGGCGGCAATGCTGTGCAGTCCACGCTGCAAACAATCAAATGCCTCGTTCAATCAATCAATCAATCGGTCAATTAGTTAATCACTTACCTAGCATATCGATTCAGCTCGTAACCACCATATGGATGCGTTTCACGACGTTCCTCATCCAGTTCGTCGTCCTCCTCGGGCAGCTCGGTGGTCAGACTCTGTGTGTTTGCTGCCCCAACAAAGGATCGACTTGTCGAGCAGCCATTGGCCGCCGGTGGCCAGATGCCATTCGGCTGCGGCTGTGGCTGTGGCTGTGACTGTGGCGGATGTCGCAGCTGTACGGACTGCAGACTGCCCGTCTCATCGAGACTGGGTGCGCGAAAGTAGTCCGGCTGTGGGGTGCTCGACTTGAGCGAGATGCAATCATTATAATTGCAATTGCTGTAAATGGGACTGGGCAGAAAATCGGGCAGCACCACTCGCTTGATGGTCAGGGTGGTGAAGTCCGCATTCGATGATGTGCTGCCAACTGATGCTGCTGCTGCTGCTGCTGCTGCTTGTGCTGCTGCTGCTTGGTTCTGTGCGGGCAGCTCCTTGAGCAGGGCATCCACATTGAAGTGCTGCACGGGATGCTGATCGACAGCGAGCAGTATATCACCCGGTCGCAGCGAGCCGCAACGATGGGCCGGACTGCCCATTTTCACATCGGATATAACCAGACCGGCACTCGAACCGCTGACACTGAGACCCAGGCCACATTTGCCGGCGCGCAGCAGTTTGACGTTGAAGACACCGCTGGAGGGGACCACAGCATCGGGCATATCGAACTCCACCTCCAGCTCCAGCCAGTTGGCAGCCGTGGGCAACACGGCCGTACCATTGCCGGGTCGACCCTCGAGCAGTTGTCGCATCGCCGCCGCATCCAAGTTATACATCTTATTGATGGCCACAATGCGATCACCGGACTGCATGCAACCACTGCGATCCGCCACAGAATCGGGCAGTATCTGGGCAATGGTCACGGCTCGACCGCAACTGCTCGCATTTCCCAGCACAATGCCAGCTCCCTGACTACAGTCGAGCAGCACCGGAAAACTCTCCGCCCGGCACAGGCTGGGATTGGGATTGAGATTGGGACTGGGACTGGCTGTTGCTCCATTCGCCTCCAGGGTCACCGAACTCTTGCGTATGAAACGCTGTCGCTGCTGCCTGCCACTCGATTTACGCGATTCCAGTGTGCTGAAGCTATACTTGGGGCTGCCCAGCGATGTCATACCTGCAATGCAAGATGCACTCACACAAATTAGTGGCAAGATTTTCTTGAAGGAGAAGTATCTGATCTACTCAGACATATATTTATATACATATATATCTGCTAGTTGAAGCCACACTGCATCTCCTTTCCCGATGAGCAATCTGACACATATAAACTATTTTATTTTTTTTTGGATCTTCAGTTTCAAGACTGCTAAGCCATAAGACGAACTTTGGCATCAGACATTGTTTGTTGCACGTCAGCCCAAAGATTTCCCATGGCGCTTACGCAGAACATGTTTGAAGAACCACTTTTCATTCGCCACCTTTCGCAGAGGATCACATTTTCCCATATTTCAATGAAAATATGACCTTTTTCCACCCACACACACAAGACATTAAAGCAAAGCTGCGACTCAAACTAAGACGAAAGGTATTAAATTTATATTACTGCTATATATAGTCTGCCTGTCTGTCTGACAATTAAAGTGCGGATCGCGTTAGCTATTTGATTTGTATTTTTTTTTCAGTGCATTTTAAATGATGCTGTTATTTTTAGACACCCCTCTGCGAGCAGCTGTCGCTTAGCCACTATTTACGGCCTGCCTGGCAAAGATTCTGCCTGCCCAAACTTGGCCAAAAGCTTTTAACACACGTTTTTGCCCCCGGCCGCAAAAGGAGGGTCTATGTGGTGGGTGATGGAAGGGGGAGTGGGAGGAGGAGGAGGAGGAATAGGTCGCTTCCATCTCTGGTGAACATGTGTGAGAAATAGTTCATACACTTTAAACTGCAGCTAATCCACAGCTTAGTCACACACACACACACACACACACATGTGTGTACTTGTACGTGTGTGTGTGTGTGTGTGTGTGCGTGTCGCAACAGGGCGTCTCATTGCTGTTTATTTGCCTGTCGCTCTGGCCCAAGAATTTACGGTCTAAAGTAGTCGTCCATTGTCGCCCCCGAAAGTCAAATTATTCGTCTTTTCAACGCACTCAAACTCAAATTGATTGGCATTCAGCATGATTGAACGAGGGCTGCCCAACTAGTTCCTTAACGAGTGGGAGTAGTTTTAGTGTATATATATATGTATATATATTTATATATGCCGATGGTTAACAAACGTCAACAGTCAAATGCTGTTTGATATTCAAATATTCTTGGGTTGATTCAGTTGAGTTGCAACTCATTGAGCAACCCTCGCAACGTATTGGTTTAGCTGCTGCCGATCTCGCCGACGTCTGCTGTTCATTAGCCAGACGCCCACGCAACGCAACCTTCAAAGCACCATTTTTGGATGGGCGCCTTGGAAGGCTTTATTATTGTTTTTTTTTTTCTTGCTTTTTCTTTGGCTTTTGGCGTTGCACAAGCAGCCGCCGATTGGAGCACTTAGATAGCCAAACATAAAATAATAGATGGAGACTAGCACACATATCTATATATATATATATGTATAGATGTGTTGCATGGAAGGAGTGAGCATTGTGGCATGTGAAACTTACCGCGTCGGGCCAATGCATAAGCCGGCATGATCTGCATTTGTGTGTAGCCGCGTCCGCTGGTGTCCAACATGGTCATGACCTCATCGGGAGTGTAGTTCGTGCTCTCAATCATTGTCTCGTCGATGGATAGCACCTGATCGCCAACTGATAACGCGCCGCAGCTGCATACAAAAAGAAAACAAAGCCAAAAAATAAAAAAATAAATAAAAATAGGAACAGAATCAGAATAAATTACACAACGCGATTTCTGCGTTTGCATCTCAATTTGAATGATCATTAAATGAATGCGCTTCCTATTTTGTAAAGTCAGGATTAAAGATTAGCGGACATTCGTAAAGACCAACTGGAAAATGTTACATTTTCTATGCATATATTTTTTCAATTAAATATTTGAAAATTTGGGCATCTAAAAGTGAAATAGAATTTGGCATCACAGCTTAAAAAACATAAATATACTTTACAAATTAAATAATAAAATTAAAAAATAAATTATAAATTTGCTTGAAATTCTGGTTTAAGTTCTGCTCCAACACATGGACGGGTCGCAACTAGGTCATACTGAATCATATTCCGATTCCCCTTAGTTATCGCATAATTTTCCCTATTTGTATGAAACCTGATCGTATATTGATCTGAACTGATCTTTGCAAGTTATTGAAATCAGCTCAAACTTAATCCAAACCATCTAAATAAGATGTAAAAAAAAGGAACTACGACAACGATAAACTATTGATAGTGATTTGATATGTTTTAATTTAGAAAGAAGTTATAAATGCGGTGGGTTTAAATACTCACCGATCGGCAATACTGGCGGGTAGTATGCTAGCAATATATATATCCGATTGGGTAATCTCGTCAATACGATCGGTACTGCTGCTGCTGGTCGCTGTGCCCGCCGAGCTGGAGCCGGTGCCGGCGCTTGAATAGTTGCACAGCACCAGTCCCAGTTTATCGTTCATGGGTCGCTCGATTTCGATGATTAGCGGTCCCATCGAGAACTCGACGTTCTGCACAACGGATACGTCATATTCGATGGTGAGATTTGTATAGCCGGAAACGTGGCCGCATTTAATGATCTGTTGCGCCTCCACCAGGGTCTTGCCAATCAGCGAGATCTAACAATGCAGAGTGACAGAGACGCAGAGAGAGAGAGAGAGAGAGTTGTATTACGGATATGGCACAACGGAAGCGACTGTCAAGCACGATGGGAGGCAGGTGTCATCCATCATGTTAAACAGTTTTTTCGGGATGCATTCGAATTTCGTTGGAGAATAGATATTAAATATCGAAGTCGTGTACCACTTACGATAGACTCATAAAGACTTGCTGGGTGCTGGGTATGTGGTAGTCGGGCTCACTTTACTTACATTATCGACGCGCAGCAGACGATCGCCGGGCTTGATGCGTCCCGTCTTATAGACGGGGCCGTGCAGTCTTACGTGGGTTACGATCAGCGGATAATCGCCGCCCCCTCGCAGCGTTAGGCCCAGGCAGCCGCTCTCCCGCTCCACGGTGATCTGTGCCAGTTTCGAGGTAACATACAAACTATTCTGCGAAACTGCCAAGACAATCACAAGTGACGCAAAGACAGAGAGAGAGAGAGAGTGTGTGTGTATGAGAAAGAGCGAGAGAATGTCGCATAAGAGAAGTGTTGAGAATCACACTTACTGCATTCGGGTAGGGAGTATTCGATCTCCACAATAGCTGGAGCCGCATCTGCTCCACTGGAGCACAACATGTTCATAATCTTTTGGTTGCTGATGCCAATCGTTGAGATGCCATCGATCTGATGGAGCCGATCGCCGGGCAGCAGAAAATCGGCAGCATGACCCACTGGATTGAGTGCCCCAATTACCGGTGGATAGGATAGATCATTGCGTTCTGTGAATGAGTTGCGATGGAGAAATCAATATTAGTCTTTACTCCATTAACACATTGAAACCAAACAAGCAAGCCAGGTGTTTATCAATGAGCTACCATTAATCTTAGTCTGAGAACTCGTAGTACTTATTTTTAGCCAATCTTCCACACAGCCTGCATAATAAACATGTGGTCATAAAACATGTTTTGCTTTTCACACTTGTTTTATTCGCACCCATTCTAAAAAATACCCATCAATTACAATTGTATATCATATTTACTCAAAACAAGTTCCTTTACAGGTAGTGGTAGGGATGCTCCTATTATTATTATTATATTTCTCTTAAGCTCTTCATATATTTACCAAATGTAACAAATTTGCAATGCATTAAAGCTACTGGCCATATCTAGTCGTGCTCACACTGATACTAGCCTGCCACATGTTGCACGTTATGCATTTGGAAGAAAGCAGGCTTCATAGACTTTCCAATTAGAATTTAAAGATCTGTTCTTTAACAATCTGTAATCAATTGCACTGAAAAACACATTGTTTAATAAAGCACACTCCGAACACGTCTTGATATTATTTTTTATAGATGATCAATATTATTTAAGGTTTTTATCGATTTGAGACAGATTCTTCTTTGTTCTTCCTTTTCTATTTTGCGGTACATGCTGGCGTATGCGCAATGGACTACAATTGCCGCATTTGCCGCGAACATGTGCGGCCAGAACAGACGCACACCTCAACTACACACACACACACACACACACACACACACATGTGCCTTAACTTTGACGTAAACGACGACCACAACGGACGCGACTTTTATTTTCGAACGCTTCAATGGCGCATAAAGTTTTTTTTTTTTTTGATGCCCGCAAAAAAGAAAAACAAACCAAAAAGCAAAAAAAAAAAAAAAAGCATTTAGAAAGAGCTGAGACAAGGGCGGAGAAGCTAAAAACCGTAGCGTTGAGATCTTGTGCGTTTCGCTTCATTTGCCAAGCACAGCAACAAATGTATCTCGCAGATACATTTGCCTAGTTGCCTATCGCCTATCTACGTACAGATGAAGGTTTATAAGTGCACGTAACTGGCAGAGCAAGGCATCTCCGACACTATAAAGTATACAAAATATATGTTCTTAATCAGTGTCAACATTCTAATTCCATTTTTTGCCAATTTATTTATTCTGCAGTTTAGTTTTCACTGTCACTGTTTCTTTTGAAAGTATTAGTTTAAAAACATATAAAAAAAAATAAGCACAGCTAATATTTACGCAACGTTTGTTAAATTTAGTTTCGCCCTTCAACAATTTCAGAGAAATAAACATTAGGCAGTTAATAAATCGTACTTAACATTCACAGTTTCTGAGCGTATTCAATTTTGGCCCGTTGGGTTGGCGGCACTCGTTGCTTGTTGCCTTGGTCTCCATTACCAATTCTGTCAACGGCTCGTCATGCGACACAGTCGCGCCTTTTGGCCAAATTGCAACAAAAAAAGAAAAATACAATCCAAAAAACTACTCGTAAATAAATGTATGCTTAAAAAGCGACTGGCCGAATTGAGTTGATTGTTGTATGTTGTTGTTGTTGATGTTGTTGATGTTGTTTTTGTTATGACAAACTACGCAGCCAGTGAGTGTGTGGATGCCACTGCTACAGTTGCTATTGTTGGCAAGTTGCCAGCCCAACAACATAAACAACAACAAATTAAGCCCCAGCCCGCCCCGCCCAAAAACCTCCATTTGGGACCAACATGTCGCAAATGTTGAAGACGCTTACGTCAGACAGGCGGCAGACGATGACTGAAAGCCAGGAGTCTAGTCCAGCTCTGGCGCAATTTGGGTGCTACACTTTAAACAACTAAAAGTAAATCTCCAAAATGCAATCGAAGATTTTGCAATAATTATTTCAGCTGACAGATGACGTATCTTCATCTAACATTTAAAACAAATCAAGTCAAGCATTTGTATCAGAGATATTTGTTATATTTTTTTAAGAAGTTGCATATATATTTAAGTGTTGGTGTTTTTTGCTGAGTGTAGGCTTAATTCCAGTCTATGGCCATTGCAATCTTCTATGCTCTGTAGCTGACACTGACTATCTCTGTCTGATAGCTACCAGTGGAAGAGGCGTGCCACATGCGACGGCATGGCGAATCTGTTGTCGAGCTCTCGCCATATAACGCAATATGTTGAGATTAGTCAGGGAAACGAAACAAAAATTCTAGACTACGGACTACGGACTACGGACTACGGACAACAGACAACAGACAGCATCTACGGATGCAGACGAAATATATATTATAATGTCTGGCAGTCGACAGACTCGCCACGCCTGTGATGGCAACCCGAGGGTGGTGGTGGAGGGGTGTGGGGTTGGCGTCGTTGGCAGATTGAAATGATGATTTATTTTGGCAGCGGCGGCGGCGACGACGACGACGAAGAAGAAAAAGAAGATGAAAACGACGACAAACGATGTTTGGCCGTCGGTTATCGACGCGGACGCGTTCCGCATTCAAATCGTATCGTATCGGCCCACTTTTGGCTGGAGATCAAGACAGTTCGACCGCAACCCCACTTACCCCTCCCCCCCCCCCCATCATCCCATTCCCAACTTTCCCAAAAAAAAAAACAAAAAATGAATAAACTAGAAAACCGAAAACCGAAAACAAGAACCGCAAATTGAAACAGAGGCCAGCCCATTTTGTATCAAGTTAATGAATTGCTTATGACTCAATAGTTCATAGAGCAGGCAACAAACAAATCATATCGAAAGACAGCCAAGTCCTACACTGACAAAAGTATTTATGCTATTTGCTTTCGATGCGAGTTGATGCGTTTTTCTGAGTGTATCAATATCATATCGAAAGACAGCCAAGTCCTACACTGACAAAAGTATTTATGCTATTTGCTTTCGATGCGAGTTGATGCGTTTTTCTGAGTGTATCAATCAGACACACATATCTATAAAATACATATTTGTATTAAACAAAGAAAGCGAAATAAAAGCGCAAATAAACATTGTGGAGCACCATTTAAATATTTGTTTGTTTGTTTCTGTGAATGTTAATGTTTATGGAACTTTCATTGCACAAATATAAATAAATGTCTCTTAACTCTTCGGAAGGCTGTAAACATTTAAAAATATCAGCACAGTATACAATAACATTCTAGAGCACCCATTTGGGACAAATAGAGTAAGTAAATATAAATATATATACTATATTAAAAATTTATTTAATTAAATTAAAAAAAATAAGCTTAAAGCTTACAATAACATTCTAGAGCACCCATTTGGGACAAATAGAGTAAGCAAATCTAAATATATATACTATATTAAAAATTTATTTAATTAAATTTAAAAAAATAAGCTTAAAGCTTTCCATGGCGATCGAAAAGTTGTTCACCAAACTGAGCTTAAGCTGAACGTGCTTTATTCTATGAAAATTAAGAAAATATTACAAAAATGTCTGTCATAACTTTTATATAATTTCAATTAAAACCTTATCGATCCATCCGTATCCATCATTTGTAATTCTAGCTCGATAACAAGGCAAAGCAACCCTTCGATTAATTAATTATAGAATAATTGTTGAAGAATTTACCAACTATAACAGACAGCTGTCAAAACACACAAGAGCCAAATAATTGAACTATGTGCGGGCTACTGTTTTCAATCTGAATGGAATCTGAAATGTGGAATCGCAAATCGAAATCCCCTCTATAGCATTGGAGAACAGATGCCATCAATATTGATATAATTATAATTTGTAATGGTATATAAAATTGCTCTCGCTTGATGGGCCACATTAGGAGTCCACTTGAATGTGTCAATTCGCAACTAAGCCGCCCCCGTGCCCCTTGTTTGCCACTTACCTGCAAAACTGATGGCCAAATTGAGGGCATTGCGTGGCAACGTGATCGTTGTATATGTTGTGCCCCTTTCCGGTGCCAGTCCAGAGTCCTCCGACTGTGCCGGGCTCATCGCACGTTCAACTGCAAAATAGAAAACCAAAAAAAAATATATATACATATATTAAAAATGAGAAGATAAAGAGCGGAGATCAGGCATGGCGTAAAATCAACATCAAAGGTGTCTTTTGGCCCAGACAAAGACGTTCATTGACCGGCACCCCCTGCACCCAATCACCGCACATAATTTTTGCCAAAGGCAAGCAAGAAAAACCGAATCCGATGCAACAGACCGTTGCACGGGCATCGGGGCGATGGGGTTGGACAACGGGCTTGCTTTGAGGATTTCCCTTATGCATCACCCAAAAAAAAAAGACAAATAAAAGTAGTGTCAGAAGATCAAAGCGACCCACAGATTTCGCCATGGATTTTCGCCTTCCGGCAAAGAAGAGAGAACAGCATCAGCAACCGCCCCTATGTGACCCATAATTGCTATAGAATTGATGCATAAATCGGCTTCCCCTCAAGACTCCTCTTCAAAATATTCCCAAATTATCCCCTACATTTGACATGGATTACTAAAATGTTAACATGGTTTGAAGGCGGTTGAAGTGAAATTAAGCCATTTGTAGAATTAATGCTAGCAAAAGGTTTTCAAGCAGCATTGCTTAATAATAATGTTTTTTTGGAAAAACTTAAAACAAACAGTTATTATATTTATTAAATTAAGCCCACAAGTGCTTAATAAGATATGATTTATGATTTCTTGTGCATTTTCGAGAACTCGCGCGGCATTTATACAATTTGTAATTAAGTTTCCGTTGCTCTGTGCACACAATTACCAAAAATCTGAAAGGGCAGAGTCCCCATCTGCTGGATTTATGCTTTGTATATATGTATATGTCTTTAACCCTCTCGCCATCAATTTGCTCGAATTCACTGCTGCGATTTATATGTTCTTGTCCAAATCGATCTTGCTCAACAGTGAGATAAAAGCATGAAAAGCAGCAACAACCACATTGAATGCTTGCTCAAAATCAATTTTTAATTTATTTCATTGTGCAACAATTGTATACAATTGTATAGGAAACAGATGCAACCTGTCCACATACCGCTTAAGAATGAAATTTACATAAAGTATGTTGTAGGTTTTTGACTTACACAACTATTGCGCGTCCAAATGAGATTTTTAATAATTACTTTAGAAAACATGGGAAAATTCCTGAATAATTTGAAGAATTATATACGCATAGGATTACATCGTGATTAAGAAATTGTTTCTGCAAGTAAACAAAATGTGAGAAAGATTTTGACTGGTCTCTGTACTGTATTGGGAATTGTATTCCTTTTCTAGTTCTTGCCGAAGGTTTCGACTTGCAAGTTTTGGTTTTCTTGCGGTACATGCTGGCGTATACGCAATGGGCTACAATTGCCGCATTTGCCGCGAACATGTGCGGCCAGAACAGACGCACACCTCAACTACACACACACACACACACACACACACACACACACACACACACACACACACACACACACACACATGTGCCTTAACTTTGACGCAAACGGCGACCACAGCGAACGCGACTTTTATTTTCGAACGCTTCAATGGCGCATAAAGTTTTTCCTAATGCCCGCGCCCAACAAAAGCAATAATTAGGCAAAAAAAAAAAATTAAATAAAAAAAAATATAACGAAAAACAGAGAAGCAAAGAAAAAAATAGAAAAAGCAAAGACAAGGGCGGAAAAGCTAAAAAACGTAGCGTTGAGATTTTGTGCGTTTCGCCTCATTTGCCAAGCACAACAACAAATGTATCTTGCAGATACATTTGCCTAGATGCGTATCTACGTACACAGATGTACTTGTCTTTTGCTATTGTATATATAAATGTAGATATAGATTTATATGTTTATACATAAACAGTTTGTTTTTGCGTATTTCAGTTATTTTTATTGAATGTGTTTAGCTTTTTTTTGGGTCTGTTTTCTTTTTTTTGCCAATTTCTTGTATGTTAGTGCCGCTTTTGGTTGCACATTATGCTGCCTGTGTCTGCTGGCATTTGGCCGCTTCTTCTTCTTTTTCTGTTTATATATATATATATACATCTTTTTTTTTGCCCACTTTACACATTTCGCTTTGATGTCATTTCACATTTTACATTTCTATATCTACAATTCTTTGGCTTTTGGAGTGCGTTTTTCTGTTTTTTTTTTTTTTGTTTTTTGCTATTTTTGTATGAATTTTTATTTTGATTTCGGTTAGCGGCGTCGCTATAAGTTTTTCATTTTCATTTCTTTTATTTTGTTTTTATTACTGCCGTTGTATCTTCGACATAATTCATCGGATTTGTCAAGCGGAAATCAGTTTCAGTTTGAGACTAAAACATAGACACAAATTTATGTTTTTTTCCAACATTCAATTCTGGCCATTCAACCAGAATCAGAATCAGAATCAGAATCGGTTTGTCGGTTGAAACACCATTGAAGGCTATTCATTGATTCTTTTAATTTTATTTTTAGATTTTATCAAATATTCTATTTTTCATTCCTTGGCCTTATATCGAAAGCAAAACACGTGCAAATATTGTGATTTTCTGTATATATTCAATATACGCCAACTGAAAATACAATTTTAAATATATTTATGTTTAATTTATTGATTCTAGTTGCTGCTGAAGTATAAATACATGGATAAGTATTCTTTTATATAGCATTAAACACAAATCTGTTTCATTCCACTCCGCTCCGCTGCGTTCCCCCTTTAATTTTGTTGCACATTTGTTGCGGGTGACAAAACTTTCTGGGTGACTTCATTAGGAAATTGCAAATTGACGGGCAAATTCGCGGTGCCATTTGCAGTTCCGTTTAAAGAGGCGACTGCTGCCAACTGCTGCAGGAGGCGGGCAGCTCGGCGGGCAGCTCGGCGGGCTGCCCGGGAGTGGGGTAGGTGTTGGAAATCATTAAAAACTATTTTGGGTATTTTTTTTTGTATTTTTTTTTTTTTTTTTTTTTTTTTGTGGTCCGCTCGGTTTTTATGGTCGGTTTTTTTTTGGCATTCGCTGGCAGGCTGCAGTTGCAGTTAAATTTATCGGCGACAGTTGTGCGTTGCAAGTTGCTTGTTGCATGTGGCAAGGCGGAAATTGCGCTGAGCCGCAACGTCGCAAAATTAGCGGGGAAATGGTGCTAGTTGGCATTACCACTTCCTGACTAATCCTGGCAATTAAACAGATCACACAGATCGCAGATCGCAGATCGCAGATCGTACACAGTTCACTTGGCAGGCTGATTGAAATAGATGGACAGTTGGACAGTTGGTTTAGTTTTGAATGGCAGCTCACTTGAAGGCCGCAGCAGACCAAAGATTTCCCAACTCACTGCCTGAAGATATTCAGTGACGGATTGACTGACGGACTGGCGGACTGACGGACTGGTTCGACACACAAGTTCGCTGGGGGTCTTTTCATTTCTCTTTTTTTCTCCTTAATTTACGGCACATTTGCTGCAAGATATTCCATTTGCTTTGCAACATTTACTTTGAAAATAGACATCATTCAAAATCACAAAGAGGAGCTCTACTCCCTGCATTATCTCCCTCCCTCCCTCTTGTCTCTGCCCTTAATGAATACATTCATCTGTTGATGTTTTGGTTATGAGCAGCGAGCCTCTTTTAGCTAGATGACTTCATTTGAAATGTTTTATTGTTTTTTTGGCGACTTCTGTTAGATTATATATATCTATATAATATAGTAGTAGAATAAGTAGAGTATGCTAATAAGAACTAATTAAGAGAACTCGAAGTAAAGTCATTCTGTGGTGAACATCAGCATACAGATCATAATAATAAATCTTACTTCTAATCAAGTCCAGCCAAACCCAGTCTGGCTGTTCTTTCGTTTTGTTATTTATGTGTTATTTGCTTTCCCTCTTCATATTTAAACTTAAAATAGAAAATAAGAGTTGGACAACTCTGTAAAAAGAGCACTCTTCTGCCATTCTGTATGAAGCATACTTTTCACTTTCAACATTCTGTCCATTTGACAGGTGCTGCCCCATCGCCTCCTCCGACAATGTGGGCCAACCGAGAAATGTGTGTCGATTGATTGACGTGCGATTATATTGTAGTACTTGGTTATTCCCTGGAGCAGTTTGGAAATGCACAAAAAAGACACGAGTAAACAGAGAGAGAGAGACAGAGAGGGAGAGAGGGAAGTGCTTAGAGAATTGTGTGCAATACGTGCCGCGCCTTGACTCTTGAATACAAACACACACAGATATTAATGTGTCCATTAACCTCGCACTTTGTATAATGGACGACAGTTACAGAGGAACAGTCTTGCTGGAAAATATGTCAAAAATTTCACAACATCGCCCTGTAAGGGGGTGGGGCAAAAGGGGCAACGCGACGGGTGCCCCCCAAGCGACAGGCGAAGACAACAAGAAAAACCAATTATTGCAAATGAACTCAAGTGTGGTTCCGCAAAAAACAACAAAAAATGAAAAGAAAAAAGAATAAAAATGTCAACATCTGATAAAGCCGCAACGAACACATGCCCCAAAACCGAGGAGAGGGCAGTTGCAAGGGCAGCGGATGCAGCCAAAGTGCAACAGCCGATGAACTGAACTGAACTGAACTGAACTAAGCGCAACTCAAAACTCAACGCAACGGAAAGTTGCGTGCAAAAAAAAAAGAAAAAAAAGAAGACAAAAAAAAAAACATGAATTTCGCAAGAGGGGAGTGTTTCTTGCAGTTGCTGGCAGTGGCATGCCACAGGCAGTTGCAGCTACTGCATTTAGATCCTCAGCTATTTAGCAAGACGATGACATTTTTCAGTTGAGCAATAAAAAAAAAAACAAGAAACGAGAACGACAACTGAATGAACTAGTTCATGCGAGCAGCATTAATTATTAAGTTTAATATTTTTAACAGCTGTTGCAAGCTTGCAAGTTGCATGAACAACTGTGTCTATGTGTGTAAGCCAAGCTTAAGCAGCTCCAACCAATATTTAAATCCAATATTCAGCTGGTTGTGTACCCATAACTCACTGTTATTGATAGTTAGTTGTTCTTCTTTAAGATTCTTTTGCTTCTTTTAGGCAATTTACAATGTTACCAATAATTAAATGTGATTTGTCAGGTTACCAAATTGATACGAATTTATGTAAGGCTTTCTATTAACATTTGTAATTGACTCCAAATCTTAGCTTTTGCAGCTAATATTCTAATATGTATTTTTGAAATTTAGATGTCAGCTGGTTGACTCCGATCTGGATGGAATATTTGGAGTGCTCAGATAGTCTTTCCTTTTTAGTCTTGTTGCAAGCACGATCAAGTTTTTATTGAAAAGCTTTGAGTGTGATTAAATTATTCTGCTTGCCCCGGAATTAAGTGTGAATGGCAAGCAGATAGCAGACAACAGAGGAATGCCTCAAGCCTCAATGTCCTTATTATGTATATGTATTTTTTAGTATATATATATATATATATATATATGTGTGTGTGTGTGTATGGATATTTGCCTCATTATTGCGCCGTTTTGAGGCAAATATTTAGCGAGCAAGCAAAACGACGCGACGCGTTGCAAGAGAATTGATTTATGCCCAAACGAGTTGTTGTGGTTGCTCTTGTTGTTATTGTTGTTTTTGTTGTAGTTGTTGTCGCCGCGGCGTCAGTTACTTAAAAAAACCAAAAAACAAAGCAAAGTCCACCTCCAGTGGGGCCGAAGGGTTGAAGGGGCGGTTCATAGGCGTTGAGTGTCGCCTCCAATATACATATGTGTGTGTGTGTATGTGTGTGGCACTTAATAAAGAGCCAATGCAAATAAAACATGCAACACACAGTCAACATTTTCATTTGCAACAGCAGTCACTCCCGTTCCCGTTCCCGTTCCCATACCCCAACCCCTGCCCAATTCCGCGCTTCATTTCCCACTGGGCATATAGACGATATACCATTTATGATATTATATATATATATATATATATACATATATACAGATGAATTCCCAGCAGTCTGCTGCTTTCTTTCTTATCGTTGGCAAGCACAGACACTCGAACTAGCACTCGCATGCAACATGGTGTACTTGCAACTGTAAGGGGCACAGATTTATGCCCCGAAATGTTAATAGCCCATAACCAATCCTCGGTCGCACACCCAGCACACGTACCGCACCGCCCCGTTTATTATTTTCGACTATTTTTCCCCGATAAGGCCTCCCGGTCTGCATTTACATGCATTCGATCCATTTAGATAGATATTCAATTTGACTGCTGTCAGACAATGAAAGGCGTTTCTCCCATGCCACACTCCACTGATAACAGCAACGTGTAAATATGTCTCCTCTATATATTATAGATAAGTAAAGATTTGAATATGCCCAAAAATGAAAGTTATATGATAAAAATACACCATCAAATTGTGTTATAATATCAGACATAATTCAAAAAAAGGTTTTGCTTTTCAAAATCAATGCAGTTTTGACAAAATTATGTCAGTGAAAACGAACACATTTTGACTATGAATGTAATGTTTTCTCAGAGACTAAACTTGGACTATGCGTTTCTAAATAAACGCATAACTTTAAAAGGAAACTCTTTTAATATGATTAAAAGTTTCATTATTAATTATTTGCCACATATTTAAATAAAATTCCCAATAAGTACCTATAACTATAAAAATGTAAAATTTAGAAAATGTGTTTCTAGTTAAACCTTGAATAAATTCTCATATTATACCTATGCATAAGTACCTTAATGCTAATTCAAATGAAATATGTTAACAGAAACAGTAAGTATATTTAAGCATTGCAAGTCAGACTTTATATTACAGCTGCTTTTTTAGTTTATATACATATAGTAACTGGAAGACTCCCTTTCATGTCGAAGGATTCAACTCAACTCAAATCAAAAAATATGAGTATATACTAAATATATATATATATTTAAGACAGAGTACTGTTGTATCTAATATTTATAAACCCACAGCTGCCATGCCACAGAAGACAAATATTTCTCACTCATAAAACATCTCTAAAATCTGAGAGCTTGTGGCACATTCTCCACATTCATAATTAACACGTGCAGAGGGCGTTGACAAAAATTGCAAAAAGACTGACGGCCAAGTCCTAAAAGTTGCATGTCATGCAGATACAGATACATATGCAGATGTAGATGCAGATACAGATACAAATACAGATACACAGCCAAAGATACATTTACAGATACAACTGCGCCCCGGCAACAGAGATAATAATTATGCTGATGGAGTCGACAGAAGGGAGCTGAACGATGGCATATGGGATATGGGAGATGGGAGATGGGAGACACAAGATGGTAAATGGGTGATGGAAGATGGAAGATGGAAGAGGGAAATTGGGAGTTCTGCTAGCCGATGTAGACTTCTACAAATTAATCCAAACGGGAGACGCGAACAAAAACAACAACAGCAAAAAGAAATACAAAAACAAAAACACAAAAAAACAGCAACAAATTACATTAATCGTGTGTCTTCTGTGTATAGATGATAATGATGTTGTTGCTGATGATAATTTGCCAAGGCATTGCCTATTCGCTTATACCCTGTGCTTAAGATGAATGCTCATATATATCCTATATATTATATATGTATATCTATGTATCCCTATGGACAAGGATATCAGATACCAGCCAAATATCATATCATATCTCTCGCTTTAGCTCACTCATTAAATGCCTTGATTTTAGATCAATTTAGCTACAATTAAAATATTAACTGTATATTCAAGAATACATGAATAAAAGCAGGGCATCTTTAAGCCGCATAATGTTGCATAGAAAGCATTCCTATTGCATTTGTATCTGCTGCTGCTGCTGCTGCTGCTGTTGCTGGTTTTATTTTTCTTACTATTTTTAGCAACGTTGAAATTGTGACAGTTTTTCCTGCCAGCTTCCAAGACCAAAAGATGCATCCACACCAATGCATTTAATGTCCCTTGTACACACACTGACGCATGTGTGTGTGTGTGTGTGTGTTTGGGGCGCGTTGTATTCATTTGAATGCTGCTATCAACGAGTACAATGCTCGGCCTCTGTTTGCTGTTCACTTTTCTCTCTAATATTTATGTATTTTCAATTCTAGATACAAATGATATGCGATTGTGTGTGTGTGTGTGTGTGTGTGTGTGTGTGCCGTGCTGAGCAAAGTCAATGCAGATTTTGCACAAAAGTGTAAACAAAAAAGTTCGACAATTGCCACACCAGTTGCAACATCAACAATTATTGCAAGCAACAATATTTGACGCACTATGGAAATATCAAAAATATTTTACAGCCAACATTCAGCTACTAAACGGCTAAATATTAATATTGCGATACTTGAAAATGAAATTATAATATCCCATAAAACTGTATTAAATCCTTGAGTTGTCCTTTTAAGTTGTCAAAGAAACTATGTCTCAGGGAAATGATATTTGTAATGAAGGCGCTAAGATGAATGCTTATATATATATATATATATATATATCTACATAGATACACACAAATATGTACTATTTGCAGTCTGCGTAGTCAGTTGGTGCCACAGTGCGAGACAGCAGCAGCAGCAACAGCAGCAAAAGTCAATGTCATTTGCCTTTAGTCTGGCTGCTGTCCTTATACCCAGCTGATACTCTTGTTGTTGTTGCTGTTGTTGTTGTTGTTGTTGTAGCTGTTGCAGTTGTCGCCCATTGTTGCTTCCGTTTGGTGTGGCAGCTTAATGAGCGCGACACCCAAAAGGATTTGCCGCAAAAAGAGTCGCCCTCCGGAATTGCAGACGCGTGTGTGTTTCTCTCTCTGTGTATGTGTGTGTGTGTGTGTGTGTGTGTGTTCCATAAACAAAACCAAATGCTGCCACTGCTGCCTATGTGGTAAGGGGTATAGGGAGTAGGAGGCGGTGAGGGGTAGCTGCTTTTTGGCTGTGCTCATTTTGTTCCAATTGCGTGAAATTGTTGTGGCAACTTTTGTGGCTCTTACCACACTTATGGCAGCAGCTCTCCGCTTTTGTTTATACTTGGCGAAAAAGAAATAAACACAAAACACGCATGCACACACACACACACACACACACACACAAACATACACACACACAACCAAAATATGTTCGATTGTGTAAAATTGTGGCAGCTCAGCGATTTTTCACATGTCTCTGTCGAATAGGAAAAACAAATTTTAATGTTTACTCATTTGCCTGTGACGCGTCGTCTACGGCTACTCTGTGTCCCCCCCTTAATGGCTAGCACACATACACCCCACACCACCACCCCAACCCCCACGCCCCTCTTACTTCCTATACATATCACCAATGCGCCATCGAGGTTCATTGAATGCAGTTAAACACAAATACAAATAAAAAAAAAAAGAAAGAAAAAAGTACTCGATGCAAGCAATATGAAAATCCCCCGAGCCACCCTCGTGGCCCCAAGGGGGAAAGTCAAAAGAGGGGAAGACTTTTATTGCAATACCAACTGCGATGCCGGCTACCCCGCTCACTCTCAGTGGATGTGCCTGGGTTCTGGTTCTGGCTCTGGTCTCAATGCCAGACTCGAAATAAAGCCATCAAACAATAAAGTGTCGCCAACAATTTAAATGACCTGTTGATGGATTATGAAAAATCCAGCAACGAAAATCATTCAACTCAAAGAAAATATATACATATATATATAAATCTATATATATATATAGTTATGGTTTTTAGTCATCTTGTATATAGCTGTGTTGTATATGTTAAATTCAATTAATTGATCATAAAACTAATTTCTGTATTAATTATGATCTGTTTGCAACTGCAACGCATTGGCGCATTGCGAACAACATTTTTGTATTGTCATTTGAATTTTGAACATTTCAAATTTCAGATTTTACATAGCTCACGGCACGTTTGACCATTATTTCGTTCTATTTTGAGTTTTTATTATGGCAAAAACATTTCCAATTAATCATGTTCCAAATGCACAACTCGTTAACAACATTAAACAACTGCCTGCGATACAGATTGAGATGCACAACATATTTGTGTGTTGTATCTAAAGCATCCCATTGACGCCCATGCAAATTGTGGAGCGCATCTAATTTTCAAATTATGTCAAATTCCATAAATTCATGAACATTTTCATATTTGACTCTGGACACGTTCGCTTTACTTGTCTGCTTATCAAATGGGGCTCTTCCCGGTGCTCGAATGGGTTCCGAAAACATCAAATCCAATTAGTTTTGGCATCTGATGAAAACATATCTCAAATTATAACAGCGTCTTCAAATCCTATCTATCTATATATATATATATATATTTATATGGGAACATTTTCTTTTTGTTTATTCCTCCTGATAGTTACAAGAACTTACATACATATTTCGTAATGGTTTGCTTTTTAAGAGGTATTTTATTAAACTACACATTTTTTGTTGTTACGAAACAATTGAATTTTGTATTTCACTTGAATGTGGCAACAATTTCTGCTCTTCCATAGGGGAGTATATATTTTTATGGTGCCCCAAAATGGCTGCATAGCATTTCAATACATAGATGAAGTTATGTTTTAACCAAAATATGCATTTTATTGCAGACATTGTTGAAATTGCTTTTGTTTTTCGTTTTTTTTTTTGTTGTAAGAATTGCTTAGCTGATTTGATGAGTGTTTAATGTGCGGCATCAACGATGGCCACATACACATTTGGAGGGGTGTAGAGATATCTAGGGTCGGGGTAACAAATAGAAGATAGGGGTTAGGGTTTTAGCGGCATTTGGGGGTTGGTTGGTGTATCTATGAAATCTGTGGCCATTTGGTGATTGTGGTGCATTGACACTCGAGCACCTTTCGATTTTCTCAGGCCTTGTTTACACACACACACACACACACACAGAGTGGAGTGTTGAGTAAACTGCAGTTGTTGTTCCTGTTGCTGTTGCTGTTCCTGTTGCTGTGGCTGTTATGATTATTGCTGTTGTTGCTGAGTAAACAAGTGACATCTGGGCATTCATCCATTCCACTCGATGCCATCAACAATGCATTTACTTATGATCAGTTGAGCCTCTGTTGTGACAATTGGCGCGGGTGTAAATGTATCTTGTATCCGTATCTTAATTTTGTATCTTTAACTACTTTGTAGGTGGCCCACTTTGTGGCCCCTTAGCTCTATCTCGCTCTCGCTCTCTCTTGGAGGCATTCATTAGACTAACAACAATCTGTGGCAACATTCCGCGCTAGCAGATTAGACAAGCAAATTGCTTGGAAGCCGTTCAACGAATGCGCCGCATCACAAAAATATTTAATTAAATGCTTAATTACGCTCTCGCCATGCCATAAATTCATCAAATGCAACTTAAGCTTAACACACACACACACAGATACACACGCACACACACACACGCTCATCACGATGCCAAACGAGGCAATATTGCCACCAGCCCCTTATTGCGCCTTGTTTTTGTGTTCGTTCATCAGTCAGCTGCATGCGTTAATGTACAGATGCAGATACAATGATGCAAAGATACAAAGATACAAAGATACAGAGATGCGCGGCAATACAGATACAAGTACTTTGTATTCGTCGCATCTCGTTATCTCATTTCTCGCTTCTCGCTTCTCATTTCTCGTTACTCGATTTCATTTCATTCATTAACAGAGTTCACTTAAAGCTGGGCACCCTCTGGTCGCCCAGGGTTAAACGTTATGTGCCATAACTCTTCCAATGCACCACCACCAACAACAACAACAACAACAACAGCAACAGCAACAACATGCAATGAATAGCGGCGGCAATAAGCGCATTTGCAACATAAAACTGAAACCGCTCACAGGAGTCTATATCAGCCTTACAATCGTGATTCGTCAGTCGTGAGTCGTGCATTGAAAATGAATCTCAGAAATAACTGCAAAAATATTTGTAGACATTCCACTTTGAGTTAACGCTGTAAATTACGCACTCCATCAAATCGCATATGTTGTTTAATATTTTATTTATATTATTTTATATTAGCTATATTCTATATCTAAGATAAGTTTAAGGTTGTAGCTGCTGTGATCTTGAAGGAGGACTATTGATTAATATATTGAGGATTTTCCATCAAGGACTTGCAAGAGAGTCTCAACTCAAAGATAAAAGTTATTACAAATCGATATTCTAAATAAACTTACTAAAAGTGAGTTTCTAATAAATATTCTGTATTTGCAGCTAAAACTGAACTTGATCCGCATTTTGATCTTCAAATAACAAACATGATTTCACCCAGTTAATGTCTCATTAACACTTTTCAACTAATTTTGATTAATTGGTAAACCTTTTCTTGGAAATGTTTCTCATGAAAATGCTGAAGTCGCATTGCAAACCGAACAAATTGTTATTGTTATTGTTATAACTCAATGGAGAATCAGTGGTCAGGTCATTGTGTCTCCATAGCCATGCCCACACACACAGAGTGTGTGTGTGTGTGTGTGTGTGTGTGTGAGAGAGAGAAGTAGATAGATACGCATGCACAGTACACGAAATTGACAAATTGCAGTGAAAATTTAGCTTTTGAAATGAAAACGAAATGCGAGCAATTATTTTTAATTGAAAATGTCAAACATGTTGGCTGCTGAAAAGAGTCGGCCAAGTCGTCAAACAGCCAGCCAGCCAGCCAAACTCAAGTCGCGACCAACTGCTGCCCAGCAAAATGTATCTAACAGATACAAATACACATCGCTGTGCACAGTGCACAGTGCGTTCTGCTTGAGAAATTGAAAAAATAAAATTGTAGCAAACAATAACAACAACAACAACAGCAAAACAGCAAAGCAAACGTGGAAAACTTATTAGAAGCGCGCTTCTGCTGAGCACTTGAGGGCCATTTGTGAGGCAAACGGGACGCAGTCGGAGTACCTTGAGCGGAAATGCGATAACCCTGAGCGACGGGAAATCGAACGAAAAACATAAAACATAAAACAAAAAATATAAAATAGTGCAGGAGAAGGAGGAGGAGGAGGAGAAGGCAAACATACTTGTAGATTGATTTCGAACATATTCAAAAAAGAAACTCTAGCGTAAACTTTCAGCAAAATCAAAGTTTTCGAAATATTACATGTAAAATGAAATGATACTGAAAATAAGTTCAAAGACACTCGGCGAAAAGCCCAACTACAACTGGCAGAAAATGTCAATCGTTTTTGGTTTTCAATTTGCAAACACATTTTTCAATTAATTGAAACTGAAATGCTTCGATCAAGTACAAAATGGCTCAAGTATAATAATAATAATAACAGCATTGATTTCAGAACTTGAGCTTTGATAGTGAGAAACATATTTAAAATGTAAAATATTCTCGTTCTTAAATCAAGTATGCAAACACTTAACTCTGCATTGATTCAAGAACTTCAGGTAAGAACTAAATTATCTTACGACAACCAATAAAGTTCTTGATTTCGATGAAGAATACGCTCACTTAACTCATCCTTAATTTATTTAAGGAATTGAGTTCAGTACTCAATATATGCAGTAAGAAATATATTTTAAAGTAGTAGTTCTTAACTTTTCTTGTTTTATTTCAAAATACTAAGCGCATTGAGTACTGAAAGTAAGAACTATATTTATCTTACTTAAAGTAATCCAGTTATTGATTTCAAAAAAGAATAAGCGCACTTAACTCATCCGAAAGCCGTTTTCCGTTAGCGATTTCAAAATAAACTTTTAGAAAATCAAAAAAAAACCAAACGTTTTCGACTTTGATTCGAGAATTTCATTAACGTTTATAGCTCTTACCCGAAAGCATTGGCGCCAGCGCAATATTATTGGACTCCTGTTGCTGTTGTTGCAGCTGCAGTTGCTGTTTGGTTGCAAGCTCCTGTTCCTGTTTGAGAGCACTGGATTTTCCTGGCACACAGCCGCCAATGGGCTTCTTTGATTTCCACAATTTCATTTTGTTTGAATGTCAAGTATTTTGAATGGACTCAGCACACACATTATATATATGTATATATATATATATATATATAGATAGATATAGATAGATATGTATATATTTTAGATTGACATTGTTCTCTGGGTTTGTTTGGCTATGCCAATACTAATTTATTTTTATCAACTATATAGAGGCTGTGGTGCACTTGGTGTTTTGGGTTCTGATTTCGATTTCGATTTTGATTTAGATTTTGGTTTTGGTTTCGGTTTGCTGAGTTTTATGCTCAATTTCAAAAGGCGCTGCATAATCAAGAATCCCAAATAAATACTACATTTCTAGATGTAGATGTATGTGTAAATGCATTAGTCGGCAGCGCGGTCACACAATAATAAAAAGGAAAAATAAAAGAAAATGTAGAGCACACACACACACACACTCGCACAACACACACACACACACACAGAGACTTGGGGCGCGCGCGAGTATTCAAAAATTCAAATGTGACGCGTCGCGACGAATTTGTTGTTGCTACTGCTACTGCTGCTGCTGCTGCTGCTGTTGCTACTTTTTGTGGCACGTCCGGCGTATGCGACGAGAAATTGCACAATGATTCAGAAGTCCGCCAGACGCCACTCGACGAGTCAGCCGGCTGTCCGCGATCTTACAGTTATTTGCCTCGCTTTGCTTTGCGTTGTTTCGCTTCGCTGGTATCTTGCACAGCACAGCACAGCAGGCAAACGCTCTCTCTCATTCTCTCATTCTCTCTCACTCTTGCACTCTCGCGCTCACAATCACTCTCATACACACAACACTAACACTAACACACTCTCTCTCTCTTTCGCTCGCTCTCTCTTTGCGTGTGCCTCCCTTTCGATTTGTGTGTGCATTTCTCATTTTCCCGGCCATGAATTTTCATTCTATGCACTCCTAGAAACTCTCCCAGTCTCGCTCTCTCCTCTTCGCCTTTGCTAGTGGGACTTTTACCCAGCGTCGCACAGAAGCACAATCCAATAAGAATGCTGCAGCTGTCGATTAACGACTATAGCATACCCTGTAATTGGAATTACACATATGTATATTATTAGCCATATCATTTCACATCATGTTTTTAGTTGAGTTAAACTTATACTCCCAAAACGAGAATCGTAAGGATTGGTTAGTTGTCGATATACCCTGCTTGTCATGTCACACATATGTGGCATCATCATATGTGTTTTAGGCCCATATGGAATATTTTGTGCTACTGTTGCGCCAGAGGAAGAGGAAGCATTCGTTGTTCCATATCGCATGCGAGTTTCTAATTGGAAAGCACTCAAATCAGTGCCAGCAGACGGCTGATGTGTGATATGCATGACAATCGAGCATCGAGCATCGACCATTAAATGAGCTAACGCATTTGGCCAAATCGTTATAACAGGGCTCAAGGGTTTGGCGCCAAACACCCCAACTCAAGCATGCACATAAGTCTCTGCTGCCTGGCTGCCTTTTTATTTGCATACATATATATTTAAATATATATATATATATTTTCTTTTTTTTTGTATTCTTGGCTCGAGGCTGCCTGTCTCGATGATTATGTCGCAAATTTTGCTAATTAGTCACGAAAAGTCGCGGCTCGAAAATGGTCAAAATGACCAAAATTGGCCGAATGGCAAATGTGGCAAAGTGGCAAAATTCAGCAGCAGCTGCAGCAGCAGCTGCTCTTGGTTTCGATACATTTGATCTATTAAAACAATTTATAAAATATATGAAAGAAAGAGTGCATTGAAAATTAATAATAAAATTGCAACAATAATAACTTCATAGAGTATATATATATTCTTGCTAAACAGAGCTAAACACTTCACAGTTTATGATTATTTGAACTTATCGATAGCTCCTCCCGTTACACAAATATCGATCAAAATCGAATTATGTAAATTTTTTAATGAAACATCAATTTATCTGAACCAAAACTTAAGTTCATATTGAACAACATATAGTAGCATATTTACTTTTTTTACCATTCGACGAATTGCAATAAATTCAATTCCCAATCGATCTGAAATTTATTAGAAAAGTATATCAAATATTAAGAAAAAACTAAATTCATTTTTCTCCCAATTTCAATCAATACAACACAAGAATTTGTTAATTCGATTTTGAATTATGTTTCTGCATATTATAGAACGGATGTCAGTCCATATGGTTGGTATGTCTGACTTTTAATAGGGCCTGTTCGCTTTTGTAGTCGCTTTAAAATTCATCATTTGGAGTTGGGGTCGAGTATCACGAATAGATTTTTGTTGGTATTTGTTGGTTGGTATTTTTAATTTTACGTGATTTTAGTTCTTCCTTCCGCTGTGGGGTGTGTCGTATCTGGCGATGTCTGGCACATTTATGTAGCCGATTTAATGCCTTTAATGACGTCCACTAATGATCGAAGCTGATTGACTCAATACACAACGAAATCGAAGGCATTTACTTTTACCAATTTCATTTATTTTTAGGCTCTGCCCCAAGACAACCAGCGAAAAGTGTCTCTCGAATAGTATTCCTGTCCTTCTACCTATAAATGATAACGTGTGTGTGTGTGTGTGTGTGTGAAGGTTCAAACACTCGATAAGTTCAAATGCTAATCGTTTTCCCAGGTCTGATCTTGAAAATAGAATAGAAACAGTATTTCGCATATCTAACATAAATTGCCATTTTTATATAATTTATATTTGATTTTACAAATCGTGTTCCACTGTGAAACCTTCACAATGCAAACGGTAAATCTCATTCTCTTCTCATTCCTTCTCTCTCATTCTCTTTCTCTGCCTAATCAGATAACTGTTTTTGTGACAAGCTCTGACAAAAAGAAGCAGCGAGTTCATTTTGAGCAACGCATGTGCAAAATTTTCAGTGTTTCATTTTCTGTGCACTTCGTAGATGATCTGAAGATCTGCATTAATATATGCATTTACCCCGGTAAACCATCGATGGAGTTGCTTGTGTTATTTCTATGTGTATTTGTTAGTTTTGTGAGAACCGTAAGTGCAAAACGATATAATTCTAAACATTTTGAGTAGAGTCTCTCAAACATATCGCTTCTACTCAGTATAATGGACACGATGCTATTGCTGCTGATGCTGTTGCTGCTGCTGCTGTTGGTTCGCCTGTGGGCAATCTTCAGAGTGTACAGGCGCGTGGTAGCCCACCAAGATTGATGCCAAGTGTTTGCCGCAAGGATGCGAACGGCAGCAGTTTGAGCGTGGAGATTCGTCTGCCCTTCATGGACATGGAGTTGCGGCATGAGCGCACTCTCCACGTGCTGCGCACCGAACATCTGCTGCTGGTGCTCCATGGCCAGGAGCTCTTCCAGCTGCAACTGGGCAGTCGCGACAAGCGACTCGTCCGACTCGGTGAACTGGCGGGTCGAGTGAGTCAACAGGATGCGACTGTCGCTGCCGTGGTCATTTGGCAACAATATCTGCTATTGGCTGTGGCCCTGCCACAGTCGCTCGAGTTCTATCAGCTGCCACTGCCGACCCTCTTCAATGGCATACAGCTGCACTTTGAGCCCATACAAGAGTTCGCACTGGCTGCAAAGCTGCAGCAGTTGCACCTGCTCAAACCCAATCCCGAACAGGTCCTGCTCTTGCTGGCCAACAACTTCACCCAAAGTCAGACAAAGTGCAGGTGAGCGTAAAAAGTGGCACATTTGAATGTTTGCAATCCTATGTGGCATTCATCTAAAGTCAGCTCCAAGTCCATAAAATATTGATCAATGGATTAATCCGAGTCTTTATAGCCACATTCATCTATTCTTATGTCCGCTTAATAAAGGAACATTTTCAATATTTGTTTGTTTGTTTGTTTTTTCTTAAGTTTAATATATTCGAATTTCGCAGGTCTATTTTGCTATGGATATCTAGATTTCTAGATTATTTCTAGGTTTCCTAGATTGTTTTACTATTTTTATTAACGAAAACTAAAGTTTTTGATTTATGCATGAGGATATTAGTATGGATTTTTATCTTCTTATTATCCTTATAGAGCATTTAGCTAGATATTTGCCTATAATGGAGTTTGTCTGTTGCTTACCTCTATTTGTGATATGCTTCCACAGAACCTTTGAGTGGCTGGAGACGTACTTCAATCCCGTGGAGGATTTCACCTTGCCGGCAATTAAATCCTTTCAGGTGGTTGGTCATCAGCCTCACTATTTAGTAACTGGTCGCTCACTGCGCGGACAATCCAAAGTAAGCTTCCATCTCTCCATAGTTCATAGGAATTCTTCATTGTTTTTGCCTTGCAGCTGGCGCTCACTGTCCATGAGCTGTTGACGCCCTCTCTCCGGCTGCAGCGCCGTCAGAGTTTAACTGTACAATCCCGGCACTTGCTCGCTGTCCGTTTTCGCAATCGCAACTGGCTTTTTGCCTGTGGCTCCAGCTCCAGTGCCAACTCCAGCTCTAACTCTAGCTCTAGCTCGAGCTCTAACTCTAACTCTAGCTCCACACCGTGCATCCTGTTTCGCATGGTCGATGGCAAGTTTGTGGTGTACAGAAAGCATGTGCTGAGCCAGCTTCAGTTCAGCCAACTGGCCGCATCCCAGCTGGGACAGCTGCTCGTCGGTGCGCGGTCGAATGGCGAGGTGCTGGTCTTCAATAGCCATCGCCTGGACTGTTACAGTGGCTTCGGCGCCGATACCCATCCCAGTGGCCTTCACACCCATCTCAATCCCCAGAACGAGAGCTTTATCCTGTTGACGTATCAGCGAAATGCCAACACCACATTGCTACGCATGGTTCAGCTGGCTGGTGTCACATTGCCACCTGCCACCATGGAGCCCTTTAGCGATGGTAAGCCTTAGTCTATCAAGGCTAAATGTATCTTATTAACAGGGTATTCACAGATTTGAGCAGTGTGCAGCAGCATCGTCATGAGTTTGAGGAGTCCATTGGTGAGCTGCGCAGTTTGTTGCTGCGCCGCAAGCAACAGCTGGACGCAGTGCGTCAGTTGACACAAGCGCTGCAGCAGCACCAGAACAGCACCACACTCAATCTGCAGCAGGCACTCCATGTTGCCAGGGGATCACGCATTGAGCAGCTACATCTGCGGGGACAGCATCTGGCGACACCCACACAACTGCAGCGGCGCATTGAGCAAGTGCGTCAGAAGTATGCTGTCAATGGACGCTATCCACGCTCCTTTGGTGTGGCCAATGAAGGCCACAGTGCTGCAGCTCTCGACACGCTCAAAGTGCGTCTCTTGCATGTGAACAATCTCATTTATTATGATGAACTGCTGCCAGGTGAGAAGCGGGAAGAATCGAATACAATTTAAATATATGAATAGATATTTAATTTATATATATTTCTCTGAGAACAGGCTACTATGTGGACTCGTCGGTGCCACCAATTCTCACCGTCAAGGGTCAACTGCTGACCAAGCAGCTGCATACCCAACAGTTGCTGGCACCACAACGCTACCAGCGGTCCGCAAGTGCCGCAGTGGATGAGCAACAGTTGGTGGTGCGACATCTCCAGGTGGAGCGCATCAATAATGTGTCCTGGTTCGACTTGTACGATTCACTCTTTTTGCACTCACGTGACACTGAGATCGAGGGTCGTCTCGTCATCCAATCTCGCGGTCGAGTGGTGAATCTGCAGTCGCCGCTGCTCAATGGTCTGGTTGTGGAGCAGCTGTTCAATTTGCGGCAGCCGCAGGTGATTGCCTCCAACATTTACATGTCCGCTTTCTTTGTATCCAAATTGGACGCCAATCTCATCAATGGTCTCAACTTTGCCGAGGACATTGTTTTCCGCGATGTCAACAATACCCTAATTAAAAGTAAGTTCAACACAACAATTCATACTTCGATCGTTTCAAATTCTAAGAAAGTCCAATGGTTAAATATATAAACAAATTATAAGATTTTAACTCAATTTCTTTATGTTCTGTAGCTTTAAACATTTCTCATAATTTCTTAAGTTTTGATTCGGCAATTTTACATTTCTAAATTAATCCGAGCAGAGTGTGCCGCCTTAGACAGGAAAAGATGGAGTATTTGACAGAAACGTGTTTTAAACTCGGAGATCTTAGAACCTCTCAACCCAACACAGATTCACCAAATACACAGCTGATAAATTTGAATTGAATTTTTGTAGCACCCGTGCGCATCTATCAGATGAGCGTGTCCGGCGATATGCTCGTTGCCAACGACACCAAATGGGCGCGACAAATGGGCGGGGCAGAGATGGCCGCCTTGAATCTACAGCAATATTACACGGGCAGAATAACAGTGAATGGCTCCTTGACCGTTAACAATTTGCAGAGGGACACGGAGGCGACACAGCTGGAGCTCAATGGGCAATCTCTGCGTGCACAGGATTTGCACGCCGAATACTTGCTACTCCACAAGCCGCAGGTGAGTGTGGCATAAACCATATATGAGTGCAGGATCGATCCTTGATCATTAAATTTTGCACTCTGTTGTTAGAATCTAACGTCGCTGATATTTGGGCATGCGAAGGTGACGACTGTCGCTCTGAGCAGCGACCACATCAATGGCCATCCCACCGCTGAGCATCTGCTCACTGGTGTTGGCCATAAGGCGGATCCAGCACACAAGCCTCTGCAACTCATATTCATGAATGTCAGCATCGATGGGGATATTAACTGTAGCGACTTGAGCTCCCGTTTGGCTGAACTCTCTAGGGATGCAGTGCGTCAGGGTGAGACGGCAACCGTAACGGGACACAAGCATTTCGTTGCACCAGTAAAAGTTGACACCTTGTCCAGTCCCAGTCTAAATGGAATGCCCAGCTCGGAGCTGGTGCTCAAGTCGCAGCTGAGGCACAACTTTACTGGCTTCAAGGAGTTCAAACGCCTTGTGGTCAAGGGTCAACTGGAGATTACGGGCAATTTGAATGCACAGCGCCTGAATCGGGTGGATTTAAGAAAGATGTTGCAGCCAGCAATGAGCTTGCAGCGTCTGGAACTGCTGGAGACGCCACACTTGCAGCATCTGGTATTCCAGCGACTCAATGGTCTGGCATTCGATGAACTCTTTGGCAAGCTGAGCGTGGACAGCAATCAGCAGCTGCTGCTAAACAAACAGCTCATCATCGAGGGCAATGTACGGTTCGAGGGCGATCTGCAGCTGCAATCCCTAAACGATATCGACTGGGAGCCGTACCTGAGTCGACTAGTTAATGCAAATGAAAACACTTTGCTTGCGGGCAGCAAGAGTTTTCTGCAGCCAGTTCTCATCACAGATGCCCTGCAATCGCCCACAATTAACCAACTCGATCTGAGTTCGCTCTTGGAGAATACATTGTTGCGCACAACGCCTCAATCGATAAGTGGCGATTACACATTCCGGCGCATGACTGCCACAAATGTGGATGTGCCCCTGGTGAATGGGGTGCCAGCTGGTCAATTCCTGGATACACGTCAAAAATCTGTGCAGCTGCAGGGGGATCTTTATCTGGATGAGCTCACAATTAATGGCAGTTTGAGTTGTCGCCTGGCCAATAATCCACTGCCTCAGCTGACTGTACAGTTGGCAGCGCTGCAGCAGCGCAGCTGGCGTCAGCTGATTGTGCTCGAAGATGCCCTGTGGCCAGAGGAGGCCATTGCTCCCAATTGTTATCAGCAGCTCGACTACCTGCGGCAACATGCCGTACGTCGTTGGGGCGCCACACAAACCATCTCGGGACATGTGATACTGGAGCAACCGCGGCTAGGCAAGGTTCAAGCACCGCAAAACTTTCCCGGCAACCTCAACATAAGTCACGTGGCGCAGGATGCGCTGTTGCGTCACGGGGCAGCCACACAAATCGTACGATCCCCTCAAACAATGCGGCAAGCGGTATATGCGCGTTCCATCAACCTGCACAGGGATGCACAATTTGGTTTGCTCAATGACATCGATGTGAATCGCTTGAATGCCTCACTCTATCGTCGCTCCAGTGGTCTGCCCATCGAGGCTCGGCTCCAGTTTGCGACACCACCCAGACTGGATCAGCTGCAGCTTGAGGGACAATTGAATGGCATCGCAGTGGGTAACATCTTTGAGCAATCGCCGAATGCGGTTTACCCAGCTGTGGTGTTAAGGCGACTGCTGCTGAAGCATGAACTCCAGCTGGATGAGATCAATGGCATGAATTTGGAGTATCTGTTGCAGCAACGTGTGCCGCTGCGTGGCGCCGCCTTGGAACTATTTGGCACACTGCGCTTTGAGCAACTGCACCTGGGCAAGGATGCACTGTTGCGCAGCATTAACGGCATTCCCCTGCAGAATGTCGTCTACAAAAATGCGAAACGTGCCCAGGTCATCAGCGGTGTGAAGACCTTCGAGGCTGGCCTCGAATTCAAAGGACCTGCCCATGTGATGCGCCTGAATGGCAAGGAACTAAGCGAAAGCTATCAGCGCACCATATTCACCGATCGCGACTACAACATCGATAGTCTGTTCCTCGATGGAGCCATCTTCCAGGGTGGCCTCTTCAACGATCTCGCAATGGGTGAAGCTCGGCAAGCGGCCCAGCTGCCAATGTCTGACACGAGTAAGGAGAGAAAATTGCACAAGTGGATGGAGCAATTGCAGCAACAGCTGGCCACAAATCGCACACAACGTTTGCTCTACCTGGACTACGAGCCTGATTTGGAGGCCAGCTGGAGTGAGCCGCCAGCAAATGCAACATTTGAAGTGGTAGCCAATTACAGTGCACGAGCCACCAACATTTGTCAGCCGCTGCAGCAGCAGCTGCGTGCCCAACTCCAACGGCAGCCGGCACGCGTCCATCTCAGCTGGGTTGAGTTGCCCAATCGTCGGCGGCGTCTCAATGCAACTCGGCTAGCGTTGCGCATCAGGGCACAAAATTACTGCAACAAACAGCCGTTGCAGTTGCAGTTGCAGTCGCAGTTGCACAATCGCATTCGCAGTCGGATAAAAATCAATTGTCGGGAAGAGACGCACACCTTGGGACTGCCCCATCATGTGGAGTCACTGGAGCTGCTCGAGCAGCAGGATTACAGTCTGCTATTAATTGACACGATGGAGGAGTTGCGTGTTTTACGCATTAATCACACGAATTGCAGTCTCAGCGATTGGCAATCACTGCCCTCCACCGGTGCCCTGATGCAGCTGCTCCACTTGGAGCGGAATGGCACAGCACTGCTGCTAAACAGTGCCCGCCATCAGCACTTGCCCATTGTGGCTGTGCAACGTTTGGATGCGCACAGCCAACGCTTTGTGCGGCTCCAGCAGATCGATGGTGACTACGATATAGCCGTATTCCATCAGCAGCAGCAGCAGCAGCAACAACAGCAACAGCTGCTGCTCAGCTGCCACAATTGTCGCCACATTGCCATACATTTGTTTGATGCGCAGAGTCAACATTTTGTGGCACTGCAACAGCTTCGCCTGGAGGCACGCATCCAACAGCTGTTGCCATTTGTTGTCGCCCAGGAGCGACATTTACTGGTGCTCACCGTGGCCGGCTCCAAGCATTTCTACTTATTCAGCTATGCCCACATCGAGGGCTGGCAACAGCGCACCTATGGCCACATGACTGAGTTCCAGTATTCCTGGCCACTCATCCGATCCGGCCAAGAGTTGACGGCATCGATGCCAGTGCTGTTGCTATGCGGACAGCGCCTGTGCAGCCTGGTCAGAGCACTGCTCGATTAGAAACCCCACTCCTCACTCCTCTCCCATTATTACTGTGTATTAAGGGTACTCCCACAATCAATCAAACTGTACCATCATATAATAATCGAATAATCCATTTACTCACTATATATAAACTTTTTCGAATATTCAGATAATCAGCATTATATATGAATTGCCAAACTGTTTTTTGTCCAATAAATTGCTTTATGAAAAAAGGTAAACATAAATTGTGGCATACTTTTGGGGGTGCGTATATCTAGACAACTAGATCTAAATAGGTCCAATTCTTTCGAAGCGCGTTAGTTGCACAAATAGATTATCTACGGATTATCTATCTATATAGTCGAGGATTATGGAGTCGTCTCGGAAACCAAACAATGAACGGAAATTAATTACAAATTTCTCCAGAACCTATAGATATGATTCCGATGTCCTCTGCTTGATTGCGCTGGACAAAATAAAATGTTTGACACAGGACTCGTCCGAGTAATGAGAGTACTTTTAGAATCCTAAAAATCCTTGTCTAGAATACGTTAGCTGTTAGCTGTTGTTTCTAAGATCTCAAAAATGACATGACATACAAAAGAAAGTCCGATTTTCGTAGGACACAGGGCATCAGTTAGTAATGCATTCATAAAAGAAAAATATGATATATTAACAATTTTATTTACATATAATCAGCCACATATATATATTATTCATATTCACATATTTTTTATTATTATTATTCATCTTGTAAATGAAATACAAAATGCATAATTTTAGTCGGTTCAATTATACTTCAATTATATTAATGATGCACATTTTTGGGGATGATGTTGCTGATGAATTATGAAATATGACTTTCAACTTTTGCCTAGAGATTGTCTAAATCCTTGAACACTTTAAATAGTATCCCGTTTTCCTATATTTTACAGCTTAAAATACATTTTTGCTTTCAGTACTAACCTATTCTAAAAATAATAATTGTCAATTTGTATGTGCTTTAACAAGTTATATAATATTTATATTTATTATTCTATTTGCATATTCTAATGAAAAAAAGTAAAAAAAAAAAAAACACATATCTTTATGAGGGGTAGTCTCTGAAGTGTAAAATAGAAATAGATACAATTACTTAGAACAGACATAAGATGGATTCAGTTATTAACTAGAACAGTTTGTCATTTCTGGCATACCCCTAATAGAGATTATCACATTTGAACTTAAAATAAAATAAATGTCTAATCAAAGCTATTAAACCAATGCTCCTCATCATCAACGCTCTTCACTGTCGTCCAGCTCAGGAGATGAAGCTCTTGCGACTGCAACTGAGCACATATATTGTAAAGATAATTAAGCCCAGAATGCCATAAATGGAGCTGTTCTGATTGCAACCATTGCCAGTCTGGGCCTGAATCCACTCCACATGGCTGGCGACATCGACAAAAGCGGTCGACTCACTGCGCAGGCCAAGCAGTTGATTCGATTTGGTTAGCGGAGCACCTGCATCCAGTTCATATGCGGCCAGCATTGCCTGGTTATCGTAGAGGACGCACAGCTGTTGCGGCTGCTGGCAGGACGACTCCTTCACACGCAGCGTGAGCATCTCGTGCAGCTCGTGTCCATCCTCGCCAGCCTGTCCCCAGCTGCTGATGTGCAACGGCGCCGCATCCCCCACCAAGAGTTGCGCATCCACAGGCAGAGCAATGGGCTGAATGGCTGCTTGATGGGCGGGCACATCCTGATCCAGCATCAGTATCGCAATCGACAGCTGCTTGGGCGGCAGATAAACGTGTGTCACTCCATAGACCTGAGCATGAGTTGTCGGCGCAAAACGCTGCCTGCTGCCCAGCACAACTCGCAGCTCAGCCGGATGATAAGAGCTATCACTACCCGACCTAGAAAGCAAATCAAATTATATATAGTATTTAGTAGTCCAGCTTGGACATGGCCAAAGTTTCTTGCTTACTTGTGCAGACACTGGGCGACGGTGAGCACAACAGATGGACCCACCAACGCTCCGGAACAGATATGTCCCTTGCCAAAGTAATCCATCTCCTGCTCCAGCAGCCGTATCGAGGCCTGATAAGGTGCTCTGCTGTGCTGCTTGCCACCAGTTGCTGTGCTCGCTGTGCCAATGCTGTGTTGTTTAGTCAGTTCGCGATGGGTAAAGGCTGCGGGCAGCGGGATAGAGAAGAGCACAAAAATTGTATTGATCGATCAGCACGTATACCAGTAAAATAGAATAAAAAAGAATTTTAAGTATTGACTCACTACACTCACATGTGCTACTGCGCTTTTTAATCGCTTTTCTATTTTTTTTTTCTTTTTTTTTATTAAAGATAGCTAGCCTTGAAAGCAGTTTGTTGCCAGCTGTTTTAGCTTAGACGTCAGTTGGCAATTACTGGGACGGTCACCCAGCCAACACAAGCACAGTTTAATTTATTGGTATTTAAGATTATCAACGGTAGCAAATTCCATACCCATTCCCAGTCCCAGACGGGTAGTTGGCCTTGGCAACAAGAGGCGGAATGCAGTTTATATGGTCTGATGCCGTCTTGTTATCATTATCAACGTTAAGCCAACAAACGATCGCATTACGCGATCACCTGATATTCTCCATCTATTTGTGGCTATTTTATATATACATATATATATTGTTTTTCTTCTTCTAGTTTGTGCTATTATTATTAGTATTATCGTAATTGCGATATGGTTCAGTCTCAAGAGCCCGTCGCGCATTTATTAAGGCTTTATTATTAAGAATCGCAAATCAATAATAGTTGGCTAGATTCACGTTTTGCATTTACTATTTGGTTTTGTTGGGGGCTGTTCTGCCCTTGAATTTTCTAATCTGTGAATACAGTAGATACACTTGAACATGTCCCTAGGGATAATCCAATTGCGATTTGACCTTAAAGCGAACACAAAATATTTCTTTGGATCTTGAATATAGAAACTTCCATTAATTGACCACGTTTTCGGTTTAATAAAAAAAAAATTAAAATTAAAATTTATAAGAGTTGTTATCATAGATTCCTGAGAAAGTCAGTATCGTTTTAATATTAATGGAAAATTGGATAAAATACTTATCACAAAAGTAGCTGGTCGATAACAATGGAGAAGGAATGTTCATAGATAGCCATTCAATTTTGTTTCTTAGGAAAACAATTACAGAACATATTTAGTTTTAACTGGCTTTAGTGAAATGAGCAAATTTTGAACATGACTTTAAGTATATTTCAACAAAGATTATTAATCGAATGTTTATCACAAAAAAGCAGGTGGGTAACACTGGAGAAAACATATCTAAATATAGCATATATAAAATATAAATATATAAATAAATAAAAAGTATTTGCAATATAATATATATGTATTTCTAGCCTTAATGACCTTACAGAAATTCTCGAATTTCTTCTGGGTCCAAAGAGCGTAAACTTTTAACTTATCCAAGGCTCGTGCTATTTATGAGCTTTCACCTTGATTAAAGCGTTAGTAATACGAACCCCAAATCGATAATAATTGGTCAGACTCACGCCGGATGTTTTGAATTTATTATTTGGGTTTTTGGGGCAATTCCAGCCTTGACTTTTCTAATCTGTCATAATCGCAGAACAGTTAATACAGTTGAAAGTGACTATAGATATAATGCAATTCAGATTAATCCTCTATATGTTTCTATAAAATTTCAAAAGGACAATTTCACACATTTGAAAATGTTTTGCGATTTAATGAAACTATCTAAATATATTCCATTTATAAAAAAAAATATGAACAAATATAAAACATTTTTGCTCCAAGAACTTTATTGCAATTAGCAAATTTTTTATAAGCCAGAGAGAGTAATTTTTTAAAATATCTAAACTCGTTGTATGAACTTTTAGCATATAACTTATATATAATATCAATTTGAGTCTTGAAAAGCGAATCAAATTATTTTCACAATTTTATATGCCATTTTCGAATTGAAATATATTTGAATTTGAATTTTAGTTTAAACTTACTTGTCTGCATTTCAGTGCAGAGGAAGGCAAATATCAGTATTTTCATCACTTGCTTCAGGTGCTCGTTGAGTTGCATTGTTGGGCACTTGGGATTAGTTTGGATCCTCTGCCACTTATTTAAAACCTGGTAAAGCCGTCAATTTACTTGGAGCTCCAAACGCTGAATGAAATAATTCATTTCTAAAAAGTACGAAAGCAAAATCGCAAAACGCTTTTCACCCAGATAATTCAGGTTTGTTTTGATTTCTGGCAATGTTTATGCTTTTGTTCTTGTTGTTTTTTTTTTTTGTTGTTGTATTTTCTTGCTTATATGTATTGATAAAGCTACAACATTCGAGCACACACACACACACAGCAAACACAGGAATCTTAATCGCGAATTGATAACAGCTCGAATTTATTTTCTTCGTTTTTATTGCTGTTTTTTCATTTTCTTTGTATACGTTGTTTATTTTTATATTTAAATTGCGATCGGTGCAGTTAACCAGTTGTCAACACAGCTTGTGGCATACTCTTTCTTTTGGCATGTATGTTTATTTAAATAAACACTTTGAATCTCAAATATCTAAACAGTATACAATATTTTAGTTGGTCAGCAAAAATTGCATTTGTTTTTAGTATGCAGAGTATGTAGAGTATTTAGTGTATGTGTAGTTTTTATATTTTGTTTTTAATTTTCATTTCAATTTTATCAGTATGTTTACCTACTAATTTTAGAAGCCTGCATAAATTTATGTCACAAACAGGAATCATACGAGCCTATAATTAAACGAAGGTTGCCCGCCACAGAATAACAATAAATCAAACGAAAATTAGTTATAGGAATCGTTGACATTATATTATTATTTGTACATGATGATTCTGGGTCACCTTTTATTGTGTAATACATACTTATTATAATAGGGTATACAGCTTTAAATATATCATTAGCTTAATTTCACTACAGATTTCAAAGTCTGCCGCTTTGAATATTTATAGAAAGTTTTTTTTTGGGACTAAGAAGACAAAATAGATTTAGGACAGCTCTAACATCGAGCTCTAATCTGAGGATTAAATATTTTTAAGCTATTTGTGGCTATTTGTATCATTATCAGGCAATAATCACGTGCAACGTGCGCGTTGCACACTCACATCATGTGCCTAATTGCAGTGATTGCTTTGCTAAACTGCATTAGTCGGTGATTCCTGGGTGCAGGTTATAGATAAGGATTGGGGAGTGTCCATCATATGCCATTGCAGTCAACAGCACTTGCTGACAGTGTTAGACATACCCTGTAGCCAAATCTTGAGGGGCATATTGACTGCACTTATTGCACAACAAAAAGATCAAGGCTGTCGCTAATCTATATCTATTTGCATCATCATTTTTGTATCAGGGTATCAGAAGTCTGAAAATCCCATTTCCAATTTCCGTTAAGTTATCTTTGATGGCTTTCCAACACGCGCCAATTGATATATATATATATATAGTTGGCATAAATAATAACAAGAAATTGTGACCAAAATAAATGACTTTGGGCAGCGGTAATTGCGTGTTAAACTATTTGTGTGTTTTTCGGTTTTTACCACAATGATTAGAACTTCATTGATTTTACGCTGGATTATAGTTTCATTGAGCTTTCCGTTCAGGCTTATCAGCGACCTCAAAAAAAATCCAACAGCAGCCTAAAACTATGCTATAATCCTATTTTTCGATTTGCAATTAAAAATGCCATACAATTAGGATGGCAACAAGTCGTAGATCGCCATAGTGTTCAACGCTACTGGAAATGCAACCCCACGATGATTTGACAAGTTCATCAGCAAAGCATTATCCTCAATCCATTTTCGATAATACCACAGATCGGTGTAAATGCCAGGCACGGGAGGCATGCCCCAAGAGCCAATGCCAGCCAGCTGACCGGCACAGATCAAAGGTCCACCCGAGTCGGCGGTGCAAGCACCCGATTCCAAATCATTCACATTGCGAGCCCAGATCATGCCGGAAATTAGATGCTGACTGAGCTTGCCCCCAACAGTTGAGTAGTTCGTTCCTTCTCGCTCTCGGCTTTATTGGACTCTGCTCGCAATAGATCAGGATGCTCAGCTTGACTCAGCATAAATTCAGGGATCGATTCCATTAGCATCACCAGCGCAATATCCTTGTCGTGTGTACTAAAATCAAACTTGGTTAGTTGCATTAGTAGCTCTTCTAGATGAAATGATATCATCACTTCTGTTGTTGGTTGCTCAGCACCCAATCTAAACTCGGCTTTGGCCAGAAAACTGCCATCATATTTGGACTGAATGCGAAACGAATACAGAAATCGGCGCAGATTGCAAATCCAGTGACTTACTCTACAAAACAATCAGCTACGATTGGCACCACATTGTGGCTAATAAGAGCACCACCACAAATGTGGCCAGAATCGTGACAAATGAAATCCAACCGTCTTCGGCGCAGAGACACGATTTGAATTGTGCTCGTCGTGTGTCATTGTCGAGCAGAATTACAATCCGACTTGGACTTCAATATAGCAGTAGATACATTCTTATATACCCAATATAATTCGTGATATTTTGTAATTGTTCTCGTTGGAAACTTGATGTTGAACTTCAAAAATAGCTCAGCTGTACACAACTGACAACATGTGCCACAAGCAGCACAAACCACAAATGTTTTACATAGTTAGTATTCATAAATAATGGTCTTTTGTTGATTATTATTCATTTGTTATATTTGTCCAAAACTCAATCTCGAGTCGAGTGAACAATTTCAATTATTTCTAATATACTTATGGTCAACAAAATACGACTTGCTTTTTGTTTTATTTATTTTAGATTAGTATTACTTCATTGACTTAATAATCTAGGCTTACGTCCACAAAGTGGCTTAGACCGAGTAGAACAGGAACCGCAACACTTACAGCGTAGGTAAATGTCAGCATGGCGACACCATCACCACTACCCTCACCACTGCCCTCACCACTACCCTCGCCACTACCTTCACCACTGCCCTCACCACTGCCCTCACCACTGCCCTCGCCACTGCCCTCGCCAGTATGCTCCGAGATCTGCTCAATTATCCAGTCATAATAGTAGGAGACCTCGGTATAAACACCTGGTAGATTGGGCTCAGCACAGCCAATACCCCAGGACACTATGCCTGCCATTTGGCTTTGGCAGACGAGCGGTCCACCGGAGTCGCCCGAGCAGGCATCCCGCTCACCCTCCATATACCCAGCACAGATCATGCCGGGCAATATGAAGTGGCCCAGGTCGGTATCTTCGATGCACTGTGTCTGACCGATAATGGGCACATCGACAGACATCAGCAGATCGGAGCTATATCCCATCTCAGTATATCCCCAGCCAGTTACCTGGCAAACGATATCCGCTGGCACTGCCAAAGCAGTGAGTGCAATGGGCCGAATGGTTGGATGATTGGCGGGCACTGAATCATTTAGTATCAGCAGCGCAATATCCTTGTCATAAGTCTGCAGATCAAAGATTTCCAGCTGCAGGATCAGCGTCTCAATGTCAAAAGTCAACGTATTCGTCTGGTTAAAGCGATCCAGATTGCCCATGACCACAATTATTGTCTCCTTGGGAACGAAGGTACCATCGTAAATAATCTGGCTAAAGAATCATGAGTAATCAGTGAGAATATATATAAGAATAGTTATTAGTCAGATATGAGATCAGATTCGAAGATAAGCTTTAGTATCAGATATATGTATGAATGTATTTATAGTTATAATGGGATCAGCTAATCCAATCAGTATTTCTGACTGATTATCAGGATCAGCTTAAATTAAGCAAAGAATCAGTTATAGAATTCAGTTGGGCGGATACGATTTGAAGATCAGTTATGAGTTATCAGATAAACATTTAAGCATTATGTTAAGCAATATATTAAAAGGTGTTGTCGTAAATTATAAGGAATCATAAGGAACAGGATCAGTTATGAGCCGGGCGTCAATCAAAACGAATTTGGGTTCCATTTCCGCTAGAGAAAAACCTTCAGATATATACATATGATCTGATTCCAATTCTGAATTTCAATCGTTAAGGATTCGGTTCCATCTCTGATTCCAATACCAATTTGACACGCTCGTTATGAATAGTGGAGATCAGTGATGAAGATCTGGTTTAGCGATCAGTTTATGTCTATCAGCAATACAAATAAGTTAGGAGCCGAGATCAGTTGCAAGTGAATGGGCTATGAGAAACCGTTATGATCACTAATCACTAATCAATTGTAAACATTGAGACTTACTCCACAAAGCAATGCGCTGCGGATAGAACGACATTTGGCGTGATCAATGAACCGCCGCAAATGTGACCGGTTCCAAAGAAGTAGCCATCGTTGAGACGACGCCGCAAGCTGGTCTGATGCCTTGTTGCCTCCATTGTGGCCTCTGTGCCATTTATAATGCGTCCCGGATCTTCATTGAATCTTGGACGTATCATCTGTGTGTTCAACCGATCACCGTTGCTCGCTGATAGACGGAGGCTGAGCAGCACAACGAAGATCATTATTTTGGGAGCCATGGGGAGTGTTCGTATTTACGGCACGAGCTAACAACGTCAACTAATTTGGTGTGGGCAGTGAGGGCCCACATTCGCTTGGCTAATGCTTTATAATCGATATCGAAACAGTTACATCTGCCAATACACGCCCGGCATAATCTAATCAGCTCCCACCTGCCCAACCAACCCACTTTCAAATTAGTTGTTTTTGGTTGATTCTCAATTCGATAAGAGTACCTGTTTGGCTAAACGGCATGTTCGTCTTCATGGCCAAAGTATCTCAAGTATGAAACAAATCTCAGACACACCGACAAACAGAGACGATATAATCGATGGGTTTGCGACAATAATTGTAGATTTATAACAACATTGTTATTGTCTTTTGCTCGCCGATAAGAATTACTGCTCCTCATATTGGGAATAAAAAAAAAAACAAAATGTAATCAAAAGTAAGAGATACACTTTAATTGCGTTAATTAATTGATGAATCATTGGATACTCACAGATGAATAATCAATTATTTCAAGAACAATTTACTTAATATAAATGTATATGTTAATTTTTAAGAAATTTGCGTTTTATTATCATTTATTTAAATTGAGAAAATGTTATATTGTTTCATAGATTTCATGATTAACACAAATTGGCCATAAACTTAATTCAGATGGTGGAAAAATTATCCATCCAATATATCCACGTAAACGTCTCTATGAAGATGCCAAAAAAAAAAACAAATTCTCTAAATTCCTTTAAATGTAATTTCCGGACTCTACTCGGCGCAGTCGTTGCACCTTGATTTTAGTTGTACATAAAAGTCTAATCAAAAAACTCATATATAAATATTTATATATATATAATTAGACTATATATATATATATATATATATATGTATATATTTAATAAAGAATTCAATTTCCCACTTAGTAGCTGTTTCTTATTGATTAGATAAAATGATTTTTTTTTATTGATCAGAATTGCGACTGAGACAACACTTGAGTTCCACATTCTGACATGGTTCACAAATTGTTACACAATTTTCGGAAGCGTTTTGCCATTGTTTTCGCCTGCATTCAGTAAGAAAAATTCTACGAAATAAAAAATATATGTATGTAGCAAAGTAAAGAATAAAATTTCCCATTTAGTAGGTGGGTATTTTTTTATTGATTAGATAGAATGACATTTTTATTGACCATTCACGAGGCTGAGACTACACTTGAAGGCCACGTTCTGGCAAGACTCTCCTATTTACCCGACAAGATACAATCAAAATACTTTTTGCCAAGAGCGTTCGCACTCGAAGGCTGGCAATTGTAAACAGGGAATGCACTTTGCATGAGTCTTAATTTAGTAGCTGGCTAATACAAACACAGCGAGAATTGTTGGCCAAACCGTTAACTGTAGCGATCCGTTTTTATAAATCGAATAATCGAAGGAGTTATTGATACGATATATCCAGTGGGTGTACTTTATAACATTCGTGTAGACGCCCGGGTAATCCTTCTCTGCGCACTTTCCGCCGTAGGAGACGATGCCAACCAACGTGTTGTGGCACTGCAACGGACCGCCGGAGTCGCCCTGACAGGAGTCGGTGCCCCCCTTCATATACCCTGCACATATCTGTGTAACGGGTATATTTCCGTAGCTTCTGATGCACTCCGCACGGCTAATTATCGGTATCTCTGCCGCCTGCAGGCTATTGCTGCTGCTACCACCCTAGAAGAATAATATGTAAGACAACTATAGTCGATGGAGCTCGACTAGGAAATGTTGAGATTCTTCCTTCGACCTGCTAAGCAGTGAAAATAGGCTCAGAATATAATAAATCGAAGGCAAACCAAATATAGCCTTAATAATAGTAAAAACTTTCCTTTAAAGCTGAAGGAAACAGATAAGTGATTTGCACTTCGAGTTTGTATATAGTAGTATGTCTGATAGATTAGATTATAATAGATCTGCCAGCAGCAGTATTAATACTTTAAGCCTCTTCAGCTTCAGACTGGCAGACAATCGAACGAATTCAATCTTTTGTATAACAAGTGCGAAAAATGTAAATGTAAAACTCAATTCAAAATTTTACTTACAGATTCTTGGGAACCCCAGCCGGAGACAACACATTTGGTGCCCACTGAATATTGTCTTGTGCTAAGCGGCAGAGCGGTTACCTCGGAATTCCATGGTATGAAACCGTTTATAAAAAACAACGTTATATCGTTAATGTATGTATTGTGGTCATAGCTGGGATGATTAACCACCAACTGCACATTATATTGAAGCGTTGTAGTTTCTTTTTTGCTGAGGAAGGTGCTGCCCATGATCAGTACATATTCCCGAGCCCTTCGAAATCCTTTTTTCTTTGGTCTGCAAGATATTGAAATAATTACTTATTTATTACAATTAGCCTAGTTCGCAATAAAACAGTAATACGAATATAACGAAAGACTGACGAAGACGGACTATTTCAAATATAATATACCCCATTTAGTGGGGTCAAAATTGGGTTACACACTTCATAAGGAAATTAGAATACTCTTATTTGTAGAGCTCCTCTGGATGTGGACGGATACTACTCACGCGAAGGTACAGTGGGCTGCTGACACGATCAAGCGCTGGGTGATGACAACTCCGCCGCAGATGTGACCACTGCCGTATTGTCCATTTTCGCGCTTAACCAGACGCACAGATACCTGATATGGTGCTTCCATTATGTCGATATCCTCACCACCAACAATCTTGGTATCAAAACTCTTTCCAGCCGCAGTGGAATCGTCTTGAAGAAATATATGGATTTAATTAATGTCTTTATGAATAGACAGAATGATATTATATGTCCCTAACAGTATTCCTATATCATATGTGAGTATGGCGAACCTCCATTTCCGGCTAAAATCAATAGAAATAGCGTCGATGCCGCCAAAATGAATATCATAGAGACTTTCATCAAAAATTTGTAACTACAATGAAATTAAATAAAAGTGTAACTTTAATCAAACAAAATGAAATTGAATGTTTGAATGTAAACCCATAGCTATTTGGCAGGCAAACCAGACTTTAAAACAACTACAAGGACTTACAGGAGATACATCAGTAAGGGTCCACATTTATAAAATATTCTTAAGCTAATTGCTCATGATCTATGTGTATATATGGGCTCAAAAGTGTCTCCTTCAATGGGTTACACACTTCGTAATTAAATTAGAATATCATAGTTTGTAGAGGTCATCTGCCAATGGACGGATACTAGTCTGCCATATTTCCTCGTTTGCCGTCGAAGCTGATAAGGTGTTTCCTTTATAACGGTATCATCACTGCAAGTAAAACTGTTTTCATCACTTAAATCAGGAAGAAAATATGTGCAGTTAAGATCGAAATGAATTTACTTCTTAACTTTTCTACTTCTGTGCACAGAACAGAACAGAAATCTACAAGAATATGTTATCTATCATACATATGGATGTATGTCCATGACGTTCTAGGTATGTGCGTCATAATATTGCTCTATCAGATGTGATTATGTTATCTCCACAGTTCGTAGCAATGTAATGCATTTCAATAAGCTTGAAATCTTATCGGATTTATGGCAATCTCGTTCGAAATCAATGAGGGTAAAATTGTAATTATAAAATTTCATTACTCAAGACACTCATAATAAAGTAATTAATTGATATATAAATACACACATATAATATTTATAAAAATGAACTGTCCTCAAAACGATTAAATTTGTTCATCTAAAAATTTCAAACTGCAATGAAATTCAATTAAAATTCAACTTTAATCAAATAAAATAAAATTGAATGTTTGAATACCAAGGATAAACATCAATAAGGGTCCACCTTTATAAAATATTTTTAAGCTAGTTGCTCATGATATAAATAAATATATATATATATATATATATATACAATTACATAAAAATACCAACTATGTTCGGTATTCATTACATCGTACTTAAATTAATTTATGCACATCTAAGTCAGCCAATTTATGACTAACTAAATGACTTATTAACTGCAAATATGTTGGTAATGGTATAGAAAGGGATAGAGCAGCAATCATGCATTTTGCTGGCCTTGTCCTACTTAAGTTCTTTTTATAATTTTCATTAACTATGTGATTATAGAATCAATGCTGAGTTGCAGCTCTCTCTCTCTCTCTCTCAGTGCCCAATGATCAGCTTCAGATGTGGTTTATGTTAAACTATCCTCCAAATCATCATCCTTATCACCTTCAGCTTTGATGTCAGGTTTAATTTCGGTCAGACTAGCCTCCAGATCATCCTCTTGACTCTCAGTGTTCTTATATTGCAACTGTGGCACACGACGACGCTGTAGCACCTTGCGTTCCACATGCTGTATGCCCGTTTCCATTGCTTTTCGTTTTCTAGAAAAATGAAATATATAAGCAAGTATGTTTTTATTTTATTTTACATATTTAGCAAACCTATTGCGGGGACTCAGAGTTTTGGATGCATCTTTGACTGCTGTGTCGCATGGAATTGTGGTGGCCACATCCGCAGACTTGATCTTATCCACTGTTGATTCGCATTTGATAGTCGCCCCTGTTGTTGACGCTATCGAATCATCGAGAACATGCTGCAGCTCCTCGTATTCAGCCACATTCGACAGCAGCCTATTGTGTTCCACACGAAATGCATCCACATCGAAGCGCTCTGTGGCTACAGTGGCTACAAAATGAATATGACAATAAAAATGGTAAAGCAGTTAACTTATAATTTCAATTCACTATAAACCGATTTGCTGCTACTACTACTACTATATACATAATATAGTTAAATATATAAATTTACGATATGATTGGGATAAACAGCAATTACTGTATAGTTTCCACAAGCCGACTTACTTCTTAGCAGACGAGAGCCTTCAATGCGATACTGTTGGAGTTCCTTATCCTTTAGCTTAATTATATTCAGCAAATATTTCAGATTTGTATTAAGATTATAGCCTTCATTGAGCGCTAATTTTAATGCGTTACGAAAAAACTGGAAAAAAGATACAGATATAGATTAGATATGTATATAGCTAGTGGCATCTCTATTAAAAGAGAAGTTACTATTGCACTGTCCATGGCTGTTAGATGCCACTCCCACTTCAGAGGTGCCGCTGCGCCCTCAATGCGATATTTTAAGCTGAGCATAGCTTCATTCTCAGCCGCATCCGGAACGGTTAACAATTTGGCTTCCACTGGACTGCAGCCGCTGAGAGCCGCATGCAGCGCAGCAATGGGAAAATGAATGCGTTTGTTCAATTCCTGCTGAAATGAATGAATACTTTTAGTCGTTGGCACAGAGCAACAACAAATGGCAACAGTTGGCAAAATGGTTCACCCGAATGCGCTGCAATATTTGTGGCTCTGTCAAATTCTCACTGTAGCTCTTCGTATTAACTTCATCATGGCAATTGAATTGCACGTCGCTCGATTCGATAATATTTGTGTAGCTTATTAATTGCAAATCATTTATTTTGATTGACTTCAGAGACATTTTGATGTTGACAAAACAGAGTCACAACACAAACACAGCTGTTAGCTGAGCCAAACACGCAATTTTCCAGCAATCGCCGATGACATCATGCTTATCGATAGCTTCCCTTTAGGCGCTAAATTCAAATACAAATAAATAATGTGAAACAAGAGTTTTGCATTTTCAATGTGTCTTTGCTTTAATCATATATCGTTAATAAGTAATACTTTTCATTTTTTTTTCTGCATTTTTTGTTTGTTTTTCGTTATTTTTAATATTATTAAAAAATTGTATGTGTACTCTTTTCTTTTTTTGTTTTGCTTCACCTGCTTTTTTTCTTTTACTTTCGAATAACTAGTTTAATTTGTGTTCAAATTTTACTACAGACAGAAAATAGCTACATACTTCATTCACATTGAATGCTAGATAATACCACACTAATACAATTTATATATTCATATTTCTTTATGTGTACATATATAATTAACTAATTCGCATATTTATATTTATATATAGTAAAACAGTTTCAGTTATAACACGAATATAATGAAAAAGAAATTTTGTTTTTTATTTCATTTTATTATTTTTTTTTTTTGTTTTCTTGTTTGCTTAGAAACGTTTTTAGATTACGGATCGTAAATCATCTTAAACGAGCCTCGGGCTTAAATTAACTGTCTTTTTTGCAAGTGCTATATATATATATATATATATATAGATGTATGTATAGGTTATTTTATAAAATTCTGCTGTAACTTAAGCTTAGATTTAACGCCTAGATCAATCTGTGACGACGTTTGAGATTTTGCAACTTTTTCGTTGGTTTTCATATCTGCGGACGTGTCCAGAGCTCGCTTAGGTCCTTCTGTCGCAGCTTACCCAATTCTGCAAAAAATTGACACACAATTAATCATGCATACGCCACGAGGAGTGATCAATGACTTCAACTTACCCAGCTGTGCCGGCAACACGCTGCTACTGCGGAAACTCAGATCGAAGCGCGGCTGCACCGCCAACTGACTGGCTGCGGAGGATGCGGAAACGGCGCCGGAATTGCGAAATGTGGTGCCGCTATAAAAAATTAATAAGAAAAAATAACTATTAATACACATTTACTGATGATTATACAGTCAAATTGTTTGCCATATTTCTTTATTAAACGGCCATATTGAGCGGGACAGTGAAATAGGTGCGAGGTGCATAAAATTAAGAAAACTTTAATTTCTCTATGAACTTTGTTTGCAAAAGGTATGATTTGAATATATTGATTATAATAAGGCCTTAAATGAGCTATTAAATAATATTTAATTACGGTCTCTGAACTCCTATCAACAACCGATAACCATCTATTGTTATTGACTAAAAGTGATCCTTTATTGGTGCGTGAAGTTCCTTTGAAATTTAACAGAGGTTGCAAAGAAAATTATAGTCAGATATTAATTTGTTTGGTTAAGAATTCCACATTAAATGAACTAGAAAAGCAGTCATGCATGGTGCTAGCCAATAGGTTATTGCCTTCACACCTATTTTACTGTGCAGGTATAAGCCCAATGGAGCGCTTACCTATATGGATGCTTGAGGCAACCATAGACCTCGCGATAGCGACCATAGAGTGTGCCATAGGAGACGCCCAAGATGCGTGCGGCTTTCTTCATTTCAAGTCTTTTGTTCTTGATGGCATCGAGTACCTGCACAGAGAAGTGAGGAAAGAATAGTAAGCAAATGATATCAACTCGCTATATTTGCTATATATCAAGTGCAATATTTGCATCTCTGAGAAAACTTACGCGCTTGGTAAACGGCTCCTCCCAAAATTGCGGACGTCGCCCCTTGGCCAAATAGTCATCCATTTTGATGACATCCTGCCACTGCGATAGCTCCTCATTGGTCAGACGCAGTTCGGCCGCATCGTAATCTTCCAGCTTGACCTCAGCATAGTCGCCAGCAGCACCGCTATGATCACTACCAGCACCAGCACCACCACCTCCTCCTCCTGCTCCTGCTCCTGCTCCGCCACCTGCTGTCTGGTTGCTGCCATTTGCTGTGGCAACAACAACAGCTGCTGCCGCTGCAGCCGCCGCAGCCGCCGCAACACTAGGTGCAAAATCGTGAGCCAAGAGCATGCCATGATCGTTCATCAAGTAACCAGATGCTGTTGCATCTCCATCCGGTGCATACTTGCCCGCAAAGCTGGCGGGCAGCAGAGCTGTGGAACGCGGCGTTTCGACACGATTGGCCACCAAATGCTCATTCTCAATCTCATCGACCGGCTGTGACAACGTTTGCTGCTGCTCCACATCCACCTGTTCCTCCTCCTGCTCTGCCGGCAGCTGCTGCTGTTGTTGCTGCTGCTGCTGCTGTGCTCGCGACGCCTTCTCGGTGGACTTTTCACGCTCCCCGTACAGCCGCCGAGTGGCATGACGCAGTTTTCCATGACGTTCACGTCGCTCTTGCAACTTCTCCTGTTTCTTGACGGTGCTTGTGAGCGGCATGGACGATGTTGCTGTTGCCGCTGCTGTTGCTGTTGTCGCTGCCGGCTCATTACTGCCATCGTTGCTCAAGTCCAGCTCTGTTTTGAGCTTGCCCCCATCGCTCAGCGTGGGCGTCACATCGGCAGCGCCATTCCGCCAATCTGGTGCCGCATCCTGCTCGCCCTCAACGGACTCCGTTAAAGAAATCTCTAGCTGCCTCTGCTGCTGCTGCTGTTGTTGTTGCTGTTGCTGTTGCTGTTGACGCAGACGCTGACGCTGCTTGGGCGGGCAGGCGGCGGGTGGCGAGGACAATGTGGCGGAATGTGCGCTAGACTGCGGCGCCTCAGCGTAGACACGCCCAGACTCCAAAAATGCCCGCTGTGCCGGTTCCAAATTTGCAGCATATTGAACCAGTTTGCGTCTGCCAAGAAAATAATTTGAAATATAAAAAAAAATATTAATTAGTAAATAATATGCAACAAATTAAATAAAGTTATAATTTTCAATATATTTCTTGCTTCGCCGAAATTCGTCTCATTCGACACATAATAACCATGCTGTGAAGTTTTTAATAATACTATTTTATGGCTTTAAATATTTCTCCAAATTAATATATATAAATGTACTCCGAGTAAATAAATGATCATAAAAAAATCCCTTGAATAACTTTATGATTTTTTTCTTATTTATATAGAATTATAATTATCATTCAAAGACATCAATTTTTACTCTTTTCTAGTTATCAGAACTGCCTCAGCTTAAAAGCAAACAAAAATGTATTTCTTTTAATTATTATTTGAAGAATTTTGACATTTTTGTCAGTTGCCAGTTGTCAAGTGAGTATATTCATAAGATGGCACTCACACATTGAATACATCGTATGTGTCATCCAGTGGAGGACGACCACGCTTACGCTTCGGTCCCAAATAGGGATCAACTGGCGCTGGGCACTCCAAACTGGTGTTGTGACTCGGTAGGGGCGTCAATGTTGGCATACGGACACCGGCTGTTAAGCCGAGTGCATTCTCCACCAGGGCTGCTGGTGAATGGCGCTCATGATCGCGATCCGAGCTGAGCTTTGACTGCATCTGCAGATGCTGGGCCGTCTGATGCTGATGTTGCTGCTGATGCTGCAGCAGCATGTCCTGGGTATAGCTCTCGGCGAGGCTGCGCGGCGGCGAATGGAACTCGGCGGCGGCCATCGGTGGTGGCGGTCCATCCTCATCGTCGCGCCAGGTGACCTCGGCTAGACCTTTAATTTTGAGATCATCGGCGGTCTTCAACAAGGAGGGCAAACTGGCCTGTAAATCATAAATCACAGATCACAAGTAGAGAATTTATCCATCTATATATCTATGTCTCTCTCTCTCTCTCTATATATATATATATACATAAATATATATATAAATATATACTTACATGCTCCACATTTATTTCACCCTTGTACATGAACTCGATGAGACACTTGACCTCGGCAAAGGTCACATCCTTCATAATGATAATGGGATCCCGTTCACTGGCATAGTTCGACAGTACCGAGTCGAAGAAGGTGCTGCAGGCACAAAGGACAACACGATGGGCCCGTATCAATTGTCCCTCACAGGCTAAAGTCACATCACAGAAGCATCCACGGTCCAGCAACTGCGAGAACATCGTCTGCAGATTGCTATGATGGTATTTCCATCGCAGACAATACTGCTGCGGTAGCATCGTGACCAAATCCGGATGCTCGCCCCCCTCAATTGATCAAAGATCTAAAAAAAACCGAACGGAAAGTAAACAAAATTATTTCACATGAGTTTCGCATTACAACGAGACAGTTTCTGTCTGCGTTAAATGATGCCAAGCAAACAGATTAACAATGTCAGCTTTATTAATATTAACTAATTCTACTATTGATGTTATATAAGGAAATAATGGTAATCGATAATTATAAATATAATCAGAGTGGAATTCCTTTGAATTTATATTTTAATACTTGAAACAAACATATATATAAATATATATATATATTATCGATATATGCGCCATTTCACAATATCGATCGATACAAATCGATTAAAATCTTTCACTATATATGTAGTATACCCAGACATATTACTGATGAACTGTGCAAATTCCAAACGCAGATTTTGTTTACCAAGAGCAAACCTATCAAATATTTTAAGCCTAGATTAAGGGTATCTCCTAGTCTACTAGTTAAACTAGTTGCATCAGGTGCTATATTACACCTGGTTACAGAATTCTCACTTCACTAGCATTCAGAGTGTACACCTTTAGCTGAGAGAGTCTCAGTCTGCTTAATGACAGGCAATGTCATCGGCAATTTAAATCTCATCATTTTCAGGACATCTTGCATAATTTGAAGCCTGCTATATTCCCATCAGGAGTTTTTACCCATTTACAAACAGTGAATTGAGATTTTACTTATATACAGACAATCGAAAATACGTTTCTTGTCATAGCTTGACAGTAATGAAACAAATAAATGCGGGCGTGTCGTGGGACCCAGTAAATTGTGGTTCTATTGGTATTTCCAAATAAATAAAATGTCTATTTTAAGGCGTTCCACACGCACAACAACAACAATATTTGAATACCCTCTGCGTGGGCATACAGAACATATCAATCTAAAAAATGTTCTCAATTTCAAATTGTAGTTGGGTGCATGGCAAGTGCTGTAGCGAAGGAGTTAAAATACAGGAACACAGCTGTTTGAAAGTAATTAATATTAATAAATAGTACCTTATGTCGCCCTTAAGTCGTTTAGTGTTTCAATATAACAATATTTTTAGCTCTAAGCCAGCCATGTTCTAAACAACAATGTGTTCAGCAATGCAGAAACTCGAAACATGAATTTCATTTATTAAATATGTATGTAATTAGTATATAATTGTAATACAATCGCATTTCTTGTATACAAATGTCAACATACAGACGACCAAAAGTTTCGAGTATCGTTCCTTTGTTCCCAGGAATTTATATTTGAAAATTGCAGCCGAGGTACATATTTGTGGCCAAGTGAAAGTCTGAAAGAAATGCGCACAATCAAAACGCACACATAAATTTGTACTTATTTGTACATATTTATTATGTAAATACATATTTATATTCGAAATATATTTAAATTAAAGTAGTGACTTTCTTACACAATGTGAATGTCCATCCGCAAGTTTTCTATGACAAGCCATTTGGAAAATGTTACACGCAGACTCTGCCTCCAAAAAGATTACCCGGCAATGAGGAGACTGAGACACTCTCAGTTAAGAAGTTGGAGTAAATTTTACTTTGCTATTTTGCTACTCATGTCAGGCCTGGACCAAGCGCCAAAGCTCAATTTGATAGTGAGAGTTGCCCCTCAAAAACTCGACCAAAAAGAAGAACAATAATACTAATAATGACCAGCAATTTTTTTTTATTCAATTCAATAACAAAAAGTTGAAAAATTCTATGAAATAACATGATTTTTATATGCTAAAAATGTATCCCTTTCATGATTGCTTCTTCCTTTTAAAACTTCAACAGCAAAAGTTAGAAAAGTTTTAGTTTTTTTACCGATCCAACTTTGACAACAGTTTTAGATACATTTTGATTGTTCAGTTTTATTTCTGCCGATTACATACATTTACGCTATTACCAATTTGTGGTCAGGGTATACAATTTATACACATTTGGCTTAGTTTCACCTCAGTTACATTTTTAATTTAGACACACAGGAAATTTTCAAACATGATTTTCATTCAGACTGCATTTCAAACTGTGCAGAGCACTTTATGGATTCGCGTGCAACTATTCACATTCACATCAAAAGCTATATGCAAAAATAATAAATAGTAAAAACGAAAGCCCCCCTGAACCTATCCACAAAATAAGACGAACAGTGGAATTCAAGGCCGAATGTTTAAAGTGCTGCACACAAATTTTTTAACTTCAAATATTTTCAAAAGCACTCAATGAATTTAAATTTGAAACAAATAACTGAGCAAAATGAGCTTACGCAAAATATGCAATACTTTATTGAATATGAGAGGTAAGCTTAAACCTGGTTGCCAATTAGAGATAAAATATAAATATTTTAAACCAAGAACATGCAGTAATAACGTACAAATATGCATTTCTGTACGTATGCAGCATGGCAGTCGTAGAATGAAAAGTATCTGTATCATGAAAACAAATATTAAAAAAAAAACATATAAAAAAATAAAAATAAAAAATAAAAAAGCTCTAGCTATAAATTTCACGAATTTCGTTGCCCAACCCCTGGGCTACCCTTTTTTGTAAGAACATACCCAGCATTTCTTTAACGTGAAGCCCGTTTCTTTTTTTTTTTTTTTTTTTTTTGTGAAAAGCACTTTTAGTTATAATACTAATAACACATATAAGGGTAACAAAATAAAAAACTTTGCTTTGCTTCTGCGTTTTATGTCAAAATGCGGAAGGCACCGGAAATGAAAAACACACACACACACTCACACACACAGAGGCAATAAGTATTAACTAAAAAGGACACACAGTCAGCCACAGCTAAAACAGAAAAATGTGACCCAACCAATTCATACGCTGTAAATAAATACATAAATAAATAAATATTATAAATATTTTCTTTTTCGTAACTCAATTTCGCAAATTCCAATTCCAATTTCTGTGTCAGAAAAATAATTGAAATATTTTGAAAAAAACAGCAAATAATTCATTTGGTATCACAGTTAACCCTTACGAATTACAGGGTATCAGAAAAGCGACCATTTAGGAATTTGGCAACGGTGAGGGTCACGAGGAGCAGCCAACATTTAAAAACGACCGTAAAAAATTTCGTTTCACTTTTTTTTTTTGAGAAAAGAAATTGACGACATGAAACAGAGAAAGAAGATGGCAACCGAAAATCAGGATGATAAAGGAATGCTGCCACATAAAATGCGCAAATGAAGGAATTTCTCAAAACTCTAGTAAATAGAGGACAACATACACACTTATCTATATATATATATATATATACATATGTATATATAAAGTGTGTGTGCTTGTAGATAAAAAGGGGTGGGGGAGTTGAGTGGGCAGAGAAGAACAGCAGTGTCCAGCTAGTGGGAGTCACCCGTAACAAGAAACCATTTTTGCCAACAGTTTTTGCTGCAAAGGGTTTTTGATCCCTACACACACACAAACATACACACAGGCGCACATACATATATATACCGCTTCACATACTTTATATGAGCCGTTACACATTTCAGCTCCTTAAAAAAAAAATATATATATATATATGTTTATATACACAAAAAAAAAATGAAAAAAAAATTACAAATTTACAACGAGAACACAAAAAGAATGGCATATAAAAAATACATGTTTTATTGTAGTATATTTTTCCCGCCATCGCTTCGTTCGTTCGTTACACACGACCCAAAACGTCAGCACTACCCTCCAAAGCCATCACACCCACCCCCCTCCACTCCCCACCCCAACCTTTCACACACACACACACATAACACCCAACGCACCCCAACCTCCAACGTAACCAACTTGAACTCAAGGCCCCCAACACACACACACACACACACTCACACTCACACTCACACACGCAGACAGAGACTGAGCTGACGTTGCCTTCTCCACTTCTTTTGGATTTTCTCATGGAAAATATTTTTCAGTTTTTATCACATTTTTCTTCTTTGGATTTCGCTTTTTTCGTTTCGTTTTTTTTTTTATATGTATATATATATATATATGTGTATATATATATAAACATTTTTTTTTCCTGTTGTGTTTGAGCGCGCTTTATTTTCTGTTTTCTGTTTTTATACCCTTACCACGTGACCACTATAAATATGCCAGACAATGTGCGACCAACTCGAAAGTCTATAAAATAGTAAATATATACTATCTTCTGCTATATTTTCAAATTTCATATTGAAATTCTTGTTAAAGTACTAAACTACGAGCTTCACTGCACTGTGTGCCTGAGCTAGACAAGAGACAGGTGGTCAATAGAGAAATACTAAGACTAAGGAAAGTCATTCCAATTATAAACTTGGCTAAAGCATGTTTTTTTTTTGTTTGTTTTTGGTATTGTCACGATTCATTACAGCTGATAGTGTAATATTTGGGTTTGCAGTATAGGAATCTGGATTTAAATTTAGTCGAGTAAGAGTCAACGTTGAAGTTGTTTGCTGTGCACATAAAATGCGTTGCAATTTCCTCAGCGCAGAATGCTTACTTTTAACGTAAACTGGCAACGGGTACACAAAGAAAAAATTGGCTTACAATTTCAACACATTGTCAACAAGTTGTGCAAGTGAGTTCTATCCTTACATTTAACTGTCAAACGCAAAAAGCCTGTCAAGCATGTAAATAGCTTTCGACTTGAGAAGTATTCAGCTTAGAATTGTTGCATAACAATATTTTAAAGTGCATTTTACAGTCATCCAAGAATAAAAGAAGACGTTAGAAGCCTTACTATCCACAACTAACAAACACTTTAGCATATTCTCAAAACGAGACGAAAAGTCCAAGTTGCCTAGAGTATCAAAGCACAATATATCGAAATCGTGGAAAATCTTGGCATGTAACTAATGACATTTTAAATATTTGTCACACGTGATAGATATTTCATACAGTTTATAATTGGTATGTTATAGTTGGCAGAAATATGAGCAAATTGCAATTGGGAAAAATAACGATCACTTTAACATTTCAAACTCGGTTACACTCGGAAGCAAAACTCCAACGTTTTTAAGAACCAGCTACCGCTGATTAAATAACTAAGTCATATAAAATAAATGGCGCTAAATAAAACAGATAGATTTTAATCAAATTTGCACACAAGATCAAAAGACTAACAGACAAATAAATGTTATAACTAATAATGTTATAACTCAAGACTTTCAAACCGGAACCGATATAAGATCCGATATAAAATTCTGGTTTTTATAGTTTCGATTCAGCTATCATGTTTAAAGTTTGCCAGAGTATTTAAGACTCGGTCATGCTAAAGAAAGCTTTTTCATTTATTTTTTTGTTTTGTGTATTTTTTTATATATTTTTTTTTTTTGCTTTACAGTAAGGCAAGAAACGTCGTTGGCTCCACGAGTATAAAAGGGGGGTAATGGGGAACGGGAGGGGGGCTGCCGTGACGCAAAAAGGTTGCGAGCGGAAAATGAAAAAAGACATTACAGCAACAGCAACAGCAGCAGCAGCAGCAGCAACGACGACGACGACTTCGGCAGCGGCAGCAATAATAAAAAAAAAATAAATAAATAAAAACACAAAAAGCGTCAGAGAACATAGCAAAGCGGAAAAAAGCATAACGACCGTTTCGTTCTTTTTTTTATTATTATTATTTTCATTTTCTGTCTTTCTCCGCTCATTTGTTGTTGCTGTTGTTATTGCTGCTGCTGCTGCTGCCTGTTTTTTAAGCTGTAATTTTTTACTTGACGTTTTTTTTTTATGGTTTTTTCTGCAATTTTATCCTTTTTTTTTAAATATCGATTTTTATGTCAACTTAAATGAAAGGTACACAGTTTTTCATTTAAAAGTGTATGGGATAGTATATATACATACATTTATATATATATATATATATGTGTATATATGAATTTACACATGTGTGCCCCAGTATATGCTTCTTCACTATTAATTTGTATACCCTTACCACGCCCCCCCTTCTACATCATTGTTGCATTTCAAATAACTGCACGTCAGACACATACAAGAAAACAACAGATTTCAATTTCCTTTCAGCAATTTAACAGAAAAAAAAAGATGCGAAACGCATTTTGTATGCGAAACAAGAATGCGCAAAAAGTCGCTTAAATATCCATATGGGACCATTATTAAAAAGCAGCACTAGACAGACTACAGTTGATCATTTTGCCTTATATCAACTAGAGTTAAATGCAATACTTTTTTTTGGCTGGTCTCCTTGAAAAATTTCTAAAAGTCTCTTAAAACATTTAGTTACCTCCTAAACATACAGCCGGATATGTTATCGTTTCTTTGAACTGAAACCGAAATTGAAATTTAACAACCGTATAATATCGGTTATAGTATCGGTTTTCAAGTAACATAAATAAATGTTGACACTATCTTATAGCCTTTACCGGAATGTTTACACTTTACATACCGGAAACGAGATATTATTTGATTTAACAACCTGTCTCTGTTGGAAAATCTTTCTATACAAAAAGTTAGTCAAAAGAGATCAGTTTATGCTAAAAGTTTACAAATAACCAGATTGTGAAACCAAAAAGAATTCAGGTTTCAATTCCGACTCTGGTAATAAGAGTTCATTTGGTAAAAATGCGGTTAGGATTCCGATTCGGGTTTCAAAACAAATTTCTGAATACTTTGAAAAACAGCTTAAAGAGCATTTGGTAAAAATGTTAACAACTTCTTGGTAAAGGAGCCTTCAACTTTTCACTTTTTTTCTTTCAAATAGAAATTGACAGCATGTAGACAATAAATCAGGCTGATAAGGAAAGGAGGGAAAATATATCAGATAGATTTCAATTAAATTTGCAAACTGTTTCAAAAGACTTGCTGTTGACTAAAGTAACTAAAAAATCATGTTTGAAGATATTGAACATTTTTATGGCTTATAATCTATGATCGACTCTGCAAGGATTAATTTTTCCAATCTAGTCTTTTATAAACCGACAAAAGCAGCCATAAACTTAAAACTAAAAGCAGAACGCAATTTGTTAGTACATACTAAAAAGTATATAAAACTCGCTATATACATACGTATATAAGTATATATATATATATGATATAAAAGTACGCACACACACTTATATGGAATGTAAAAATCCGTTTTTTCCCTCTGCCATAGCAATTTTCTTTCTTTTTCCAGATGCTTTTGTAATTTGTATAATTTTTTAACGTCGTCGCTGACGTCGTTTTTGTTGTTGTTGCTGCTGCTGCTGTCGTTATTTTTGTTGTGTGCTGGCTGGAATTATTATTTTTTTTTTACATTTTCAATTTTTTTTTTCTTTTTTGTAACGTTTTTGCTTTTGTTTCTTTACCATACGAAGCAAAAAACTGTAATATAAATTTATGTGCTAACGTTGAACGGCAAAAGGGACACGTGGCAGGGGCAGGAAGGTATAAGTGGAGGGGGAGGAACAGCTTTCGCAGTGCGCTACAGATGACAAAAGTGAAAAATAAAAAGACACACACACACACACACAGACACAGACAAAGTATGTACAATTTTTTACACAATATATCTGTATATATACACACACACACATACACACACACATACACACACACATAAACACATATATACTACTTATGAAAGAAATACAGATAAAAAACTTACTTAAACATAAAGTAAAAAGTACTCTAATGGGATTTTCCAAATTGACAAAGAAATTGTATGTGTGTATTATACTCGGCTAGGTGTTATTTTTTGTGGTTTTTAAGAGCCCTTAAAGAACGCTACAGAATTTTATAATTTAAAATTTCAGCAGAAAAAAACTGAAGCATCTTTACAAATGCTTTCCTCAAGTCTCATTCATAGATTCCTTCGTATTTTTTCCAAAAAAAAAAAAATCGTTTATAATTATGTTTTAAGAAAAGTTTGAGCTTAATAGAATGAGGAAATAAAAAGGAAAAAACAAAAAAAAACAAAAAGTTGACAACCAAACTTTTTTCACTCGTGCGGAATTGAATTTTTCCAAAAAGTTGATAAGACACGTATTTTACTGTTTGTTTCAATACTCTTTGAAGGTCATATCAAAGCTGATCGTTTGTAAAAAAAAAAGAAGAAAATATTGTATGCAGCAGATTACGAAAATGTTGTAGAATTGAAGAAAGACAGTGACCAAAATCACTGAAATCATTTTCAAATTGAAATTAAACCTCATTCGGTCAAAGGAAAATCGTAAAAGTCGATGGGAAAATGCAAGTTTTAACAAGTTAAATCACAATTAAACAGGTTACAAGCTATGCGCAAAATAGGATCAGAATGTGATCAGAGTTAAATAGGCAATGAGTTCCTGATTACTATGATTTCTTTTAGATTGATATTAGATTGATATTAAATGATATAAAGTTAAGTTAAGAGTTGATCAAATAATGCTCAAATATTTCACAATATTTTCGAAAATATTTATTTCTGTAATATCGTTTCGTTAAAAATATCAAAAAAATATGTATTCCACTTAGTTGTGGAAAAGTCTGCAACAGGCTGAAGTATATATACATATTCTTGATCACGATCAACAATAGGGTTGATTTAGCCATGAACATGGCTACAACTACAACGGTTAGAGACTTTCAATTTTCTTGTATAACATAAGCATATCGAGTTTATTTTATTTTTATCGATAACTTCTTTCGTTTGCCAATTATCTATACATATCGAATTTCGATAGCAAAAAAATCCACCATTTTAAAGAAAAACGTTTCTAATCCAGAATGGATATTGCTTGACGTAATATTAAACCTCTGTAAAAATGTCATCAAGCTCAAGTGAGGTAAATAATTGGGTTCAGGGCATCGACTTGTTTCCGTGCTAAGTTGTCAACTTGACCCTGCAGTTATGCCACTGTTTATCTAAACAAAAGCCCCGGCAACTATAGCGCAAAAGAAATAATAAATAAGCAGTTTCTCAGCTGATGTTGTTGTTGATGCTGTTGTTATTCGACGATAAGTATAAGCGCGTTTGCAATAAGAAGAACTAGAAAAACAGTCTAATAAGAAACGCATTTGAAATCAATTCAAAGAATAAAATAAATCCATGCGTTCCCTTTTCTTCTTTCTGTTTATATTTGATTTTTGTTTGTACACAATTGGGCGTCTTTGTCAAATTGGAATTGCTTGTTGTTGTTTTCATTATTATTAGTAATTTCATTCTTTATTTATTTTTTTTTTTTGCGTCAATTCATATTTTTTTAAGAATACTGAAGAAAGAAAGCGACCAATGTGGAAAAATAAGTAAAAAATATAAAAAAAATAAAAACAAAATCTGAAATCCCTTAACTAAGCACATTGCAGTTCCAAAAGCAGTTTATCTCTGGGCCCCCTTTCTGTTTTTTTTTATTTGTATTTTTTTATTTTGACTTTTGGAATGCGAATGTTGCAAAAATAACAACAAGAACAACAACAGCAGAGCCTGAAGAGCAGTTGGAGTTGCCTCTCGTAGGCCAAGGAACTGCGCACGCAGGCGCGCCCGGCTGAGAAGATAGCCAAAGTGTACCGAGTCCAAATTGAAGTCCAAGATCAAGTCTGGCTAGCTGGCCAGCTCCAGCAACAACAACAACAACAACAGCAACAGCAACAGCAGCAGCAACTACAACAACAACAAAAACCACTGCAAGTGGTGGCCAAGTGCAATAACACTTACTCACAACTGATTCGAGATGGCAGATGGGCGATAGTCTGGTGCTGGTGTCGTGCCTCTTTTCGTGATTGCCCCAAGATATTTACATATTTAGTTAATGTGAACTTAAAACAATGGACTGTTTTTAAAAAGGGTTTAATTTATAATTACATTTAGTTTAAATTAAAGTGAAGGAGTATAAAAAAAGTATAATAAATATATCAGGGTGTATTCAAATGCAAAATGGTTCAATATTTATGGTAAGCAAATCCAGAGAAAAAGACAATCAGCCCAAAAATGTTTAAGCATTTATGGTTAAATAATAATGAAAGATTTGCCTTCAAAGAGCAACAAAGTAGTGATTGTTTTGCCCACAACTAGATTATACTATTACAACTTGAAGGACAACAAGAACCAAGTTCTTGCCTTAAGTTCTCCAACGAAACGAATTTTAATTCTGATCAAAATTGAAAGTGATTTAAAATAAAATCTCATTCTTTCGATATTGCAATGATATTAATGATAATTATAATAGTTTCCTGTTTGATAGCCTTTTTGTATACATTTAAATTAAATTATGTAGTAGTAAAAGACGAGCATTGCTTTTTTTTAATATCGCTTTTCTTATTGATCACAATTACCGTGTTCGTCCACATTTAGATCTCAGATAGTGCTGAAGCTATTCTCTCCAAAATTGGCGCATCTCTACGGCTAGAGACGGCTGCAACGCTGTTTGTGTCTTGGTATCTGCAGAGCTGTAGTTGTGCCTGTAGCTGAAGCTGAGGCCTAGACTGAGGCAGATACGCATGCCACCTTTTGCACACAGCAACTTTAAGCAACATCATAAAATGTTTTCAAAACAACAACAACAACTGCAAGCTACAACAAGATGCAAAAAAAAAATAGAATAAACCTGGAGCCCGAGCAACAACTTGCGACTTTACGATGCTCTACAACTATTATTGTTATTGTTGTTGCTGATGCTGTTGTTGTTGCTGCTGCTGTTGTTGTTGTCGTTGTTGTTGTTGTTGCTATTGTTGTTATTTTTGCTTTTGTTGTTGCTGTTGCTGCTGTCTGCAAGTCCAAGTGCATTCGCCTTCCGCTTTTGCGCTGTCGTTTTTATTATTATTTTTTTATTTATTTTTTTCTATTTATTTCTGTTTTTTTTTTCTTTCTTTATTTTTGTATTTTTTGTTGCTAGTCAACGCTAGTCTGCAGTTCTTGACTTTTGCAGCTTCCACAAGCGAAATGTGGCTGTTCCATTCTCATTGTTGTTGTTGCTGTTTTGCTGACACAAAATCTAATAATTTTCAGACAGCAGGAACAACAACAAAAAGCGCACAGCGTCCAGTTTGGCGCGCACACACACTGATATAGATACAAATGCAGATACAGATACAGATACAAATGTATCTTCTAGCTGGCTTTCATGTAATCTAAGGTGGCTGAACCTCAAGCCCAACTCCAAACACTAAGGCGGCGGGGGTCGGGTCGTGTTGGTTAAAGCGGGTTGCGAGAGAAGACTGTATAAACAGGACTCACCATAAATAGAGTCCTAGCTGTAGAACCAGATTTACTTAGGGCTCGGCTCGGCACTCAACAACCACAACTATCTTACAAATACATCTTGAACAATGCAATGTTTGTGGAGAAAAATCAGAAACAATTTTTTCGAATTTTTTATCGGTTTTCAAAATAGTTTTTTTTAAACGATTAGCAATATAATGAATATATTAAAGTGAATGATTTAGCCTTGGTTCGAGCAGCAGCAGCTTCCCAAATTACTCTTGAGACTTAATTTAAGAATAAAATCTGCCGTTTGACAATAAAGCTAACAATCTTTGTGGGAACACTCTTTGGTAGCGAGTAGACTCCGACTGACTGATTATGCGCCACATGAGTGCGGCATTAAAGAACTTTTTCCGCGTTCAATTAAATGTTATTAATTAATTACAAGACAAAAAAGTTGGTCCTCGTTTTTAATGTTACAGTTTAGAAGCACTTTTCACATTAATGTCAGTGGCTGGATTTTGTCACGTGTCATTTTAAATCAACACCACCAAAGGTTAGCTGTGTGCTTCTTAGAAAGGGAACTTTTGCCTGGCAAAGCCATTTCAAAAGTTTAAAATTACAAGTTATTAACAAAAGTGATTACTAAGACAAGAAAATTCAAAGTGGCTGGCCAGCAAAATGCTTCTCGAAACTCATCATAAATATCAACTTTAAATTTCAAAAATCTCTAATAGAAAAAAAAAACGACAAAAAGTATAGCTCAACTAAAAGTAACGATCTAAAAATGTGTGGGATTATTGAGAGGAGTCCCGTTAAAAAAAAGTGTAAACCAAATTTGGAAATGATATTTTATAGCCGGATTTTACGATGCCCAACATTTCGTACATTCACATTGATTACGAGGAGGATTTACGAGGAGCCTGCGTTGTCTTCAACGGTACGACGAGTGGTAAAATTACCGCTTGATTGAAATAAAAGTGCCGATCGGATTATTTTTACTACTGTTTGTATTTTCACATATATATGCAGTATTTATGTTTATGTCTTTTTGTTTTTTTCTTTGTTGTTTTTTTTTTGCGCTGATCTAAGCGCCACAAAACTTTCTTCCCATAGGTCGAACAACAGAGCCTTGTGTTAGGGGCTCAACTTAAGTGATTGTTTTCGGACTTTTTCTCATCTCTAAACTACAAATATTATACTTATTATAATTAGTAATATATTTTTTTTGCTAAAAACCTTCAATTCAGCTAGGACCTAACGACTGAAAGCTGTTACACAAAAAGGCTTTGATAAGCTTATCATTCGTTTGGAAGAATCGCATTTTACACAAATCTTTGGCTCTAGTTAAAATAAGTAGAAACAACCCATATATCACTACTACTAAAATGATATAGTAGCAACCGAGATTAGATATAGTAGAAACCGAGATTAGACTGCCAATAGTTCTTAAATAGAAGTTGAGTTAAGTTTTTTCCATATACATATGTACATGTGCAATTTCTGTATTTATTTTGTTCGTTTTCTTTTTTGGAAGCAGGTTCAAGAACATGTAACGTAGAAAGAAAATGAAAAGCTGCTGCATCAAAGCACTGGGCTGGCCTATTAGAGGGGTGGGCGAAAGGGGGGCGGGTAAGCTATTGCAGGTGGCAGCTGTAGGCTCTCTGGCGTTTTTTTTTTGGTTTTTTGTTTTTTTTTTTTTTTTGGTTTGGTTTGGGGCTTGAAAAGCGAAAGAGACGCTAGCCAAGATTCGCAATGGGAAAAACTCGCTTCAGGTGTTGTTGTTGTTGTTTTTGTTTGGGGCTTAGCAGCAGCAGCAGTAGAAATCTTTATGTGGGCTCCCTGACTTGGGGAAGCAACGCGCACATTCATCAAGAAAACTGTCATCGTTTTTTGTTGCCCATATGTGTGTTTCTGTGTGTTAATGTGTGTGTGTGTGTGTGTGTTTGTTTGTATCTTGTATCTGAAAGTACGTTAGCCTCGGTCACAGATTCTAAATCATATATGAGAGCTTTCTGCAACTTTTTTTCGTTTGTAACATTTTGTGCCAAGACGCAACTTGCTCTCTCTCTCTCTCTCTTTCTCTCTGTTTATTTGTCTTTCTCTCTATATCTCTGTCCATACTGTCATTTGTGTCGTGTGTTTGTTTATGTCAATGTTTCGGCTGTGTTTTTTTTTTGTTTTTTGCTCACTTATCATATTTTTGGGTCTAATATAAACTTAATATTACTTTTGTATATACATCTAAACATAATAACATAACAATGCCAGCTGGAGGGCGACCGCAGAATTATCGATAAACAAAAAAAATAAAATAAATAAATACGATGAAAAAAATAATTACTACTTTTGCCCCACCGAACTTCGTATACCCTTAAAGACCGAAGTCTATCTGCTGTCATATGAGTGCGAAGATATATTTTTACTAGAGTATCATATTTTGAAGTGAGTTTGCTTCTAATAAAAGAAAAAACGCATATAAATCTTTAACCAGAAGGGGAACACTTTTATTTTTTGTAACCAGACCCGATTTGATGTGTATTATGAGTAAATATAGCCATAACCAAAATATAAACTTTACACCTTAAATAACGAAACCGGATTCAAACTTTTATTGTTTTTGATACCTGATCGATGTATGATATGGTGGCTCCGATCCGCTCAATTCAAGCATATGGCAACTGGAAAGTTGGAGACTAGAGATGCTGAACAAGAATGTATATACTTTATGTATATTCCATCTAACCAACAAAAATAGAATACACACGGCAAGGGCATAAGAACACACAAATAGCAAAAACTATGTGTTCAGTAAACAAAAAGAGCTCCAGAGGTGAAACAGGCATAGTTACGTTGCCAGTTCTTATTGTGCTTTTTCCTTCTTTTTTTTCGTTTTGCCACTTTTTTATTTGTTGCGGTTTGTCGCATCTTTTGGGTTTTTTCTTTGGTTTTTTTTTCGATGTTTTTACCATTTTTTTGGTTTTTGTTTTTTTGCACAACCTGTTCTAAGCATCTGCATCTAGCCGAAGCTTTTTGTACATATTAAGGTACATATGGTGAAGTGAAGAAGAAACTGGCTAAAAACAAAGGGGAAGTAACTTGCAGTTACATAATAAAATATGTAGATATGTATATATATATTATATATATATATATATATATATATATATGTGTGTGTGTATATGGTATAACCATGACCTCAGACAAAAGTCGACTTGTCGATTCGAGTGGGAGCTGAACAAAGGTGTATCTTTAGGCAATTTTTCAAGATTTTCCGGAAAATGAGAAAAACAAGAAACGATAACTTCGATAACACTCAAAAACTGTCACAGGACAAAGTATTCTCAGATACCGTGGCAAAATGAAAATAACAAAAAAAAAAAAACAAGTTAAAAAAAGTTTAATAAAAAAATGAAGAAAATCCAATCAAAGAGACAGAAATAAAAACACAACCAAATTAGTGGGGACCACAAAAAAAACACACACACACAAAAAAAAAACATCCACAAATAAAAAAAAGGCAGTTGATGATGATGATGATGATGGCTCACAAGAGCTGCGCTTGAGCTGAGAATTTTGCAATTACCCATCTCTCCTTGAAATTGAGTTTGATTTCACAATTCTTTTTCTTAATTCTTTTTTTTTAGTTTTTGCGACTACTTTATAATTTATCGCAAATTTGTATGAGAGTTAAAAAAAAAAAACAATAATAAAAAGAAATTTGTTCAACTTGGCTTTGATATCGCTTTATCAGGGCATATAAAAACTGCCGACCTCCAACCCACACAACCCCCCGATCCGCCCACGCTTCCCGTTTTTATGGCATTCAAAAAAGAGACAGATACAAAGCAGCATTGAATTTTGAGTTGTGTTTTTTTATACTGTCAACCGATTCCGTCTGGCATTTTACGTGATTTACTCTTTTGATAATGTACAACTCTGATGCACGCATGTTGTTACATGTCTCTGTCTCCCTCTCTCTGTCTCACTGTCGCTTGTCTTTCTTATGTGTTACATGTGTATCTTGTGACTTATATACAATTTCAGCAAAAATCTAATAAAATGAAGAACGAAAACCTTCCGCACCCACGCACTCTCACAAAAAACATAATAATAATAAAAAAAAAAAACATTTCTTTAGCTACTTCGACTATTTTATATCCATTAATAAAAATATGAAGGTGTTCAATTTTTTGATATCGCATATCGATATTTGCTGTATTGTGATTAAATTGATTGAAAAATTTAAGGCATATAACTTATAACCAGGATGTCAAATTGAAAACAAAAGTTAGAACGAATTTGAGTACAGGAATCTCATTCGAAATACAATTGGCTATTGAAAGTATATGGCACATGAATGTCTATATCTATATCTATATTTATCTATATCTAAATAAATATATATATCTATATCTTTTGGGAGACATGATTTCATACACTTCATTTGTCATTTCACATTTGAATTTCTTCAGCAAAAAGTGTTCAGCAAAGTGGAAGAAAACCTGACAAGATACGACTCATTGCGTATATACCCCAAAGTTGATTGTATGAGTGCATAGGATATGTTGATAACAAGGCAAGCAGGCTGGCGGGGGGTGGGGGGTGCACGGCTCATAGCTCTCTCAGCTCTTAGCTTTTAGCTCCCTGGCTGTGGGTTTTTTGTATGGGTTTTGGCCACTTGTTATTTTGTTCAGTGCAAAGTATAAATGAAGTTTTTGCTGTTGTTCCCTTTTTGTGTGTTGTTTTGGGCCGCGTCTTTCCCCATTGCATGCGCCTTGGATGTAAAGTTCAGTTTCAGTTTCATTTTTTGCTTTTATTTGATTTTCCATTTTTTGCGTTTCGTGTTTTTTATTTTGTGGATGTGTTTTTTGTGCTCATAGTTTTCTGGCCGCGCCAAAAAGGCGAAAACCGAGCAACAGTAAAACGAGATTATTTTATTTTTATTTGTATTTTTTTTTGTTGTATTTTTTTTTTCTTTATATATATATATATTTTTGTTGTTTTTGCCTTGATGCGACTAGAGTGGTTGCTAGCGCAAGGGGGTCGGGGTATTGGCGGTGGGCAATAGGAGACAGGGGGTGGTATAAGAGGCAAAGGACTAAGAGCGAACACAGTGCCCCAAAGAATGGGGCGATGGGGGACAGAGGAGGGCAGCTGTTGGATCTCCTTGGTGGGCGGGGTAAATAAATTAAATGCTTTTTGCTCGACTTTATTTTGCTGGCGATGTTTGCCTTGTTTTAATATTTTCCTTACCTTCTTTCTATCTATATATATAGATTTTTTTCTTTTTATCTTGGTTTTTTGTTTTTTTTTTTCGCCAAAAGTCATCGACTTACTGCCAGTTAGCCGTGATTTATATTTATATATATATATGTATATATATATGTACGTATATATATGTAAATGTACATTTATACAGTCAAGATATAAACTGTTAAAATATGCTATTCAAAATTATATTTACAAGCGAGTTAATTTTTGAATTAAACGAGAATTTGAATGCAATTCAAGTTAAGTTGAAAAACGTTTTTAACCAGTTTCAGATATAATCAAATAGCAAATAGCTGATAGGAGCGTCAGAGCCGATTCCAATTTAGAGTCCGAATCGAAAAACGATTTGGTTTCTGACAACCTGTTCAAAACAAGATTGCACTAGACCCAGTCTTTAGATCAAACTTCAAAAGTAAATTTCTCTTAACTAAACCAAGCAAAAACTCATTCGAAATCATACCTCAATATTACCTAGACTCAATTGATTAAAGTGGCGAAGTTCTGACTAATCTCATATACAATATATACAAAAGATATGTATATATATACATATATATTGAAGTAACATACATAACTCAAATACACAATTAAAAACTGGAACCCCTGCGTTTCCTGATCGATCTGAATAAATGTAATATATTTGTACGAAAGTAAGAAAAAAGTACAAGCAAATGAATTGCTCTAAAATAATATGTACAATCGGAATGAGTAATAAATCAATTGGAACCAAATAATGTAAAATACACACATATATTTATATATACAAATATCGTGAAAAAAAACTCCCACAGTTCACATACTACATGAAGAGGCTATAGAACAAATGAGGGGGGTCGTTCAGAGGGGGGTTCTGATAAAGCATAGCGTTCCGATGCAAACGCGGATAAATTAAAAAAAAAAAAACATTAAAAAAACGAATGAGAAAAATGGGGGAAAAAATTCATGAATATAAAAATTTATATTTCAGTAAAGGCATTAAAAACAATTTCTAGGGCTTGGCGTGCAAAGTACATGACTAGCAAATACCCTATCAGCAAATTGTGTGCGTGTGTGTGAATGTAAATGTGGAGAAGCATCTCCAACCCCATAAAGTATATACATTCTTGGTCAGGATGAGCAACCGATTCGTCTGAGCAAGTCGGTTTCAGTGACAATAAGAGCTGGTGCATTCAAATTTGGAATATAAGTTCTCACATGCCGTGTATCGATAAGAATCGATTTCCGAAAGTGATACCAGACACAATTGTAAACAACAAGAACAAGAACAAACATATCTATAATAAAAGATACAATTGTGAAGATAAAATCTTGCAATTGATTTATAATATAACGGCACATTTCATTCATAAACTGTAAAAAAATATACATTTTCATTACGATCGGATAAGACACGCATATTTTGTCAACCATAACGTATTTTCATATTTAGTAAAACACTATTTAAAAGATGGGTTCAGTTTATCAACAAGTCGAACTGTCTCGACTAGAGCATTCTAAATGATTCCTATAACTTTCAATGGGTAGCCAGCCCTATTTTTGTGGGTACAGGCTATAAACAATAACCGACCACAAATCGTTTTATGATGCATAACTTCCAAAAAAATATACATGCATGTTTCAGTTAAGCTTCTATATACATATGTGCATGCATACATACATACATATATATGTAAATATAAATATATTATCCAAGTCATATCGTTTGGAATATAAATTGACCATCTTCGAGGGCGTCTTTTATCAACTCGCTCCACGCTCGTAGGGCTAATGCAGGGAGCGCTGGATATGATGCAGAGGGGGAGAGGGGAGAGCAGCAGTTAGACGTCCGGAACGTATCGCAAATGTTTTTTTTTTCTTTTTTTTTTTTGACTCTTTTATTTTATTTGTGTTTTTCTTTTTATTGTACTCCTATTGTTTGGTTTGCTTTTATTCAACGGAAATAGTTTTTATCTATGGCACACAGACTTTGCTTTTAGCTTATGCTCTACTATTATTCTCTTTCATTCTTTACTTGCTGCTTTTTTCTTCTTCTTCTTCTCTCTTTTTTCTTCATCAATTTTTGTAAGCATTTGTTAGATTTTTGCTCGTTCTTATACCCTATAGAGAGTAGGTTGAGAAAGAGTTTGTAATATCTACAAAAATACCGAAATGAAAAGGAATTTTGCCCTTTTAGTCTGAAAGTCTGTATATCAAAAACTTTATGTAGGGTATTAGCTAGCGGCATATTTGCTGTTATTATTTTATTTTTCCTTTTTAGCTTCAAGTTATCAGTAAAATTTGCCTAACGGTTTCTCTTGTAGAGGGTATTACAATTATGTCGTGAAGTTTGTCAAGCATTGAGCCGTACAAGTATATATATTTTTTGTCTACATCACTAAAGCCGTGTCGACATAGCCATGCCTATTTGTCCGATTTTGTACATCAATTTTCTAAAAAATAATTGCTTGGACTTCTATAACTTATAGCTGCCATAGTAAAAATTGGCGAAGAGCTGACTTCTTGTATAAAAAGCTTTTTTGTTCAAGTTAGCCTAGCAAAACTCACCAGCTAAGTGAGTATTATTGAGCTCCTAAAAAGTGGACATAATAAGTCTAACAACATCAAAATACCATATCATATAATTTTAATAGGAACAATAGATCCGTTTATTTAAGTTTTTGGCAAAGTTTAGATGTCGGCAATTTGATTGCGGTCGTCAAGGGAATCCAATCTTCGACAGAGGTTATTTGCATTGGGTTATTATTTTTTCTTTATAGTTTTAATTGTGTATTTTGTTAATGTATTCAGAGACACAATCACACCATATAAATAAATAAGATAGCCGTGTCTATTATATACATTTAATATGTATACAGATATCAACGATATTTGTGTGCATATGTTTGCTCGTTTTTCCGTTATTATTATTTGTATTACTTTTTTTACTTGGTTCGTTTCGTTTTTTCTGTAATTTGATGTCTTTGTTTACATATTTTTTTAATTATAAATAAGCGCTGATATCAGTGGTGAGGGGCGAGCAAGTTGTGAGAATAGAAAACCAAAAAATATATATATATATGTATATAAATACAATGACTGATACGCACAACAAAAAATTGCCCCAAAAACCCCATAAAGTTGCAAAAACAAAAAAAATACCCAGTTCGGGGAATCTACTTAAAATTTGTTCTTTTCTTCGTGTACTGTTTTGACGAAACTTTTGCCTTCCTCAAATGGCTGCAGATCGTAAAATTGATTGGTCAACAATGAAACTTACATAATTCACATAAATTCATATGTACAACGGCAATACATCGATACATATACATGTATCTATAAAAGTATAAACAAATAATATTTACATAAAACTCGTCGCAAAATTCGTCACAAAAACAAAATCGAACAAAAGATGGAAAAAACCAAAGTAAAAACTTTTCATAAATTGTGCGCAATAAAAAACAAAAACATTTTTCAACAGAATTTGTCCGTTTTTTTTCCTGCTTTTCTTCCCTCACATGGTACATAAAGTATAAAAAACACAGTGCAGTTTTTTGTTTTGAGGCACATATTCAATTCAATATTTTTTGTAGACATTTCTCGATCTGAAACACTTGTGTGGCCTCCTCGTTAAGCAAAACCAAATTTTGTCATAAGTTTTTGCGAAAAAATAAAAGAAATAAAAATTTATCGACAATAATCATAACAAGGCCATGGGCTTTGTTGTTGTTGTTATTGCCTGCCTAACTCAACTCTCTCTGTCTCTCCGCCTCGCTCTCACACACACACTCTTCACGTCGTTGTTATTTTGCGATTTGGATGAACTTGAAATTTTGGAGAGCCAACAAAACAGCGAGGTAATTGAAATGTGTGTGAGTGGAACGCGCGTCACAGTCGCGTCGCAGTCGCGTTTAGCCGCCACACTCCACACACACACATACAATCAAGCAAACTCTCGCACACACACACACTCGCACACAGATAAAGGCTTGCACTCGAAATTGCGTTGAAGCTGCGTCAAAAGCGGACAGTGGAACGCCGCGCATACGAATGTCGTTATGAAAACAAAAAAAACTAATAAAGCAGCGGACAAAAACAAACAGCCAACTGACAACAGCAACGCTGGCAGCAGCAGTGGCAGCGGCACCGGCAGCAATTTGCAATTTTAATTTTGCGTGCTTGTTTTTTTTTTTTTTTTGTATATACTGTATTTGCACAATTAAAGTTAAAAATAAAAAAAATAAAAAACGAATGAGGAGCAATAACAAACTTAAAAAAAAAACTCAATTGCAAATTGCTTGGCTCATTTTGCGGGCGCCTTTTTTTACAATCGCGCGCGGGAAAGGCGGAAATTGCTCGTGTCTCTTTCGCACTGCCTCTTTTATAATTGACAAAGCCACACAAACAACAACAACAAAATAAGATAACAACAACTCCCAATAAAAACAAATATACAAAAAAAAACCCAAAAGCCTAGCAAAAAAATTAATTACCAACTGAACAGAAAGCAAAACACAAAAAAAAAAAAAACAATATAAAAAAACAGACAATTTTTAATCTGCTTCCTTTTGTTCTGCTTTTTACGAATTTATTTCTTGTTTTTAAGTTTTGCTGTTTTTTTATGAAATTAACTTTAAAAGCGTTTTACTGTGCAAAATTCCTTTAAAAAAATTGTCAAATATAAGCAAGCAATATTTTTGAATTATTATTAATTATATATGCCAATTGCAATTTCAATTTTAATTCCAATTTGAACAGAAGCAAAAACAACAACAGCTGGCAAAGTCAACAAACCCGGAAAGAAACCTTTCAACGAGAACAACGGAATTTTATCGTAATACTTTATTTTTGACTCATGCACTTGCAAAAAATAAAAACAAAACACAACACAAAAAAAAAAAAAAACAAATAATTGAGTAAAAAGACGGAAAAAGAGTAACAGCTAATATTTAAAAACAAAAAGAAACCGCAAACAATACTTTTATTTCTTTTTCAGCTAAAAATAACATTTCCACTTTCCTGTTTTTGTTGTTGTTATTACTGTTATGTTTTTGCTTAGCTTTTTGGCACAACAAATAAATAATAAAATATATATATATATATATTTTTTTTTTGGATTTCTCACCTTTGAGTTTTTGGAAGTCTTCAAATGTTTTTTTTTTGTTTTCTTGCACAATTTATTTACTGCTTTTTATTTAAATACCACGCAGGCAGTTCTTTGGTAAATTCATTCATACATTTTGCGGCGTACACAAAAAAAAAAATATTGCATCGCGCGCTTTTTTCCATATAAGCTAACGGCTAACGGTTTATGACGTATGACGTACTGCGTTGAAGTTTACTCCTCTGCGCCGACCCACCAACCGACCGGCTTAACAGTTAAATATCAACTGAAAGTGTTTTGCAGTCACAGCGACAAAGTGTGCAGCCCTTGCTGCTGGTACTGCAGCTACCCAGCCCTCGCACCATGTTGCTTTTTGCATTTATCGATAAAAATGTGATTCGATTACAGGACAACCTCAATTAATTGAGCTACATAAGCGTAAGAATGACTTTAACTACTCCGATATGTGCGTATTTTCTTTCTTTTCATTTCAATTCAAATTTAAGAATTCAAATTAGCTTAACATGGTTGTGCAGAAATATTTAAATATCGATTGTGTGAATTGCAAAACAGCTGATCTGGTGAATAGCGACGAAGCCGATGTCTGTTAGCTGTTGAACGGCAAAGGGGCAAGTAAACAAAAATTTCTGTCGCTTATCAGATGTAGAAAAGAACAGAATCACAAAAATATCACCAAAATGCAGGTCAAAGTTTATCAGCTGCAACCGATGGTCGATAGACTGGGTCGCCTCATTTGTCAGCTAGTATAGATTTGGACGCCGCACGCTGCATATAAGAGGAGAGCGAGAGCAAAAACTTAAAAAAAAAGAAAGTCGATCATCATGCAAAATTTGCGATTTGCTGCTGTCCGTCTGCAAACGAAACTCTATTGTCCAGTTTATGCAGCAGCTCGAACGTTAACATTGAACAACAACAGCTGTCAGCTTCATCGGCAGCAACAGTCTGCTGTAAACTTCGCCGCACCGATATTTCATGTGCCGGCACAAGCAACCGGCACGATCAGAAACTGTTCAGGTTCAGACGCAGTAAGTTTGTGTGCGCGTTAAAGAATATATAAAACTTTTCTAATAACCATATCACGAATACACATCAACTGAATAGTTAGTAAGTGATAATCTAAACAAGCAATTCTATTTAACTTGGTCTAATTTGTGAATATATCAATTGTGTCGTTTTTCTTGTTGTTGCTTTTGCTATTGTTCCTGTTGCGCTTTAGGGTTAGCAGCGCGTGCTTCCAAGCTGACCTTGAAAGAGTTACTTGAATCGCCCTGTGCTCGCTTCATGTTTCGCTACGTGCTTAACGCATTTAAATGCCTACGCAAAATAGTATTCTGCTCTATCTGTTATTTGTATATTTTTTGCAATTGACAACAGACGTTGGTTAGCAGTGGAGCGTTGGGCGTGACACGATGAGGGGCGAGGAGGCGACGACGCCCAGTTGATTTTGCCATTAGCAGCTGACATTTAAATTGAGTTTCATTTCTTTGGATGCATGTAGCCCATTTTTCCACAGAAATCATAGTAGTACAGTGATCACTCCAGTAATGAGATGATGATTTTTTTTTGAGAAAATTTTGAAAATATCTTTTGATAGATATTGATATATTTTCAACTAGAAAATTCAACTCGTAAAATTTAAAATATCAATATATCGTTAGTTGAATTTAACCGTTTTGTTGTGTGCATTTATATGTTCACTTTGAAAATCGTATGCATTTTCTCATATCGTATGCATTTCCTTTGTTTCTCTTCAACTTTTTTTTTTTTGCATATTTGATGTGTGTTCTTGTTGCAGTTTTCTTGGAAGCAATGAAAATATAAAGTAAACAAAGCGAAAAAACGATTGTCTACTGAAAAATTGCTTTTGTTCTTTATTCGAGCGTAAATTATGTGTATTTTTGGCTTTCCACACGATTTGCAATTATTTCAATATTCAGAAATTAAGTCTAAAAGTAGCTAGAAAGCTGTTCTAGCTGGATTATTATTAGTATTTTTTGATAAGATGTTGACTTCTGAGACGACTCGACCAGCGACTATGATTGTGTATTTTGTTGCCCCCAGCTAAGTCGCTTATCGTTTAAATTTAACTTGAACTTTTGACACATGCCAGCCGTGATAAGCAAGAATATAGCTCGAGGGGGGTCTATTTTCAAAATGGTATACTCTGGCGTCCAGCTAGCAACCTGTACCTGCCCCCTAAAAATACAGACAGACAGACAGACAAAATGAAAAAAACATTAGTTGACTGCACACGCGATCTAAGAAAATAAAGTAATCTTATCGTGCAACAAGAATGTATATACATATATATATAGAGAGAGAGGGATCAGCATTATTCTCTTATCAGTAATCAGTAATCAATAAAATTTTCCAATGTTTTTTTATTTGAACTTAATGAACCGTTTTTATGCAAAAACATACAAATATTTGTGTTTTCAGTTCGCGATCGCATCGATTATAATTCATTGCAATTTTGATCATTGTCGCGATCGCAACTATAAATCACAACACAAATCAGAATTAATAATCTGATCTAGAGTATTACTTAAGAATTGACGGCACTAATAATAATCATTTAAATACAATGCAGAAAATGGAGGACCAAAAAATGTTGCAAGCCACGCTGAAGGAGAGCGATCCCGAACTCGCTGCGATCATCATAAAGGAGAAGCAGCGTCAGCTGGAGGGTCTCGAGATGATTGCCAGCGAGAATTTCACCTCGGTGGCTGTGCTGGAAAGCTTGGGCTCCTGTTTGACCAACAAATACTCGGAGGGTTATCCCGGCAAGCGGTAAGTCAACAACTATCTACACACCTGGACAGTGAATTAGGTGTGAATTGTTTGTGCACACTGAATAGGTGCGAGTTTCATTCAATTAATAAAATTTTCATTTCTCAATTAACTTTGTACTCAAAAGGTACGATTTGAATATATCAATTATAATACAGACTTGACTGAGCTATCAAATAATACTAAATGGGCCAAGGACATCACTACAGGGCTGGGAATATAAGTTAAAGTCTTCGAGCTTAGATGAAGGAATAAATTAACAATTGCATAACCACATCAATTGGCTCAGAACTGCTCTACAAATGCTCTTAAGCCAGAAAAAACATTAAAAGCCACGAAGGATTCATAGAAACCGTATCAGCAATCGATAATCGTATGTTGTTATTGGTTAAAAGTGATCCTTTTTAGATTAGATTAGAACAGCAAACTTTAAGATGGGGGAAAAACTTTGCTTTAAGAATGCCAAAGGAAACGTTAGCCAAGTTATTGTCTTCACACCTAGTTTACTGTCCAGATGTGTATTTATCTATGCAGATCCATTTCTAATCTATATATAAACATCTACACACAGCTACTATGGCGGCAATGAGTACATCGATCAGATTGAGCGAATGGCTCAGTCGCGTGGCTTGGAGCTCTTTAACTTGGAAAGCAGCGAGTGGGGCGTCAATGTGCAGCCGTATTCAGGTTCTCCGGCGAATTTGGCTGCGTATACGGGCGTGCTGCGACCACACGATCGCATTATGGGCTTGGATTTGCCCGATGGTGGACATTTGACGCATGGCTTCTTTACGCCCACCAGGAAAATCTCGGCCACATCGATATTCTTTGAGAGTATGCCGTATAAGGTTAATCCGGTGACGGGCATCATTGACTATGATAAGCTCGCGGAGGCTGCTCGCACATTCCGTCCCCAGATCATCATTGCGGGCATATCGTGCTATTCACGTCTCCTGGACTATGGACGCTTCCGCAAGATCTGTGACGAGGTCGGCGCCTATCTAATGGCCGATATGGCACACGTTGCCGGTCTCGTTGCCGCCGAGCAGATACCCTCGCCATTCCAATACGCCGACATTGTGACGACGACAACGCACAAAACGTTGCGTGGACCACGTGCCGGTGTCATCTTCTTCCGCAAGGGTGTGCGCAGCACCAAGGCCAACGGTGACAAGATCATGTACGATCTGGAGGATCGCATCAATCAGGCCGTGTTCCCAGGTCTACAGGGTGGTCCGCATAATCATCAAATTGCTGGCATTGCCACCGCATTCAAGCAGGCGAAAACCGTGCAGTTTAGGAACTATCAGGCGCAGATCATCAGTAATGCGCAGACACTGTGCAAGGGTCTGATCAATTTGGGCTATGAGGTGGCCACCGGCGGCACCGATGTCCATCTCGTTCTGGTCGATTTACGCAATAAGGGTTTGAGTGGCGCCCGCGCCGAACTGATCCTCGAGGAGGTGGGCATTGCTTGCAACAAGAATACGGTGCCGGGTGATAAGTCCGCACTGAATCCGTCCGGCCTGCGCTTGGGCACACCGGCGTTGACCACACGTGGCCTGCTCGATAACGATATGGAGCAGGTGGTCGCCTTCATTCATGCAGCGCTTAACATTGGCGTTGAGGCGGCCAAAGTCACTGATGGTCCCAAATTGGCCGACTTCGCCAACACCCTGGCCGAGAACAGTGAGATTAAGCAGAAGCTGGAGGATCTTCACAAGTCCATCATCAAATTCAGCACCAGCTTCCCACTGCCCGGCCTTGGTTCCCTGTAAAAATTGCAAAGATTGCAAAAAAAACAAGCAACAACAGCCCATTCATATATATATATATATATAACTATATATAACTTTCTTCTGATTACTCAAAAATATTGTTTTCCAATCTCCAGTATGAATATATATGGTGATGTCCACATTAATATATCAATTTCATGATTAATCTTTAGTTAAGATATTAAAAACCCAACATTCTAAACATTGAAAACGATTTGCGTTTGTATTTATTTTTTGATTTAAGTTTTTGATATTTATTTTCGATTCAACTGGTCCAAGTTGCGATATGGCTATATACATATATGAATATAATTCTCTATATATATATATATATATATATATATATAAGTAGGTACACACGTAACTACGACTAACATTTAGCTACAATCCAAATTGAAACAATCAAGCAACTTCGATATACGTAAAAATTATGCACATCAAAACTTACTCATGTATATTCATATATATATATATATATATATACATATATCTTCGATTCTTATAACAGATCTTTCATAATACTTGGTCACATAGCTATATATACGCACACATATCAAAAACATAGAAAGTTCAGTACATCAACGACTCCTTATTGAATTTTTTTATTTTTAGAAATTTAAATAGCTTGTTTCTTGCCTGTATGGATATATCTGGACCATCTATAGATAACTTGGGATTTATACATTTTCATGCGAAAAATAATTCAAATTAATCTCAATTCTGTTAAACATACGTCATTCATTTATAGTTTCAAATCACAAGATAATTCAATCGATTTCTTTGCGGGAGATCTTTGATTAAAGTACAAATGAGTATTCCTATAAAAAAAAATATATTTTGCGATTTTATGTTAATTATAATGTGTAAACTTTATAAGTAAGAAAATCGTAGGCATATCTTATTTATTTATTTATACATACAGATAACATTTAGTATTTCTTTTCTTTCTATTACTGAAATTGCTTAGAAATATTTTTCACATTTAATCAAAGAAGTATTCATTCATTCATATATAAAATAGAATAATTATGTAGAGGTATTTAAAAATCGGTGTGCTTTTTGAAACCTATATTAGATATGCCAATAGCCTAATTGAACCTGTTCCGCAATCCAATTCACTTTTCCAGTTTTTCATTTATGGCATTTAATGCTGTTTTAGGTTCTTTCAACATTTTTAAGTGTGTAACAGTTTCGAAAATTGAACGGTCAAAGTTTTGATTAAATATTAAAAACAATTTGTCATGGTTTTTGTTTGAAATAAATGTCTTAGAATAATTATTTCTTGAACGTAACACTGAGAATGCGATTATTTATTTGAGTTGAAAATTTACCATGCTTTGAAATTTGCATTTGATCTTAAAAGAAGTTAAAAACGCAACTTAAGAGTAAACAATATTTGTAGTAAAAAATTCGTGTTAGTTATTTAAAAACATGCACATTTTTGCTGGAGCAATAAAGATATAGATGAAGGGAAATCTGTCTATATCTTTTTAATATATACACAATTTTTGATATGAAATGTGTACCTTTTCCAATATTGAATGGATTTCCAACACAAATTCGGTTGAAAGAAATTCGAGTGTATTTCAATTGGAATACGAAACAAATTTGACTAACTGGGGTTATACATATATATATATATATATATATATACACATAGAATTTATACAACTTTGACTGATTAGCTAATGATCTAATAAAAAAAATAGTACATCGATTATATATATGTCTCACTTTCTCTCTCTCTCTCTCGCTCTCTCTGTCTCTCTCCTATTGTGTGTGTGTGTTTGGCTATATTCGAGCTTAGTTCAATGGCTGATCGGGAAAATCGATTTTGGTTAGCTCCTTGCTCTGACGCGCATCGCGATGAAATCGGGAATTGTGCGTGGAAAGCGACCATTTCGTTTTGAAGTTCTTCATGCAGATGAAGCACTCGTGCTCCTTGCTCTGGATCTCCGAGTGCCTGGATGCGATGTGTCGCCTCAATGCATTCATCGACTGCAGTCGTCGCTTGCAGAAGCTGCAAATGAGCGCAACTCCGGTTGCGGCACTCTCCTCAACGGTGGCAACAGCTCCAGATCCAGCTGCTGAAACAAATGAATAATAACAATAATAATTAATCATTGTGTGAATAACAAAAGCAATACTGTACTCGTACTTAAGTAAAAAGTCGATTCGATTTAAGCAGGAAATACATATAGCTTTTTGGCTTTTATTACGTGTATTTTTTATTTGATTTTATGTTGCAATCATTTTCAATGAGTTTTATCTCTTTTTTCTTTTAGTAAAGGGCAGAAAATTTTAATCATATATATATACATATATATATATATATATATATATATATATTTATATAAATACATGCATATTTGGTTCTCTTCACATTCTTGTTTTTCATTTCATTTTCGTTTTTATTAATAAATTACACAAATACTAGACACAAATATTTAAATTGATTTTCGCTTTATTTTGTTACCCGTGCAGAGTTTGCAGGTTTCTTTTTCTGAGTTTTAGTGGGATGTTTTCTTGAATTCATCAATATCTTCAATATTCGGTATCTCAACTTGAGCAAATATAGTCGCTTTATACGATTCACTATAGTCGACTGCTTTAATTGCCTTTCGTTCCCTTTTTGCTTGCAAGTTGCTCAACTGACAAACATTTAGTTTGTGGCTTTCTTTTCTTTTTTTGTTGTTGTTGTTTGATTTTCTTTTTCCATATATAAAAAGATACAATAAACTTGTTTACAGTTAAGAACATCTATATGTGTAGTTACTATATATGTATATCATATGGCTGGCAATTTTGTGAGAACAAGTCTGTCTGCAAGGGTAAATCAAACTTCGGCATGCCGAAAGCAGTTTTTTGCTATTTCAGTTGTTTTTTTTTTAATCTGGTAAGTTTTCCTTGAATATATAAAATAATACGTATGAGTTGTTCAATAAACATTTAGCCTTTCAATTAACTATCGTTAGTATGTGTGTGTATGTTGTGTGTGTGTTGTGTGTTGGTTGTGAGTGTGTACAGTATACAGCTTATGACATGTATTTATATTTACTTAAAAATAGCCAATTAAATATGATATTATGTCTAAAGTGTAATATAGCCAAATAGTTTTGGAAATTGGAGAAAGGGGTTTCTAGCTTAAAATAACTAAACAATAATTTACAAAAGTTTGCTTAAGCAAAACCAAAAATAAAAAATAAAAGAAAAGAAAGAAGAAAATCTTTAAATGATTTTGTTTTGTTTTTTCCTTCAGTTTGTACAAGTTTGTGTGTGTGTGTGTGTGTGGAGGTATGTGTGTGTGTGTGTGTTGAGCAAAGTACATAAATATTTAAAAACATAAGTTGACTACGGCTTGCGAACTGTCAGCCTGCTCTGGCTTTGGCTCTAGCTCTCTCTCTATCCCTCTTTCTACAAATGATATACATATATATATATATATATATATATAAAATATATATAATATATTATACTAAATATTTGTATTTGTATTTTATAATAGTTAAGTTTAAAGTATGCTCTATTTAGTATATACAATTTTGTGATGTACGCAACGCACTTCGGCTAGCTAATTCACTAAAATACATCAATTAATTTCATTTCGTTTGATGTTGTTTTTGTATTTGTTCTGCTTTTTTCATCTCTTTTTTCTCTGGTAATATTTTGCTTTCGAATTCAATATTAGGAATATATATATATATGTTTAAATATGGAGAAAAGAAAAACCAGCTCCACTGACTGACTCGATTTGCTTACAAATTAGATTAGCCACAAAGATTCAAATTAGACACACATAAAGCACACACATATATATATATATACTACATACATATATATATATATATATCTGTTCACATAGATAGCGCTCACCGATCAGTTGCAAGCTTAAACATTTGATATTTTTATACATTTATCTAAATATTTGAAAAATTGTACGCATTTCATTTTAGTTTTCTTCTTTTTTCTTTTTTGCTGATTAATCTTGTTTTTGGCTAACAAAAAAAATAGAATTTGACTGCTGGATACTGGCAATTTTAATGCTAATGACTGGAAAAGTGGGTGTGGCTGTGGCTGTGTGTGTGTGTGTGTTTGTTCTTCTTCCTCTGGCTTCTACTGTTCACATTTGTTTCAGTGGTGCATCTTTTTATGTTTTTCATAAGCAAACATTTTTAGTGTGTATTTTTTTTTATATATTTTTTTTTTTTTGCATCTTGTTATTGGACGTAATGTTCTATGTGTTCTCTTCCCTCTTCCTCTCTCCCACACACTCTCTCTCGCTCTCTCTCTCTCTCTTTCTCTGTCTGTCTCTCTCTCTCTGTCTCTTTGGTGCAGTGCTGCCTCGTCTCGTTTCATCGCCTTTGTGAGCATCATCATCATTGTTTATTGTAAGCCATGCTGCACGGTGAAAATTGTCCATCAGTTTTCCGTTTTGATGGCAACCTTTTGCTCATGGGAAATGCGAATGTGCTCGCGCAGGCTGTATTTATTCTTGAAATTCTTATTGCAGAGATCGCATTTGCGCGGTGGTTGCGGGGTGTGTTGGGTGCGAATATGTCTCCAAAGATTCACCGTGGTAATAACCATTTTGCAAAACTGACATTCTGTCCATTTATTATTGGGTGAATCTAAAAATATACAGAAAAATAGAACAATATTATAGTATATTTGCATTGCTTTCACATTTCTTGTTCCATTTCTGTTTCCATTTTGTTGTTTTTTTTTTTTCAGTCAATGACATTTTTGTGTAGAGATAAAGACAGATACGAGCACTAGACAAACACTTTGGAGACATATTCGACACCAAAACACAATATATAAGATATATATATATATGCATACAAATGATAATCAAAAGTCATATAAACTATATATATAATTAAACTATATATTTAATAAAACATTAAACATTAATCATAAAGTAAGAAAAGATAATAAGTAAATAATATTTGCTATTAATATATTCTTTTTTTTCACATATATACAAATAATATTGCAATTAACAATACAAGCTTCAACTCTGCTATTAATAATAATAGCAGTTTATATTTTTATTCGTGTATAATACAATATTTAATATTTAATCAAGTTATGAGTGGGGAAAGTTGTCTTTTCTAAAATAGGCTCGATTATATTCTCAATAACAGAAACCGTTCAACTCTCCTTAAAGATGGCTTCGTTAACAATATTAAATCTCGATTAATAAAAGAACCTCAAGTCGAACGCTTTTTTGCCATAATTTCATCATTTTGCAAATAAAAAAATAAACATACAATTTTATTATGATGGTGTTTCAATCTAGTTGCATCTATTAAATATCGTTTTTGGCAAATATTTTATTGAAAAGACTGAAACAAATTAAAAAACCTTTTTTGTTACTTTATGTTTACGATTGGATTTCTTATATTTTGCTATAGACATATATATTTTTCCAATTTTACTACTTTCATCTTGCATCTCCATCCGAATTTCTGCCAAATTTATGAAGCCCTTTTTACATATATTAATTCTGCATCAAAAGTTGAAAATACGTATTTTTGAAATCAAATCCCGAAATTGACGTTTAAAGGTTGCCCAGTTTTGCAACTAGTTTGCTAGGTGTTATTTCTGGTCCTGCAGCGATTCCCATTCCCATTCCCAATTCTCAGCAGAGTTAAGATTAAAGATATATGCATATATAGACTGATTTCAAGAACTTACCGATGGTGCCACTGGATTTGATATCGGCTTTCACTGGCGATATTGAGACGGTGGTTGTGCCACCGGTTACCGCAACATTGGCGTCCTCGAGCACCGCCTGGGTGGTTGCTGTCGTTGTTGCCACACTCGCCGTGCCCAGCAGGCGTGCTTCAATTTGCAAACAATCACAATTAGTTCGATATATATATATATATATAATTGTATTTGGCGACTACTCACTCATTTCGATGGCAATTTCGGCATTCTCGTTCTCTGCCTGATATTTCTCCTCCATTTCGGATTCGGTTAGGATCTCGTATTCGGATGAGTATTGTGCCACATTTTGTGCGGCCGCCGTTGTCGCATCCTGTGTCGTTTGCGGCGTGGCACCGTCCGACAGTCGATCATCGACCTCGCTCACTATATAATCGGGTATATCCATTTTGACAGTGCCACGCAGAAATGTCATCTCAGCAGCTGCAACACAAATCAATAAGTTATTCTTCATCATAAGCCAAAGATAATCGTTTAAGAAAACTTTCAAACTGATTTCAACACTGGCCAAAAACAATAAAAAAAACCTTATAAATAACATCTAAGCCTCTAAATTGTTAAAAAGCAGCAAACTCTTAAAGATCATTGTACATTTTAGCATTTATAGAGGAACAAAAGTGATCAGATCTGCAAACGAACTTAAAATCGATTTATTAATTTGGTTCGACTAATACTTGGTATAAAAACTATTCCGCAAGACTTTTATAAATATTATCTATATAATAAAATAATGATAAAAATTATTCCTCAAGACTTTCATAAATATTATCTATATAATATAATAATAATGAGAACCGCTTTTCAGAATCAGAATTAGAGCCTAAATTCTAAATTTGTTGAACTGATATTGTTTGTGCCGGAATTATCGGATCGGATGTATAGTCAACACTATTACTTAGCTACTTATTTATTCTTATTTTATATTTTATTGCACAGTTGCCAGTACGTAAACGATTATCACAAGAAAGCTTTAACAAGTTAACTAAATTTCTACAATAATTTGTATACTATTCGAACTGCGAACCAGAAACGAATTTCGTTTCCAATTCAATCGGAATTTAATTTAAAAAAATATATATATATATTATATATATGCCTTGGCTTACTTTTGACAATGGTCTGCTCGTCCTTGACGGCATAGTCGACCGTTTCGGTGGTATAGATGTTGTCATCATCGTCGGAGAAGGTAATCTTGCGCTTCTTCACCTGGTTCGCTGTGGGCATTGTTACCGCATTGCTGATTGTCAGGTGCTGCGCCTGCGCTGCTGCCTGTTGTTGTTGTTGCTGCTGTTGCTGTGGCTGTTGTTGTTGCTGCTGCTGCTGCACCTGTTGTTGCTGCTGCTGCTGCTGCTGCACCACTTGCTGTTGTTGTTGTTGTTGCTGCTGTTGAACCGGCACCGCTTGCACCTGAATATGCTGAATCTGAGTGCTTTGTACATGATGATGTTGCTGCTGCTGTTGTTGCTGCTGTTGTTGGTTTTGCTGCACTTGCAGCTGAGCTATGGCAACAGCGTTTTGCGTTTGAATCTGCGTTGCTGTTGCCTGCAGCAGCGTTGCCGTTGGTATTTCAATGGTTTGTTGCTGTTGCTGCTGCTGTTGTTGTTGTTGTGTTCCATTCTGAACAATGCTCGCAATTGCCACCTGCTGCTGCTGCTGTTGTTGTTGCTCGTTGACGGCGCGTATTGTGCTGGGTATCGTTTTGATGAGCTTGTGCTCGCTAATTATGGGCACCACCGGCAACTGTGGCTTCTCCTTCTCCTCGGCGGTCAAGCCTTGCACGGCCAAAAGTTCGGCGGTCTGCAAAAACGATTGCAGCGCCTCTTGTTGCACATTTACCTCGCCCTAAAACAAACAAGGGAAAACAATCAAAAATGCTGCACATAAAATTTATAGCAGTCCAACTTCAACAAGGCGCAATCGAAATGAACAAAACAATTGTATATCTATATATATATATATATATATATGTTCGATTCGCGTTTAGTGAAGTTGGACTGTACAGTACTGTACCTGGTACATGAACTCCACAATGGAATTGAGATCCTCGAATTTGATAAACTTAAATATGATGACGGGATGCGGATGGGGATTCTCCTTGAAGATCTCCTTGAAATACGACGAGCACGAGGACAGCACCACTTTGTGTGCCTTAATCTTGCGGCCATCCACACAGAGGCTAACATCGACGAAGTCATCGTTGAGCCGGTGATTATCCAATGAGTAGGTCAAATGGCGCAAATAGTTATTCCAACGCAGCGAATATTGTTGTGTTGTAGCCATCGCTTAAGACCTTCTTTATCACATACACACACACACACACACACAACACACAACACACACACTGTCGCTCTCTTTCTTTCCCTTTCTCCCTCTCGCTCGCACGCAGAGTTTGTGTATTGGGGCCCCCGCCGCCCCCGTTGGTTGCAGGCAGGCTAATCCAATTAAGAGTTTCTTGCAGTTTTCCTTTTCGGTTAGCGCCAAACGCGCTGCTGCCACTGTTGCTGCTGCTGTTTATATATTTATATAGATATATATATATATATTCGATCCGTGCAATTGTGTTATTTAATTAGAGGCAGCAGTGCCTTTTTGGTTTGTTTATTTGTGTGCACTTTGTTTTGTTTTGTTTTCAGTGTAGTTTTTTTTGTGGCTTGGCGAAAAAGGGTTTGCAAAAGCCTTGAAATAACCACATACACAGTCCAATTTTACAATAAGCGCACGCACACACACTCAATATATTTATTTATTTATTTTGTTTTTCGATTTTTTTTTGCGCTTTGCAGCTATTCATTTTCATAGTTTTTCTCTCATTTTCCACGGCAAAATTTAGTTGGTTTTTTTTTTTGACTACCGAATGTTATTGTAGCATTATGTTATACCAAAATATGCGTGCTATCGTTACTTATCGTTTGCTATCGCTTGCTATCGATAGCACCATATGTTAAGCCTAACAGCAGCGGCGCCTGTTAACTGTGATTACTACCACTGTACAATAGATGGCGCCCACTCAATGTTAACAACAATCAAATAACGCTCAAAATCAACATCAGCAATTTAAATTCAATTTTATTTGACCAGATACAAAAAAAAAAATAGCAAAAACACTTTCATATAGTAATAAAGAAAAAAAAAATTAAAATTAAATAAACACACACACAGAGATAAAAAGAAATAGCAATGTATTAGGGGGGGTTGGGGAGGCTAGGCATGCTTAAGACAAGAAAATGCGCACGGCCAGCTTATAAACGATTCGCAATAGAAATCCATAAACGATCGCACGGAATAAACAATCCAAGACGTAGAAGATCTTTATGCGCACCATTGCGCCCCGGCTGCTCTCGGGACTCTCGTGCAACAGATACTCCTTGGCGCCCCTAATGCCATTCCGAAAGAATTTCACATAGTCGATAGTCGAGTACTGCATAAAACCAAAAATCGATCTGCAAAAACGAAATTTTTTATTTTTAGTTGAATTTTGCACAAGATAAGATTAGATAAAACTTACATTTCGTTTTCGGGCACTGAGTCGTGTAGGGACTTGAAGTTATCATTCTGAAAATGCCATTCGGTGATGGCAAAAATATGCAGCGCTTGAAATGCGGCGAAAATGCGACGTTGCAGCTTCAAAAGGCTGTGGTAAACAAGGAAGGTAAACAAAAATTTGATAAGCAAAGTGGCATCAAGAAAAAGGGAAAACTTATCAATTTCTGTTGTCCAGTTAAAAACAAGTAAGACCTGAAATGTACAGCTTAGGATGTGCTTCCGGCACTACTTACAATGGCTTCTCATTGGTCAAGCGCAGCAAGAAGTCCACCACAACGGCCATCATAATGTGCATCGTTATGAACTAATTGGAATGATGAAGAATTAGGGGTACTTCGATTGGGGCATCTACACGCAAACTCACCCGCAAAAAATGCAATACCGGACACATGGTAATGCTCCCACCTGGCAGCCACAAGGTCTTCTCGAATGGATTCTGTCGTATGTAGCGTTTACCAATGTCAATAACCTGCCCCATGGTAATGGGTGATATATTTGCTGTGGCACAGTTGAACACATCGATCGGTTGATCCTTGACGGGCGCCTTTTGCAAATATTTGAACGAAGACAAAATTAAGCCACGAACAACGACATCGGCGGGCACAAAATCGGCCACGATATTCGGATCACAGTTTTGGGAGCGTAAAATGCCAACGGCACAGGCAACCAACATGCCCGTGGGTCCATTGAAATTATCCGCCCAACCCGGCACCGGTTCCTCCAACGTTGAGATCACTGCGGCAGACATAGCGAGAGAGAGATAGAAAGAAAGAGAGAGAGAGAGAGAGAGATAGATTAGCTCAACACTCGATATAGGCCCATATGTAGGGTCTTCTGCACTTCTACCGAAAGCTGTACCGAAGAAAATCAAAGAAAATGAAATGCCTAGCAATACCGAGGATAGATTAGCTCAACACTCGATTTAGACACATCCAAACGGTCTTCTACACCTCAGCTTCACATTATTTACTAGTCCAAAGCAGAAATTGCAAAATAGGTTCCAAAGACTACCGAATAATATCGAAAAAACAAAAAGTCGCTAGCACTACCGAGCCAAGCAGTACCAACTAAAATTGAGCAATACCCACCGATTGAAGGTCTGAATATGAATATGGGCAGCTGATCCTTGTAATCATTGGCCACATGCTCGGCCAAACTCTTGGTGAAGGTGTACGTGTTCGGCTGAAAGTTGCCATATCTGCAAATACAAATATTTAGCACTTGGTGCATTAATCAATCAATCAATCAATCATTGCTCGTCAAACGGACGCACTTCAAATTGAAGACATCGAGGGTTTCCTCATCGTAGGTCTCGGCCAGTTTGATGGTGGTGCGCCAATCAGCATATGGCGGATAAATGCGCTCCTCCACCTCCAATTCGGTGGGATTCGAATATGTTGTCGAAACATGTACGAAGGCCTTCAGTTTCTTCCAGGTCAAGGCGAGCTTGATGAGCTCATGGGTGCCACGGGTGTTCATCAGAATTGCCTCGCGCAACGGATCATCAAAACTGTTGACCAAAACGAACATGATCTCATTTCACGGGGTTTCACAGGCAACATAAAACTAAAAACACTTACCGCACCGAGGCAGCCGAATGATAAACGATGGTCACATTCGTCAGACGCTTCAGATCCGATTCGCTGATACCCAGTCCCAGTTTGGTAACATCTCCGCCAATTGGCACCACCTTGGCGAGGGTCTGTGGCTGTTCGCGTCGCAATCTTTCGTATAGCTTGCAATTGAGTAACGCCTCCAGTCGCGTCTCGATGGCGACACCCTTCTTGGGCCGCAACAGCACATAGATTCTGCTTAGCGTTGGACACGAACGCAACAGTTTCTCAATAAGTGCCTTGCCAACGAAACCTATTTTGGTGTTTCATTTTTATGTGTACATGGAACATGCAACAAGCCAATTGAAGGAAACACATACCCGTGCCGCCAGTCACAAAGATTTCCTGATCCTTGAATGCCGCTGATATTGAAATTGACATGTTTGTCTCGCTCGGATCGATAACCAAATGCAATCTATCCACCATGAGCACAGTATTCGTTTCGTCGATGAACGACCGAAGTACAACGGACAAAACAATATGGAAATCCGTTTCGATTAGCCCCCAAGTGCCCCAATGGGTCACTTTGATGAATATTCAACCACAACCAAAAAAAAAAAAAAAATTAAGTCAAAATGAAATATAAATAAAACTCAGCAGAGTCCACCTAATTTTTCATTGGCAAATGGCAAATCATTTCTAATTCTTTAGTTTGTTTTTTTTTTTGTTTTGTTTTTAAAGACACGTTCTTATTTATTTTATTGCTGAAAAGTGCATATTTTTTTCTTCTTTGTTTTATTAACTTTTTATTAATCTTTGCGATATGAGTGTATTTGGCTTAAAGATAGAAATTTTTTATTAATTTTTTTTTAAATCGAATTAAAACTTTATTTATGATAGTGGAAGACTTTGGAGTAAGCTTAAATTTGACTTTTTTTTAAGGAATAAAATACCAATATGGATATTCGAAATTTGACAAGACAAGTGAGAATGATCCAGTCGGGACTGCCCGCTCGGGATACACCCTTTATCCAACTGTTAAAAAAAACATATTCTAGTTTTATTTAGCAGCACAACTCAAGGTCTAAAATAAATCCCTAAAAAAAATCCCAACACATTTGCATATATGTATGTATACATATTAATGCACGCATACATTTACAGCAACTGGATGAAAAAAATGCTTGCCTATTTAGTGGCTGCTGCTGTGTGTGTGAAATAACGGTGGTCAATCCAAGTTGGTGAGCGCAACTAAAGAGAGCGGGAGAGCGATCCTTGATCTTGTGCAATGTAAAATACCAATTAAGAAGCGAAGCAGAGAAAACGAAAGAGAGCATGAGTTGCATTTTATGTTTTGGTTGTTTTTGACGCACTACAAATGAGAGAGGATTATTATGCATTTCCATCTTGTATGCATAAGTGCGCTGCGTCTTATTGGAATGGTTCCCATGGGAAATTCCAACTTCTCTGCACTCTGATAAAATTCTTGATCAACACATGGCAGTAACAAACAAAATAACTTTATGAAATACAAACGAAATATTTACATGTCAAATTTGCAAGAGAATGGAAAAGAAGCAATTTCGTGTCAAAAATAGTTGTGGAAGCTGAGCGAATGTGGCACAATGTTAATTTATAAACCATTTATTAAACACGTCCAAGCTCTTTCAAAACGATGCCAAGCGAGCAATTTTGTGGATAGCGTTAGAATAAACGGCACTTTAATCGCAGCGATTGCCTCATTTGCCTTTGTGGAATGGAATGGTCCACATTACAAGTTTAAGGTATGTACGTGTGTGTGTCTCTGCCGCTGCACTTCAGCAGTGCGGCGGAGAGAGACGGAACGCAAGCAAGCTGTTTGTGTGTGTGTGAGCTGCGAAAGCTTAGAGTTCACTGACCTCCCCACACCAACAATGATTCTGCAAATAGGAATACAAATAATACTTTCAATACTTGTTTGCATTTCACATTTTAATTAACATTTTCAGGCGTAAACTTATCGTCAATTCAATACGCATGCAATTAGAAAAGTGTGTACAAATACAAAAAAAAAAATAGAAGAGAAATACTAAATACGCAATACAAAAATATTCAACTTAAGTTTTAAAAGAGAGCGCAGTTGATGATGATGATGATGCTTTTGATGCTGTTGTCGTTCTTTCCTTTCCTCATCTCTCTTACTCATTTAAATTCTCTCTCTGTCTCTCTAACTAAACACACTTGTGAGTGTGTATGTGTGTTATTGCATTTGCCGGCCGGCAAAATGTTAGAGCGAGATAAATGAGCGTAAAGTTAGGCAAAGTCGCAGAGTGAGCAAGAGAGCGGGAGGGTGGATGGTGGACGAGAGAGCGCAGTAAAGTGGGTGGCTGGTGGCAGTTAGCAGCAAAGAGAAAGAGAGAGAGGGTAACAGAAAACAGAGTTGCTTAAGTTTTTTTTCCATCATATTTTTGTTTCACTTTGTTTATAATTACATCATAATTAAAAAATAATACATAAGGTTGAAATTTTTGCAAAACTCGCAGCTGTTGTTGTTGTTTTGCATATTTTTGTGTTGTTGTTTTTGTCTTTTGCTTGCTTTTCATTTTTGCTTTTTTTTTTGGAATATTTTCATCATGTTGTTGGTATGTGTGTGTGTAATAGATTTTTCAAGTGGAATGGCAGAAAGAGAATATATAGGTATATATATAATATAGATAGATGTTCTTGTCTCAAATTATTTTCATGTTATATTATTAAAAAGGTATATAAAAAACAAAAAAAAAAAAAAATAATTATGTTATAAATCATACATATATATATATATATGTATATATCTCCATGTGAAATAAATTAAATTAATGCTAGAGAACACAACATATGACGACGACGTGTTGATTTTTGTTTTTTTTTTCTTTATATGATGATTGTGTGTGTGTATGTGTGTGATCTTCTCGCTCTTCTTCACTTCTTTAGCATCTGTTTCTTCTGCTTCCACTTGTTGATTGTTGATGTTTTTGTTGCCACTCCACTTCACTCCACTCCATGCCACTCCCCACATTCCATGCAACTCCTGCTTAGAAGCACTTGCGGTGAACAATGGATGGTCCAGACTCATCGTACTCCTGCTTGGAGATCCACATCTGCTGGAAGGTGGAGAGGGATGCCAGAATGGAGCCACCGATCCATACAGAGTATTTACGCTCGGGTGGTGCAATGATCTTGATCTTCATGGTCGATGGGGCCAAGGCGGTGATCTCCTTCTGCATGCGATCAGCAATACCAGGGTACATGGTGGTGCCACCGGACAGCACTGTGTTGGCATACAGATCCTTACGGATATCCACATCGCACTTCATGATCGAGTTGTACGTGGTCTCATGAATGCCGCACGCCTCCATGCCCAGGAATGAGGGCTGGAACAGGGCCTCGGGGCAACGGAAACGCTCATTGCCAATGGTGATGACCTGACCATCGGGCAACTCATACGATTTCTCCAGCGAGGAGCTCGATGCAGCCGTGGCCATCTCCTGCTCGAAATCGAGTGCAACATAGCACAATTTCTCCTTGATGTCACGGACAATTTCACGCTCAGCAGTTGTGGTGAACGAATAGCCACGCTCCGTCAGGATCTTCATCAGATAATCGGTTAAATCGCGACCGGCCAAATCCAGACGCAGAATGGCATGGGGCAGGGCATATCCCTCATAGATGGGCACCGTATGCGAGACACCATCGCCAGAGTCGAGCACAATACCAGTGGTACGACCAGAGGCATACAGCGACAGCACAGCCTGAATGGCCACATACATGGCGGGTGTGTTGAAAGTCTCGAACATGATCTGTGTCATCTTCTCGCGATTGGCCTTGGGGTTCAGGGGTGCTTCGGTGAGCAGAACGGGGTGCTCTTCGGGCGCCACACGCAACTCATTGTAGAAGGTGTGATGCCAGATCTTTTCCATATCATCCCAGTTGGTCACAATGCCGTGCTCAATTGGATACTTCAGAGTGAGGATGCCACGTTTGCTCTGTGCCTCATCACCGACATACGAATCCTTTTGGCCCATGCCAACCATCACGCCCTGATGACGCGGACGGCCCACAATCGATGGGAAAACGGCGCGGGGCGCATCATCACCGGCAAAGCCAGCCTTGCACATGCCGGAGCCATTGTCGACAACCAATGCAGCAACTTCTTCGTCACACATTTTGTAAGCTGCAATATCAAAGTAAAACAAATTTGAGAATTAGAGAAAAATTAACAAAAATCAATTAAGATTGCATTATTATATAATATTAAATATTATATATACTTATTATTATATCACACTTTCAAAATAATAACTGCAACCGAACGATGAAATTCTTTAAACTCAACGAATCAAATTATAAATTTTGTTCTTCGTTTAAAAATTGAACTCGTTCTCTATCTCACTCTCTCTCTCTCTCTTTCTCTTTCTGTCTTCGAAGGCTAACCCCTGCACATAAAAGCAGCAAATTTAAAAAAAAAAAAAAAAAAAAAAAATGCCGGTGCAAAGCAAGCAAGTGAAGAACTACACAAACGCTCTCAAGTGTCTGTGTGTGTGTGTATCACAGGCACTTAAAATGGCCGCCACGAAGAAAAAAAATCGGAAAAAATAAGAAAGAAAAAAGTACGCTGATGCCGGCAGCTTTTTACATTTAACTACTTATATACACGAATTTTATTTGGTGATTTTACCTTTTTGTTTTATTTAACAATAAACGACGAAAATAATTTTAAGAAAAAACTGAATTGTATGTTTTGCAATTCAAGTTGAATAAAATTGAAACCACACTTGATTGTTGGTAGGAGGCGACGAGGCGATAGATTGACTGAAATGCAACCGCACCGTTTGACTGCCGAAAGAGGAATGAACAGACTGGCGAATGCCAGTTAACAGCTACTTCAAGCGCTGCTTTCAACCGACGACGTCGTCATCGCTGTGGTATCTATGCGAACACTGTCTGCTTGCTCGCTCGCATACAGCGAGTGGTGGCGCATGCGTGCGAAAGAGAGCGCACCACAGCACGCTTGGATTGCCAACTTTTGTGACCATATATGGTCATGTTTCGAAGCGCAATCGTCGAGAGAGACGGTGGAGAGAGCTAAAAATCATCGCCGCTTTCGCTCTTTCTCTCTCTTACTCGCTGAGCGACGACGCTGACGACAGTTGACAAATGTTGAAGGTTTTCTCCATTTTAGTGCGGCTCATTAAAAAAAAACAACAAGAAAAAAAACCGGCATTTTTGCATTGAAGAAATACCGAATAACTTTAATGACGTGATTCTTTGACTATTTCTGGCTAACTAAGCGTCTACGTCACTTGCACCTTGGGCTGCTGGCACACATGCAAACGCACATATGATGTTCATGCATGAATTTGGCAGTTACTTTTCAAATGAAGTTCGCCATGAAAGTTAATTGAAGCGTGGGAAATATAGAAAGTGTTTGCGAATTGAATTTGTGTGTTGCAAAGTGGCTAAGAAAAACTGTCACCAGTTCTTTCTTTTCGCTGCTGCTTCTTCTATTATTTCTTTTCTTTCTTTTTTTCGTTGGCCTTGTCTTAATTTGGAAATCCGCATTGGGCACGCCCCTCCACTAGATCGACACATATATATATATATAAATATATACATATGTGTGAATGTATATATACACACACATTTATACATATGTATGTGCGTATTTATGTCTTCTAACTTCTGGCGTTTATCAAATAAACTTTATATCTTATCGATCCACAAATTTTACGATAACACAAATTCTTAAGAGGATTTCCTTTCAGTAGTTATTTTGTAATTTTTTTTTTGGTTATTTCACTAGCGTGTCACCGCGTGACTTTTTGTTGTTGTTGGTATTGATTAGGTTTGGTTTTTTTATATCAAGAATGTCATTAATCGACTCTTGGACATTATCACACATATATATATAAATATATTTATTTATATACATATATATGCATGTCTGTATCTATATTCCACAAGCACTTTTATACCAAAAAAAATGTATTTGAAAAAAAATATATATTCGCTATTCACGATTCGTTTGCAGATTTAATTTTTGAGTGTTTTTGAAACTTTTTATATTTTTGATGTATTTTGTTGGATTGGCATTGATTGATTTGTTTGTTTTGCTGGTGATGTACAAAACAAAAACAAAACAAAACAAAAAAAAAATACTTACATTTGGTCTGTTTTGTTTAAAAGTAATTAAATAAATATAAATTAAGTCTTTCGGTTTGTGTGTCTTTCGTTTAGACGACGACTTAAGCTGGCTGCTTTTAACGGTTTTGTGTCGGGAGGAGTATCCACACAGCACAAGAACTCAAACTGTAATGACATGAAAACTGGTCGCCGCTTGCCGTTTTATAAAGCCGGTGTCCGTCCATCTGTCCGCCAGCCGGCAAACCGTATTTTAGCGCCTTATCACCAGGCTGCCAAGCGTTTTACCATATATGGTATGAATTCAATTTTTACCCCGTTTTTGTGACTGGCTGCGCCGTATCTGTGTATTTGTATGTGTGTCTGTGTGTGTGTGTGTATATGCTGCTCACGAAGAGTATTCCACAGCAAAATCCCTCCCCTATTACGGTTGACTCACTTTGCGCTCGCTTTACGCTTTGCACTGTTTTCAGAAATTTGTTATCAAGTGATTTCCGATTATCAATTCGAATCAGAATCAAATTAGTTATGATTCCTTTTACCTGTTCTTTCTACTTACAAAGTAACTGGCGTAAAGGAATTTAGCACAGCATATGAAGAATTTTACTAAATATTTCAGATAATTATAACACCTTTCTCAAGTTTTAATTTCGGAGTTGTGAAATGTTATGCCTAATATTAGCTTCACTTAAGGATCATATCAATAAAACCCAAGAAACTTGTCTCTGTTAATTGTCTTGCGCTAACAAACAACATAAATCATAGCAAAACTAAAACAATCCAATTATCTACAAATATTCCATAAGTAAGCAAAGATTGCAGGGTATTCACTGTTCAGCATCATTTTTGAGTTTTAAGCTCGATTTGTAACTATAACGGCGCCAGCCTAAAACAGCTGCCAGTTGATGCGTCAACCACCCGTTTGCGCAAAAGAGACAGAGCCTCACTCATCACACATATACTAGCACATACACTCTCTCTCCCGCACATGCATGCACGCGCAGACACAAACAAATGACAAGCACACAAAATGCTCATTCACTTGCTGCGCTCAGCGCGATGCTGACTCAACTCGGCTCAGAGGTGCAGAGGGTTTGTTTTTTTTATTTCTTTTTTAATTTTTTGTAAACATTTGCTATAGCTAAATGGTTAAACATTTGCAACTCTTTCTTTATTATGATTATTATTATTAAAGTGAATTATCGAAAAGATGTTTTTGATATTGCTGGCTAAGGCAAACAGTCGAAGCCGCTCTCTTTCGCTCTCACAGCTGTGTGGAAAAGTGAAAGAGCGCAGTGCGAGTGGTCGCCGGGCTCAAGAGAGGGGAAAGTTGCAACAAGCATGCACCAGTTTATACATGTATGAGTGAGTGTCTGTGTATGTTTACATGCGTGTGTGTGTGTGTGTATGTAACGGCAACTGCTCATACATGGCAAACGAAGGCATTCCATTGGCAATCATGATTTTTACTATTGCCGGTTGACTAATCATTGTTTAAATAATTGCCCATTTTTAAATCAAAATGACGCAGAAATAGTTAACAACATTTCAAAAGCAACGCACGCAATTTATGTGTATGCATGTGTGTGTATGTGTGTACATAAAGCATAAAATACACACGCACTCAATGACAGTCACGAGCATCGGCATAGACAAAAACAAAAAAGAAGAAGAGGACAGCGCCAACGAGAACGAGAGAGAGAGTCTTACGCAGACATGTTCTCTCACTGCGAACAGCATAAAAAGAAAACAACAGAAACTCTTGGCACAAGGAGTGGCAAAAATTACGTTGCTCCACACTATTAGATCGCCATTTATATACATATATGCATGTGCTGTGTGTTATAAGTGTGCTTATGAATTTGCAGTTATTTGATTCATTTGTATTTTGTGAAGAAATCGAATGCAGACGGGCAGCTGATTGGTTGCCATTCGGGGAATTCTTATTGGCAAAGGCAGACGCTCAGTTGGAAATGGGAGCTTTCCTCTCGCAGTTTGTCTCAGCTTTTCTGTTTTTAAATTTTTTTTTTTCATATTTATGCCAAGTCAAAATTAATGTAATTCTCATGGTATTAACTGTTATTCGCAAGCGTCAGCAATCGCATTCCATTCTCTTCTTCGCTTCTTCTTGTTCTGCTTTCGTCGATAAGCTTTATCGCATTTTTATTTTGTAATGAGTAAGGTATGGCAAAAGAATTATAGTCATAATTTACATGTTACTATATTTGATATGTAAATACAAAAAAAGTATAAAAGAAATACATAAGTAAAATATGTATGTATAAAATACTATGAAAAATATTGTAAAATTAGTTATTTAAAAAATTGCATATATTCTGAAAATATGTTTAACAATTGTATTTAATTGAACACATCATTTCTAATTTCTAACCAACATTATTAAATGAAAACTTAAATTCTGTACACTATTTCAAAATAATTTAGTTCGATAAAATTAAATGCTGACATAGAAAATATTTGTTTATTTTGCGTATTAGGGAATTTAGTGAATTTATTCACAATACAATTATTTACCGATTCAATGATTTTAATTAAATCGAACTAATTAGCATGAAATTTAAATTAAATTGTAATAAAAGCCACTAGTTTATTGAACATTTAGTTCTCGTCACGCTAGAAAACATTTTGGAAAGGCAAATGAAATATTTCCAATGCAATCTTTTAGGAGACATTCAAACTGAAGATATGTATTTTGTATGTGTGTGTGTGTGTGTGTGTGAAATGACCTTGTCGGTAGGAGTCAAGGGAGACAAGTATGTACACACAGCTGGATCTTGATCGAAACTAGAAATAATTAAAATAGCCAAAAACGGCACATTTACTGCTGCTGCTGCTGCTTTTGCCGATGACTTTGAAAAAAGCAACAACAACAATACAAGCAGACAATCAGCAGCAACAAGAGCCATGATCAACGACCTTTCTCCAAAAAGTTCGAAGCTCGTCACGTTTTCTACACATACACACGCAGGAAAGCTCATAGAGCAGACTTTAAGTGGAGGGGAGGTGTAAACTGAGACGAAGACAACAGTTACAAGCGCAGTTCCACTTGCTCAACAACATCCACACTGCATATGTGTGTGTGTGTGCACTAGGCACGCACTACTACATACAGTTTCGGTCAAAATAATAGTAGCGCTGTTTCTCAATATCACATTTAATGGTAATAGAATTGAAACCTCTTAAAATTCTTCAATATGAGGTAATATTTTAATTTTGCAAAATAAAAACTGTTTGATTTCAAATACAATGATTTCCAAATAATAAATGTAGTAAAATATATAAGCACCTATATTATTAAGCCGCAGGGAGTGTTGAGAAAACCTCACACTATTATTCCACTACTTTGTTTTTAATTATTTGTCAAAGCATATGTGTGCACTACTTCTATTTTGACCGCAGGTGTATGTGCATGTGTGAGCTCGCTCGCTGTTGAGCTGAGTCTCCAAGACTTGTGGCTCAGAGTCAAAGTCGCAGCCAAAGCCAAAGCCATTGTCAAGGTCATTGAATGAGAAAATTTTTACGTTTTTTTCGCAATTAATATGGCATTTAACGCGCATATGCGTATTTGGTATTAATATGCATGCATGCACACTGCCCCGCCCTCGCCGCCCCTCCTCCTGCTTTTGGTCTGAAACTGAAAACTTGCACATTTTCACTACAACTTTTGTGTGTATGTGTTGCTTTTTTTTTGGCCACAGACTTCGCATTCAGGTACGACCAGTTTCGACCATGATAATCACAGCACCGAAAATCTCATTAATTGTTTACTTAATTGGAGTGTGATACGTGAGTGGGATTCGCCTAACAGTCCCATTTGGACTAGTTTTTTTTGTTATATACATATATATATATATATACTTATATATATTTTATCTAACTGTTTAAATAGGATTCTTATACGATATACTAGAACCTGGTTGCTACACTCAGAAAAAAAGAAGGTCCTAAATTTTAGTGAATTTCCCTAAAATAAAGACAGTTTTTCTATAAGTCGGAAATCATTTATTTCGAAGTTTTACATTTTTCTACATTTTCGAAATGTTTTTCAGGTATAATCATTCATTTAACAACACTATTTATGCGCTTTCTTACCAATTTGAGCATACCAAAAGATCTTCATGAAAATACGCATTTATGATCTTGGTTCGAGTCGAATGACTGCAATATATTTAACGTAAAGTGGGAGGGGCTGTGGTTATGGTTGGTGGTTGGGTGTAGGGGGTAGGGGTAGGGGTGCTACTTCTTAAGAGTTAAGTTGCGTGCCATAATTACCGGCATGAAAATGTTAATAGTAAGTACTCAAATTCCAAAAGAAAAAAGTGGTTAATTGTTCGCCTAATTGATGCTGATTAAAATGCAAGCGGGCAGCCGCTAAAGATGAGCCCACATGCACGTACATATGTTATCGATAACATTTAGATTAACGGGTAATATCGAGTGTACTGAGAAAGCGGATCACAAAACCAGTTGAACTCTATGAAACCCATTTGGATTAAGATATTCAGTTTGAGCGCGCTTTGAGCTCATTTAATTGATTAAGTTTTGCGGAGCATTCAAAAATGTCTCGTCTCTAATTGCCAGCTAACGGGCTCATTGCGTGTTGAATGAGCGGAGGAGGAAGAAGAAGAAGCAGAGGCAGCAGCAGAGGCAGAATTTAAAGCGGCTTTTGGGAAAAAGTGAAAAATGATTTTTTATTGTTTATTGCGAGGGGCGTCAATTTTTCACAATTTCACTTTAATGCCAATGTACGACTATATTTGTGCGTGGCTCTTGCAACTGCCTCGCCCCTCCCCCTCTTTCGCACTAACAGTCGCTCCATCTATAGATGTATATTGTTGTCTCTTTCATTAACGGTTGTCCATCCATTTCGTTTTCGGTGGGTGCGCATTTCACATGAACAAAATAATTAGCCAATTCCAAAAATGTTTTGTGGCCAGCAACAACAACGCCTGCAGAGAGAGAGAGAGAGAGGGAGAGCAAATTAACCCAACAAACAATATGTCCAGCAAATAAATGATATTTATAAAACAAATTTCTTATGTTTATTTCTGATATTGTTTAAATAAAATGGAAAACAAAATGTTAAAATATTCATGGAAAAAAAAAATTGTTTATACAAGTGTTTATATGTATTTATGACAAGCCACAATATTTGTTTGCTGGGCGAAGCCAAGATACAAATTGCATTGAGTTACTTTTTCGTCAGACAGCAGTTTGTGTTGTGACTGGTGTAAAGAGGTGTGGCAAGGGTAGAGAGTATCGAATGTTGTATGTGGGGAGGGGGGATGGTAAGGTAGTCTAGTCCCGGCTTGACTAACTGGTAGCTGCAGTAGCTGCGCAGCCGAAGGTGTTAAAGCAATTGTACGCGATACCTGTATAAATATGTACATAATTATATTTATAAATATATATATATTATTTATGTATATATGCTAGTTACACTGTGGGAGTCGCCAGACACCCGTCTGAGTACCACTTTTATTTGTTAAATTTTTGTTTGATTTTTATTTCTAATTTCTTATTTTATTTACTGCGCTGCATCAGCGTCGAGGCGAAGCGAAACCGATGCCTTGAGCCGTCTGTGTCTGCACTCGATTTTCCATTATTTGTTGTTGTTGTAATCGGTGTTTGTTGTTGTAGTTGCCGTTGTATATTGCTAGCCATTTTTATGTCTGCCTGGGCAGCGTCAGAGTATCTGATTGGCTATCGAGGCTATCAATCTCGCATGCGAACTGCGAAACAAATTAAGAAATGCAAGTGAGATTTGCAGTCGAACATAGTCGACTGTAAGATACTCTGTTAAGACTTGATAAGATACTTGATTAAATGCTGTGACTCTCAGAGTAGCAAAAAACATAATTAAAATAACTATTCACAGTCGATACAAAATATACAAATATACAGATTTTTAAGGATTTCGATAGCTCCCTGTATATCTAAAAATCTTGCTAACAGAGTATACATTTTATAGATATATATATATATATATATAATATTAATATTAAAATTAACACTAAGACATATATAAGTAATTAAAAATAATAAATATTGTCACTCGTATCCAAAATGTAATTGCTCAATGAAACTGGCATTTCTAATTCTTAGAAAAACATATTTTAAACATAACCTCAATCAAGACATCTTCTAAATAATTAAAGATTCTTCAACCGGTTTTCTTTATGATGATTGAGTATTATGAGTTGTAATCGGTAGTAGTAGAAATATTCCCCTTTCCGCTCATCCACACACACACATCCACACACATATTTACACGTTTCCACATATTGAATACGATTCAAAGGCGACGTTAACGTTGCATTTGTATATGGCCAAAGCAACATATTTGCATGGTGAAGTAACTGTGACAACTAGAACTACTATAAATTGAAACAGAGTCAACACTCGCTATATGCGCCATATACTTTTATTCATTCATTCATTTAATATTAAATTTCAGCATTCTGCTAAATAATCACCTCGCTTACATTTGCAAGCAGACCTGGCGACTGTAGATGGCACCACTTTATATCCCCCCCTCCCCTTCCACAAATAAACATTTTTTTCTAATTGGAGAGTGAGTGCATTTTGAGCGGCTCATTGCGTTCCACTTGGAGCGAGTCTTCACTTTAACGGCGTATTTAAAGAAGGCCGCGCAGCCGTAAGAATGTGGGTTGCAAAAACAAAACCTTAAGTGGTTTTTAATGAAAATGAGTGAGTGACGCCTATGTGTGAGCATGTGAGTGTGTGTGTGTGTGTTTCTTATACTTATGTAGCGTGTACTGGGCACATGCAAATATAAGTGTAGAGCGTCGCCCACACACACACACACACACACACACACGCATACACAGATTCACACACACACACACACACACACATAGGCACACGCGTTCTCATTCCCATTTCCATTCCCACTCGCAGTAATGCTGCTGTATCCATTCCAGGTGACTTTTGGGTCGGTAACTTTTCGCTGGGTTGGCCCGTTACGGTTCAGCGGCAAACAGCTGGGCGTGCGTCTATCTATATATATATATATAGATGTGTGTGTGTGTGTGTGCGTGTGAACAACATCAATTAAACAAGAAATTCAAAACAAAAAAAGAAGGAAAAAAATGGAAGGCATTTCTTGCTCCATTTTATATCTATGCACCTCAGCAATTACACAAATTGAAAAAAATATATAAAACGCACATGTCTTTAATGCGTGTGATTCGTGTGTGTGATTAGGTGTGTGTGTGTGTGTGTGTGTGTGCGTGTGTGTGGTGTGACATCAAGGCTTGATGTGCGTGCAACAGGCGTCACCGAAATGGTCACACCTAAAAATAAAAAGAATAAAATAAAATAAAAATTAAACAAAAATTTGGCTTAATCACACACCACAAAATTCTTATCATATTTTTGTGTCAGTTGCTGTAAGTTGAGATTTGAGGGCATTCCAAGCATTCCAATCAGCGGATATGACGCTCATCTATAACGGAACTCTGGAGCTCGCATGCCTCCTATGCGGGCAGCAAAACCAATATCAGAACAAGAAACAAATGTTTTGTTCTCTTCGTGCCACACTTTAAATGCCCTTTCTAAACTATGATTATAATTTTTTTCTTCAAATAGGCCTAGAATAAAACTCATAGCTAAGTTTTGGCAGAGCTTGTTTTACAAACTCGACAGCAATTATCAAACTCGAACTTCTGGCAGCGTATCGAAGTACTCAAATCACTTAGAAGTATCGCTTACAGTTCCAAGCATGCCTTCCACTTGAATACAACACACAAACACACACACATATTGAAAGATATGACAACACTTGAGCAACGCTAGGGGCGCCTTTTTGCTTTTATCATGGCTATAAATATGTAAGCACTCACATCCATTACAGTTGGCAAAGCGCCTATAAATAATAACACAAAAAGAATTCACAGCAACAGCAACATGAAGAAGAACAAATACAAATATAACGATTAACTAAAGTGACTGATAAATATTTTGTTTTCCAGCGACTAAATAACAAATATATAAAATTAATGTCCATTTCATTTGCTGATAACAACACAATGACTCAAACTTGAAAACATCCCAGCAGCGCACTAGTGAATGACCCCTCCCGCATTATCAAAAGCATTCTGTATGCATTCAAAAGTAATTCATGTTTAAATAAAATATATTTTTATGTTTAAAATTAAATTTGTTAAATGTCTTCAAATTGTATTTATTGTATAGTATAGTATTTTGCTTATGCGAGCCTGTAAAACGGATAAAAAAAGGAGACAGATAAAGAGAGAGAGAGAGAGAGAGAGAGAGAGAGAGAGAGAGAGAGAGAGAGAGAGAGAGAGAGAGAGAGAGCGAGAGGGAGAGGAAGAGAGGCAGAGAGAGTGAAAAAGCGAATCGTGCTTATCATTGGAATTAGACATTGACCATGGGAACAACGCGCGCTTAATGAGTCACCTTAGTTCGTCCCACACGGACATGGATAACAAGCTCGCCTTACACACACGGGCACACAAACAGCACATATGAAACTTTAGCGGGGCCAGCTAGAGGGTCGCATTGAAACATGACGCGGCAGCTTAATTCCATGTTACTCGAATGAATCATTCGGCTGAAATGAAAAGTACGAAATTCATTTAAGCTATTTGCATATGAAACATCGGAAAGCACCGCATCATCAAGCGGCAATAACTAAAACAATAACAATAACAATAACAGATAACTGAAACAACAACAGAATATAAAGCGACTGATGACGACGCAGAGGAGATGAAGTAAAAAATGCTTGCTGTTTATTTTTTGTACAATGGCAGCTCAAACTAGTTGAACGGTAAACAAAATAATAGGCGATTCCTCAAAAAAAAACATATGTATGTATGTGTGTTAATAATTGAGCATATTTAACACACAAACACATTAAGGCCCGGCTTATGTTAAACGAGCGAGCGAGTGAGCGAGTGAGCGAGAAGGCAAACATTCCCGTTGCCCGACAGTTGAGAAATCAAATGAGAACAGAGCGAGCACCTGTAGCCTTAACAGTCAGAATAACAAGAGCAGCAATAACAACAACAATAGCAAGAATAACAACACAAGAGCAATGTTGGCGTTGATTTGATGGCAACGTCTTCGTCTTCTCCCCATTGTTGACAGTTACGTTTGAAATGTTAAGAAAAACAGAAGTCGCAGCGGCACAAAATACGCTAAACTTGTTTTCAAACAACGGAAGAAACTGGCTGCAAAAATAAAAGACAATATACATAATGCTACAGTGCTGAGCCACAGCATAGAAACGTTCTCTTAATACAATTTTGTGTGTATTGGATTTTTTTTTTTATATAATCACACATATGTTAGCTATCAGAATGATATAGGCTTAAAAAAGCATGATCCCAGTCTTAATTTTATATTTGCATTTACTTTTTAATAGAAATATAAAAAAATCGTATTCAATTTATTTTTGTAAGTTGTTACATTTCAAATATACATTAATTTGTTAAGTTTTGTATAGAAAAATCGAGTTCAATTGTTGTGTGCAGCTACTTTTATACAAAGCGCAACTATTTAAATACCCCCAGTTGTGCACAGTTATTTCAAATAGTCTCACAAACGGTGCTTAGGCAGCTGGAAATGGGGAGCTACTAGCACAAACACACACACACACATACACGTGTACATGCATACAGGCATATGTATGTGTGCGTTTGTAATACATTCTTATGCATGTGCACGGCGGCCACTTTGAATCTGCAAGTCGTGATCCTCTAATAAGCACAAGATAATTAACATTTAATAAGCTTGCGTCATATTTATTCCAGTTCCCATTCACATGAGAGCTTCTCATTCCATCCATATGCCTTGAGCAGCGGCGCCTGCGCCACTTCCACTCGCACTAACACATGAGAACATGCGAAGAATTCTTGGACTAAAAATTGAGTAATTCATGTTTGCTTTCTGCACACTTTTCACTTTCTAATTCAGCAATGATGAAGATAGATCAAATAAACAAAAAATGACACTGACGCCAAAATAACAATTACCAATGACAATAAATTATTTCTTTCCACACTTCGATTTTGTGGTGTTTTCTTGTTGGTTGCTTCGAATGTGCAGTTGATTGCTGACTTTAAACTTGGGAAGAGCTTTCAAAATACATACATGCACACATACACATATATTTATGTATATATGTATGTAGGTAGGTTTGTATGCATTATGTACAAATGTGTGCTAAAAATAAAGAAGAAAAATAAGAAACAACAATAAGCAGCGGCAATAAGAAAGAGCGCAAAACAAACCAACGTTTTTTGTAGTTTTATTTTGTTTTTCGTGAATTTAATTTTTACTTTGCATAATTTATTTCGCTTTTTTTGCGCTTTTAACCGCACACTCTTGCGCGCACACACACACACGCAAACCGAAGCCATTGACATTGAGCTGCCTCTGCTGGCGTCGCTGTCGACGCAGCCGCATTTGGCCGTTGCCATTTTGAATAAGGCAACAACGTCAAGTTTTGTGTTTTTGATCTTTTTTTTTTGCGTTTTGCTGATTTATATCGAATTTTAACCGAAAATGTACATGTTGCAAAGTTTGTACAATAAATTGCGGCGCGCAGTCGCAGTTACAGTTGGCTGTGTGTGTCTCTGTTTGTGTGTTTTTATGGACTTCAAAATGTAACGATCTTCGAATTTCGAACAGCGGAAATTGACAACCATATTTCGACATTTTCGCTGAGAGATCGTCAAGCTTCAAAGCTAGAGATGACAGCAGATTCTAGTGACTTGCAATCGCTATCACTATATCACTCTCTCTCACACTGTCTCTCCCTGTGTCTCTCTCGCACGCACTGTAAAAGGCATTGCATCCGGCGTTTAACTATAGGCAGCAGTTTTATTATTGAGCCGCAGGAAGCCGCCGCAATTCAAAAGCTCCATTTTGGGCCGCACACATTTTCGTAGCCTTTTTCGTTGTCGTCGACAAATCTAGAGAGAACAAATCTATGTTTTTTTTTTTATATATATTTTCTGCTTTTTTTTATTGCAATTTCGACATCCGTTTGCATTTTATGCTATTTCTGGTTAACAATTTGCTAACAGCAGGTGAATTTTTAATTTAGTTTTAGTTTTATTGTTTAGGTTTTCTTTTGAATTCGCTTTTCCCTTGGGAGTTCGCTGAAAACATATGCTGAAAACCGTTAACTATATTTATAGCTGCAATCTTTACAACAGTTTGGCTCGTTTGCGAAAAAACGCAAAAAAACAACAGCTAAAAATGGCCACAATGGGAATTAACTAACTTTTTGTCTTTACTTTATTTATTTATTTTTTGTTTAACGGCAAACGAAAGACTTTCACTGGCTAATCAGAATTTCAGTGAACGTGCGACAAAACCAAATTACAACAACAACAACAACTGAAACATGAAAATTTAGTTTTTTTTTTTTCATTTCATTTCGATTCAATTATTAGGCAAATTTTTGCGAAAGTAAAATTTGTTTGCTTGAATAAGCCTTTTGATTGAGGTGGAAGAAATGTATGCGTAGCTCAGATATCAGATATCTGAATTGAAATTCGAATTTGGAATACAAAAGCAGCTGCAGCAGTAAAAGTATCTAAAGCGAGATACGTCCCAAAGAAACGCGGCTTCAAAGCAGAAAACCGTTTAAGCCAAATAAAAGACACAACAGCAACTTGCACTACTTCCATTCAAAGTAGCTGCCCCTCTCCCTCTCTCTCTCTCTATCTCTGTCTCTGTCTAAGTTGATTTCTTCAGCTGTCTTTCTCCTTTTGTATTGCTGTGATATAACCCTAAATCTATTGCATACTGACTGCATTTTATAGTTTTTTTTTTCTGTTGATTTCTTTAAAATACCAGCATTAAAAATACAGATTTTTGTTTTCGAAAACGGGAAGTGACTTGATTTTCACTCAAAGATTAAATGTTTATTTAAAAAAAATATATATGTAAATACATTTAATGTTTGAGTAAAAATCAAGTCACATCCGGTTAAAGATATATATTTTTTCTCTATATATTTTTTTTTAATTTAATCGTATTCCTATGAATTGGCTGCAATTCTTTTGTCACCCTGATATCCATTCACCCTGAAGTCCGAGAAGCTGATATCTTCCACGGTTGTAGTGCTCGCCATCAAAGAACAAAAACAAAACATAAAAAACTATCGAAGCAAAATGAACTGAAAATGAAAACTAAATAAAGCCATCAAATCTTCAGCAATGTTATAGATAAGTGATAGGAGCGATAGTAAAAAGTGAACTGCTTTGGGCCCCAGTCAAGGGGTTGAATCATTTAGCGATTATAAACATATTTCACACATGGGCGATAACCATATAGGGTCTCCGATTAGACCCAGTCTTTAACACTTGGTATTTTGTTGTTGTTTTTTTTCTTCTTTTTTTTCTTCGCTGTATGTTTTCTTTTGGAATTTTCGAGAATCGTTGGAAAACAGAGCGTGACGCATTGCATTTCCATTTCAGGGGCTGAGGCTGGAAAAACGGAAAAGTGCTTTCTGCACCGTCGCATCGCATCGCATCGCATCCATTGTGACCGACTAGACAAAATCGGATGCATTATTTATGAGTGGCAAACAGCTAAGCAGCTAAACAGCTGCCAAATATTTTGCCTATTAGACAAAAACAAAAAAAAAAAACAGAAAATCAATGCCCCTTTGATGCGTATGACTCATGGAAAAGCTAAGCGTCTGGGCTGCAAGATGGTTTTCCCCATTTCCACACCATTGTGAAAGTGGCACGTGCATGATGTCAAAAAAAAAAAAATATATATATATATATATATTTATATATATATTTATGCCTCTTTCGCTTTTATTTTGATGTATTCTTGTGCCCTGAAAATGTGTACAAAGGGGTATATTTAGGCAAAGGGTATGTATAGAAATGAAATAAATCGAAATCAGATTGAGGCGAGTGTTAAACATATATTCAAAGATGCAAAACAAACGGCACATTAACATCTTGCTATCTTTATAATCCTTGATTGATGATATATATATTTTTTGATTGATCAACTGTAGAAATTATATCCAGTCCCGTTAGTCATCTTATCGATCTGTCTCGATTAGCGCCTGCTTACCTAATTTTTGGCTGCTCAATTAACTTGGTATCTTATCTTATTATAAGTATCTGAATGATTGATTGATTGATGATTAATACAATTTGTACTAAAATACATTGTTAATTTCAAATAAATACTATTTTTTTTTTAAATTAATATGCTCAAAAATATGACAATAAGTGAAAACGAAAAAAATAAGACATGCGATTCCAGGGTATTCGGCTAGTCGTTCATTCAAGATGATAGACTTTGACATATATGTATGTATATATATATAAGTATTCATTCTTTCTGCTAATTTTTGCCAGTTTTTGGCAAGAATTGTAGGCCTCACCCAGTCGCTGCTGATATACTATCTAAATAGGGGTGATCAGAACCACCCCCAAGGAAAGAAAGTGGCTACACGCAGCTACTGAGGGTGGTAGCTGTGGGTAATGGGTACGATTACGGCTACGTTTGCGATTACTACCCAAAACTGAGGGTCGTCTCAATGCGAGGCGCAACCTTGAGCCGCTCTCGTGGGCGGAGGGGGTGGCGTTTCGAGGGTTGAGTGGGGAGTGCAGGGATGGGAATAGAATGCGTTCTGCGTGCTGTGTTAACGGGCCTGGGTTAACAAGGGAACGAGGAAACGAGAAAACGAGGGAACCGGGGAACCAACGAGGGTTTCCTTTTCGTGGGTGTCGCGAACAACCACCACACACAACCAGCACAACCACAATTGGCGAGAGGGTGGCTGCCAGCAGCAGTTAACCGAATCAGCTGTTGTCCGGGTGTCCCTCAGGGTGGTGCACGGCCAGAACCATCAATGAATAATGCAGCCCACATCAGTTTGCCTGTGGTGCAACGACCATATAATATATATATGTATATATATCTATTTATTTTATTTAATATAGAATGATATTTAAGTTTTAGTTATTGAACTTATTCAATCTATGTTTCAATTTACTTATGGAATATATATTATATATACGTATTCATTCATTATAGTCGTATCTAAATGTATTATTCAGTTAGTTTTTGTGGTTTTCCGGCTCCACAAATTCAGAACTTACTATCTACATATATATATAATATATATACATATATAGAAGATATCTCTTTTCCTGCTGTTGCTAATTCCTTTCGGTTCACAAATAACATTTTATTGTCCGAAAATTGGATAATTCCCTTTTTCAATCATGTCTATTTTAAGAAACTTAAGTTTAGTTGAAAAAAAAGTAAAAATCTATAATGAAATTCGATTTTGGTTGAGATCTATCTTTCTACAACTAATAAGCTCAGCTCAAGCAATTTAAAAAAACATGTTGTTCAATAGGAGTCCAAATAATGCACAAGCTTTTGATGGAGATCATGTTACTGCAAATAACTTAAAGTTATTGTAATTAATTTGTGAACGAGTCTAATACACGTTCCACAAACTAGTTTTTAGTTGCTGCAGCTTTTGCCACTGCAGCCGATAAAGTCACATCACAGCATTGCCAGTAGACCTTAGCGAAAAAGAGAAAAAAGAAAGAAAAAATTAAGAAATTAAGAAACTGCACTCCGAAAGCGATGCTCGGCTGGTCTCGACTCGGCCTGGCCTCGGGCTGGGCTCGGCTCTTCTCAGCTCGGCTTGGTTTGGCTTGGCTCTCAACAGCGACGCACAACAACAATCGCTGCCGCTGTTGTTGTTGTAACTGCTGTTGCTGCTGCTGCTGTAATGCGAGGCTTTGGCTGCGGGGTGTTAATTTATCGCAGTCCAAAAGGGCGTGGCGCCGCGACACTCAACTGGGCTGTGGCTGTGGGAAACGAAAAAAAAAACACAAAGAGAAAAGAAAAGAAAAGGAGTAACCCAAAACAGGCAGATTAAGAAACAAATGCTGCAATATGCGGGTGTGCAATATAAATATGTATGTATGTATTTATGTATGTGTACGGGTGTCATGTTCATAATATTAAAAAAAAAAACACGTCGCGAGAAATAAATTTGTAATGAGTCATGAAATATTGCAAAAAGTTTTTATTTTAATTTTTTTGGAAAAGTTGAGGATTCATTGTAAGCATTATAAGCAAATGGCTGCGCAGGTGTTTTCATATCGCACAACAAGTTAACTGATTATCACATGAACAACAAACACCTAATAGGTAAAGAATGAAATTATTTAACAAAATAAAGGTGCGATTTGTTAAAATAACAAATACAAATAATCAGCTGGCACTGCTCCATAGCCTTCATTTGAGCGTGTTAAGCGAGTGAAAAAGCTTTTACATTTGCGATCCAATTTCGCAAAACACATTTAGCAGATCCCAGCAGCGAAACACCTGAAATTACTTTTTTGCGCATACAGAATGCATTCGGCAATGAGTAGGGGTCATTCAGAAGTTCGCTGCTGGGATGCATAAAATATGCCAAACAGTAAATTGAAGAGAAAGGTAAAATGAATTTTGCTTGGGTAGAAAGATAACTCTGGAGTTCTGAGTGGGCTGTCGATTTACGATCTCCAGGTAGATTGTACATAAATAAGTATGTACATATGAATAATATATATATATATATATATATATGCATATATATAAATATGTGTGTGTGTGAGTGCTGATCAAAAAAGTCACTCACTGCGGAAATGGAGGCTCATTGAAAAGGCCAAACACGTTCACAGCACTCAAGAAGAAGAAGAAGCAGATATTAAAAAGGGAAATGCTGCATAAAGTGAAGTTGAGTTCACAACGTGAAATTCGTTAATATTCAACTGGCATTGCAAAGCAGACGACCCAAGGCTCCAAAGCAACAGAGTGGTGAAGAGACGGAGACGCGGAGAGAGAGAAAGAGAGTTTTAGGATGCCAGCAGGTAGACGGCAACGTCCGCTTATAATCGATTTACATATGTATGTACGTGTATGTGTATGTGTGTGTGTGCTTATACAATAATGAACAGCCGAAAATGGACATGACAGGAGACAAAGATTTAGTTGATGATGACGACTCACTCATGTGCATGATTTAATATACACGAACGTGTGTACATATGTACATACATACATACATACAGATGTATATAGATTTAAATGCCTTGCATGTACTATGCACATGTATGTGTATATATACATATATATATATATATATATATATATATATATGTGTGTGTGCGTGCACATAAATGGGTGTGTATTTTCCGGCATTTTGGATGACTTGCGCACCCACGCACAAGTACAAAACAGAAGAAGAAGTAGCAGGAACAGAGCCAGGTAGAGTGAAAGAGAGAGGTAGAGAGAGAGAGAGTGAGAGAGAGCAGGGCGAGTTAAGTTCAAGTTCAAATTTATTTGTATTATTTTTTCTTGTCTTTTGAGCGTTTTCCGGTCTGGTATCTTTTAATGCGAATGTGTTTGTGTGCGCCTGTGTGTGTGTGTGTGTGTGTATGCTTGTGGAAGAGTGCCTAACTATGCTAGACACATGCACACATATGCATGTACAGTGGGTCAAAAATGCATTTTCACAACTATACTTTCAAAGTGTCTGTGTGTCTTACATGTTTTATAGTGTTGCCTAATGTCATTTTTTTCTGTTTGAAGTCCAATAAAATTCAGAATTATTCGTTGCACTGCGTAAATGTTGCGAACATAAACATGCCATAAATTTCGAGTTTAGTCAAGATATTTAGTTAAACCAAAAAAAAGTGGCTTGTGCAAGAACTCAGTTTCTCACAATGTAATACTTTTTAGACTCACTGTTGCTGCTGCTGTAAGCAACTTTTAAGCGTGGCTTATGCACATGCGCCCACTCTCTCTCTCTCGCTCTCTGCCTGCTCACAGAGAGCAGCCGAGTGCAGCTCAGCAAATGCAATGCCAAATATGGTTATACTACGTATGCATCAATTGCCCAAAGCGGTCAATAACACACACACACACTGTCTCTTTCTCTCTCTCTCTCTCTCTCTTTGTGTCTCTATCGCTCTCTCGTTCTTTAACTCCATGCTATGCTTGGAATCCACTTGGGCATTTGCTGAATGAAAAGTTAATGCTTTTGGTCATGGGCAGCTGGAGCTTTTTCAGTTGCTTTCGACTCAGCTTCGAGTTGTGCTTGATTGAGTTATATCAAAAGAGATGAGATCAATTGTTTAACCTTAAATACGACTCTGAAAATGTGGAGCACACATACTGATGAACATATATACATGTACATACATATGTATTTATTACACACAAGCATAGATCTCAATTCTCCATATGGTCTGCTGAACAACATCAGCTCAATCCATCTCCCTCTCCCTTTCTCTCTCCCACTCTCACACACACCCTCATTTCATCTTGCTCACGCCCATTTGCAGTGGATTTCATCTAACATAACATAAAAAAAGTGAAAACCATTTGCGTTGTGTCTAAAAAAGGGCATGCAACATTTTGAACGAGATGCCACCAAAAATAAAATGAATGCGTAAAAAAACTACAACTAAAAGCTACACTAACAAAAACCAGCTAATTATAACGGTATTGCAAGCCAGCTGTGGACATGTGTACAAGCATATAAACATACATACATATGTATCTCTCTATTTACCGTTAAAATCAAATGCAGCTGTCAGTTCTGTGTAAATGCTCTTGCATCCCAGTTATGCGCACGCTCCCTTGCTCTCTCTCTCTCTCTCTTCTGTTTGTTTGAATGTTAGTGGGGTTGGACACAATTCGCCGCGAAATTTTGCCCAAATTGGGGCAGTTTCTGTTCACAGGGGAAATTTATCGTTAGGGAATATAAAAAGGGGGAAAAAAGAAGGTTTTTTGAGCAACAACGACGTCTGCGCTCTGCCCGCGCTCTCGCTCACTCTCTCTCTCTTTCTCGCTCTCTCTATGCATTTATTTTCTTGATTGCACGTGCAATTTTATACATGTGCTTTATTCGCTCATTTGCCGGCAAATTACATACTATATACATATATATATAGATACATATGAATTGATGTGCATTTTGAAGGTTATGAAGTAATAACACAAGCTCATAAGTTGCGTCTTTAATTGTAACGGTTGTTTCTTAGCCCTCTTATCCTTATCATTGTAATTAGATTGTGCCTCGGTTATTTTCACAGATTACAAATCAACGAATTAAGAAAGAACTGTTGCCTTAAGCACTCTTTCAATTTGGAGTTAAGTTGCTTACATCTGAGTACCGTTATGAATTAAAAACCAATCAGTTCCCATAGTCCTGTGATCAGACAATTCTATTACAATCGAAATTGATTGATTTGCTGTAAGATAATGTTCTGTAACGATAACCGAACTCTCGATTTCTTTGATAGCGACAACAGTTTTTTTTTTCAATCTAAAAGTTAATTTCTGCACCCGCACCCCATCTCTCTCTTTCTTATAGTTGCCTAACATTGTTCAACAGTTATTTACCAATTGTGAGCAGAGTTGGTCTAAACTTTTGATTTGTGCTTCTTCAGTATTTTTGCTTTTAGAAAAATAATTTATTATGTTGTTACGTTTTTGTTTCCTCGTTTTTTTCTGACTGATATGAGAGTAATAAAAAAAATAGAACCACAAAATTGTCGCAAGTGGTTGCTGTTTTTTTTTTACTATCAAGTCTACGTAATTGCCAGAAAAAAACCTCATATCTGGCCATGACCATAATTTGATAAGGGAGAGCAGATAAAACGAGCGACGTTATTAAAACATTCACATATCATGTTATTATGCAACAGACACCCAGACACAACTCGACATATTTTGAATTTGATTTGATTTTTTTTTTTTTGTTTATCTCAGACAATAGACGAATTCAGATGAAAGCGAAAACTATCTGAGCTCGTTAGAAAATATGACATCATACGTAATTAGTTACAAACAGGCAAAAACTATATAACACAATAAACAAATAACACTTCAATTATGTGTAATATATCCTGGCATATTGTTGATCAACTGTAAAAATTACTTTAGGACCGGTTAAGAATGGCCGACTGAGATTAGCAAGCCTTCAATGTTCGAGAACATTCGAAATAGTTAAATATTGGACCATTGAGTAGCCATAAAATCATGAATTGCTTCTAGCAAAAATATAATAAATAGAAAATAAATAAAAATACCCAACTCTCAATATGAGCAAGTCGCCCCCTTTATTTCCTTGTTTTATTTTGTTTTTTTGTGCCAGGCAAAACGGTAATCATAATTATCATTGGTCACCTAATCATCTAATCGTAACGCTTGCTGCCCAGATAAGATTCCGGGCAATAATGGAGTGCGAAGGAGTGCTGGGGACGGGGGGAATCGGTAATACCAAGCGGTAACTGTTGCCTAATCACACGAGGCTGCTATAAACTAATGATAAAAATAAATATAATAATACTGACATCGTTCGTTTTGCGGGGTGCTGTTGTTGAGAGGGGTGCTGTTGTTGGTGGTATTGGTTGTTCCCATGGCACAGTTTAGCCCTGAAACTTGACAATCGAAACTTGTGACAGCGATTCGAGGCCCGATCGCTCGAGTTTCTTGCTGGGGAATGTCTATTTTTGTTTTTAAATCATGTGCAACGTGTTCTTATGTATCTACAAGGCATGCACTCTATTTCGAGCCACGAGTGTAAAGCTGACCTAAGCTTATCTCCGCCAGAGCTTTACTAGCTAAATTAGGCTTGACTTGGATAAGTTGGACACTAGTGTCCAGAAATATATAGTATGCCACAAATAATTCTAGACTATTCGAAAAAAATAAAAATGTAGCAGATTAAGAAAAAAGTTTGGATTTCTTAGGAAATCGAATAATGTTTGAATTAATTGAAATTGAAAAAGTTAGCTTAAAACCATTCGCAGTCGACTCGAACTTTTCTGAATAAATTGAAATTGTTATGGTAACAAATCTGAGGTAAATCAGCAATCGGTCGGATATGGCTATATATATATCCGAATATACATTTGTATATATTTACCAACTCAATGCCAATTAGCAAATGTGTTTTTATTTAATCACCCAATTGGCATTTTATTGCGCTCGCATTATTTCCAATTAATGTCACATATTTGTATAAATGTAAATATAAAAATTCAATTGCTTGATAACTTTTCTTAAATATCCAAGCATCTAAGTCTAACTGTGAATAGATATTGACACAGCTTTGACAAAGCTATGGCATTGGAAAACTTGGCATTGTATTCAAGTAGTTTGTTTTTAAAGAGCATTCTTCGACAAGTTGTTGGCTTTAAAAACCAGCACAGTTTTCTCAATGTTAGTTAGTTAGTTTTGATACCAGAACTTATAATGTCTTTCGACTTTTAGGCTGAAATTGAAATCAATAGTGAAATGCTGTTTAAGAAAGTCAACGAAAATTGTTAAAGCATACTTTTACGAGAATTGTTTTGTGAAAAACCAAACTTATTCTTGACTATATTCTTACAGAGTTTAGCGTTGGTTGGGATTGGCACATAAGATCAACAAAGAACCCAAAATACTATTTTAATATGGGCATCTAGAATTCGTATATCATCGATGAGAAAAACGCATCAATTTGCATTCGATTATAACTATTTATATTAATAAATATATAAATATACCTCGACTTCTTTTCAGATTGCAAACTTTCTTTTACATTTTAGAAAAGTTGGCTCTAACTTAGCCTTAATCTTGCAGATTTTCGGCAACAAGGCGCGTTGGAATCGTAAGGACCTCCGTCAAGGATTATAGAGTCATCCTCCAAAAAGCCAAACACTGAAAAACTTCAATCATTTGGCAGCGAGTCAAAATCGTACGCAATAAAATGTTTTTTTTTTTTATATAATATATATAAGTTTTTCTAGGGTTTTATTTCCTTAATAAATTGTTTTTTTTTTTTTAGTTTTTTTTTTTTTAGAGAAATTCGAAAACATCATAATTTTGTTTGTTTTTTGTTTTTCTGTTTTCTGTATTTTTTTTTTTTTTTTTGAAAAATGCACGCAATGGAAGTTCCGAGCGCTTATAACCAAATTTAATATATATATAATTTTTGCAATGAAATAATGCATTTTTCACTCAGATAATTGTGTATATGCTAAAATAGATGAACTACTGAACGATATTTCAGTCAATGGAGCACAAAAATGTCTATAATTAAAATAGAATGAATGTAAAGAACATAATTATATTTATTATTACAAATTTCTCGTTTACTTTTCTGTTTTCTTGTTTTCTTTCTCTGAATTTTGTTTGAAGTTCCTGTCCAGCAGATGTTCAAAGCGAATATAGAACTAATATTTAAATAAATATACATACATATATATGTACATATATATTTATTTATTGATTGTTGTTGTTGTTGTTGTTGTTTGGTGATTTCTTGATGGAATCACAATGCACAATGAGGTTGAATTGCTTTTGCTTTTGTTATATGTTTGTTTGCGTAATGTTCATATCTAAATATATGTTTGTATTTCTATATGTATCTCACATAATTACCAAAAATATTTATGTATATATACATATATATATATATATATATAGATCTTCGTGTTTGACATATGCATTTCGATTACATTTACTCTTCAATTCTTTCAATTGTATTTTTAAATGGATCCGAATTTAGTACCAATTCTATAAAGTTTTATGTTTTATGGATATGTTTTATTTTGTTTTTTTATAAATGTTTTTTTTTTTTTGTAAATGGTTCGCTTTTGGATTGTGTCGCATTATTTTTGGAATGGAATTTTAATATTTTTGAACTCAAATAGTTAAGAAACTTTTGTTGTTTTACATAATTTTTTTTTTTTTTTAGTATAAAAAAGTTGTGTACAAAAAGTTTGGTTTTCCTCAAGTCTTTCAAAATTCTGGACTGCAAAAAAATAAAATAAAAAATAGACTAAGAAAAAGAAGATTAACCAAAATGGTATGTGCTAAGAAAGTGTTAAGGATAGCTCTCAACATGCCCACGCTTACCCACAAGTTATATAAGTATTTAGTATATAGTATACATAATATTTATGAATTGTATAATATTATATATTTATAGTTATTAAATGTATGCCTTTCTCATATATATATATATGCATATTTAATATTTCTTTTTTTTATTTTATTTAATTATTTTGCTTATTTCTTTGCTTTCATTGTCTGTGTATGTTTATGTTTATTTTGTTTATTCTTTTTGCATTTCATTTTATTTTATTTTGTTTTTTTTTATATTTTTTTCTGTTTAAATTTTATTTTAAATATCACGGCATTCAGCTGAGGTCTGATCTGATCTATGTATTGTTTTATATGTTTTTTTTTTTTTTGTTGCACATTTCTTTTAGTTTTCACACTCTTTGCTTATTGCATTTTTTATGGCTTTTTGCTATGCGTTTTGTTAACAATTATTCATATGATGATAAAAAAAATAAATTGAGAAAAAAAAACAACTAAACGAATCTAATTGAACTAAGTAATGCTTTTGTAAAATGAAATGACAGTGGCTTCATGTGACACTTAAGCTTAAGATTAATCAAATGCTTTCAAGCTTCAAGCATTGTTAATTCAAATAAGTTGTTTTTAGCTTAAGGTGAACTTAATACTTAAAAGCGTTCAAGAACTTATAAAGCTCGCCATAAAGCTTTGATGAGCTTTTCAATTTAGTTTGGGCGCATAGTGTTGTGAAAAACAAGTGAATAGAAGTAAATATAAATATATATGAATCCACAGCAGCAATTTTGTGAAGCTCCTGATTCAAAGTGACTTAAAAGCTTCAATTTCAAACAGACGTTGCTAATTGGGGGCAACACAGCAAGCTGCATGCAGCCTTTTAACAAATATAAAAATTGCATGTGTTCGCATCACTGGAAGAGCTTTAAGTTGTTAACTGTTTGGTTGTAAACTGTGTCTTGGATGGTTAGTGTTGCGAAACAAACAAGTGCACATAAATAGCTGCATGCAGTGTTGCAAGAGATGGTAGATCTCAGCTCGTAAAGCTTTCCAAGTGTGTTGAGCTTAATATTATTTTGGCTCATACATTTTGGGAACTGTGGATGGTATTTACTTAAAGATGATGGCTCCATCAAATTGTGCATCATAAAAATTGTTGCTTTTCAAAGTTGCTTTTGCTGTTTAACGCTGGTGAAACTTCAACTTTAATTTTGAGCTTGTAAAAGTGCCTAATTTATGGCATTTACTCTTGTTGTGAGCTTGATCAAGTGTTTTGCTGCGGAAACTAGCCAAACTAGACAAACTAGCTCGGATTAATCGTAAGCTTAAGTGTCGTTTGGAGCACACGCGTCATTTGTACTTAAAATATATATGTGTATATAGAGAAAATAATGATAAGACAAGCACCTTACTAATTTGTTTATGGGGGATGGGATTTCAAGTAGGGGCCATGATAGGAATTAAGAAAGCTTCATTTCAATCTTTTTTTTTTCTTTTTCGTTTTTTTTTTGTTGTTGCTTTTTTTTTTTTTAAGGGTAATCGTCACCAGCAATTGTTGTCGCCGTTTTCGGATTGAAAAGCTGCGCGTAAATGCGACGCAGTTTTAGAAATGGCGCCACCGGTGGCAACTGGATTAATTCTCACAAGCTTTGCATGCCAGCTGTGGCAGCTGAATCAGGACACTCGGTGATATCGGGTTCGATGTCGGTGCCATCGGTGCTATCATCGGCATAGCCATCGATTGCTGTGACGACGGCAGCGCTCTCGCTGAAATGCATTAGATTCGTTTCCATTAAACCGTTCGTTAGGCTCAGCGGCGGCGACGACTGCGACGGCGGCCCCTCCAAGGAGAGGCGACTGTTTGTGCTGATGCTGCTCAAGCTGAGCTGATCGTCGAAACAATCGATATTCACCACAGTTGCAAGTTCACCATCAATGCCGACAGCGGCTGTGTTGCTCTGCGGCATCTGTGGCAACTGTGGCAATACAACGGCTTGTGGATAACAGGATAGTTTTGCTGCTGCTGCTGCTGTTGTTGGTGGAGTGCTGCTCATCGGCACATCCTTGTGCTCCTTCAGTGGATGCTGCCTGGCATAGGAATTGGGATCGGGATTGCGATTATTGCTGCGATTATTGTTGGGCTTAATCGGCTTGCTGCTGGCAACCGTACTGGCCGTGGTATTATTGTTAATATTGTTGTTGTTAGGCAGTCCATCCATTTGATCAAAGCCAAATAATTTGCCTGTTGAAAGTATAGCAAAATAAAACAAATTTAAATAAAAGTTGTAAGTTTTAAGGCGAGATGATATATAAAATATGAAATTAGATGCATTTTTGTGTTTATATACCAATTTTGTGGAAATGCTTTGCCCATTGAAATATGCAGGAGTTTAAAGGTTTCAAAGGTTTTTTTTTTTAAACTTAATTTGAATTTGTATAATCTTTTGTTGGCCAATAGAAACGAAAACATTGCATGGTAGTTTTAACTAAAATTGCATTTATTTAATTATACATTTAATATATTAAATTAAATTTTATATTTAATTGTTTTTCGTTTTTGTTTTTGTTTTTCGTCAATATTTTTGCTTTCTCATCAGTTGAAAATGATAAATACTGCAAGTTATATGTACAGAACATTTTATTTTACTTTCTTTTATTTTTCTTTCTTTACATTGTATTTCAAGAACTCTGCCAAAGGTTTTAACCATTACAAATTTAATATTCTAACAATAAAAAGACAAAAAAAATATATATATATTTATATATTTAAACTATTGTAAATCGTTTCGGTTTAAATAAATTAAGACAACAAAAATAAGAAACAGACAATAAGAAAAAAATTAATGAAAAGCAAAGCGGCAAAAATTGTCAAAAGTATTTTTGGGTTTTTGTTTTTTGTTCTTTTTTTTGTTGTTTTGTTTTGAGAGCGTTTTGGTGCAGTTTTTGTTGTATTGTGGTCTGGCATTATAAAAAAAACTTAACGAAACTTAACGAAAGCAGGTCCTAAGCTCCATGCAGTTGAGCAGCGAGCAGCTTTTGATTGGCACTCGCATTGCTCTCATTTGCTCTCATCAAGCTCAGTGCTCAATTTACGATCGCACATACTGCGAATAGAAGAGCAGAGCAGAGGAGAGGAGAGCAGAGTAGAGAAGAGAGCGAAGAGAGCTTTTGCTGATGCTGCGCAACAATTACACTGAGCTTTTACAACGATTGTGGCTTTGGACAGTATTTATTTATTTATTTTTTCCTATTTTGTGATTATTTTCGTTATATATATGTATGCAGTACTTTAAGGGAAAGATGTTGATCAGTGTGTGTGTGTGTGTGTGTGTGAGCAATCAATTGTTATTTGTTTTTTTGTTGTTTTTTACAATTTGTATTTCCATGTCAAATATTCCTTTTATATACATATTAAAAATTAGAGCTTTTTGGGTTTTTTTCGCGTAATTTTTTGCATAATTCTTTTATTTATTTATATTAATTGGTGTTTATATATTTGTTGAGTTTTTTTTATCACTAATAATATAACTTTTGCACTTAAAAATGATTAGAGTTATTTATATATATAATTTTTTATTAATTTTTTTTTTAAATTTTTTTAAGTTAAACCGAATTGCTTTATACGCTTTTTGTTTTGGTTTTGGTTTTTTTTGTTTTTTGTTTTTTTTTGTCAGTAATCACATTGTTTTTTTTTTATATAAACTTTTTTTGTTTTCTTTTATATTTTTTCCTTTCATTTTTTTGTTGCACACTTTGAAATTGGGCTGTGTATGTTTTGTAGAGAGATAGGGGGAGACACAGAGAGAGAGAGAGAGAGAGGGGGGGGGGGGGGGAGAGAGAGGGTCTTTATAAGTGTGAGCTTTTTGCTGAGAAAGTTGCCGTTATTCTTTTTTTCTTTCTTTTCCTTTACAGTGGTTGCTCGGCAAGGGAAACTGCCCGAGTTTCAACAAGTTTTGTATATCAAATACGAATTATAAATGAATAAATATTTAATATTATCTCTCAACTAATGTATTAGAAACGTCATTTTCTGGGCATGGAACCAAAAACAGCAACCAAAATTAACGAATTGAACTTGCAACCAGAATCGGAAACAATATTCGATTCGGTTTGATTGCATAGTTTTAGTTTATATATATTCAGCTTAAAGTTGCAATGTTTTTTTTTTTTTTTTTTGTGTTTTCAATTTTGACAAATTGCTTGAAATGGATGTCATGTAAATTATGAACTTTTGAATATCTATATGTATATATATATATATATTGCATAAAAAACTGAGAGTTAATGCTGCAAGCAACCACTGTAGCATTATTACTGTTGTTGTTGTTGTTGTTGTGGTGTTGTTGTTGTGTGTGTGTTGTTGTTGTTGAATGCGAATGTTTGTTGCACTATTGGGCGCCTTTGGGCAGCAATTGTTGCTCATCCGGCAGCGGCAATTGTTGCTCCTCTTGCAGTTGCTGTTGTTGCTGCTGCTGCTGCTGCGACGCGGATCTTTCCGGATTGTTGCCTGCCGCCGGATTGGCGTATAAATGCCAGAGCACCACAAGACTGAACACGCACAACAAACATATTGCTAATTCTTATCTCTTGCGACGCTTCGTCTTCTTCTTCGTGCCACTCGGCTGTACCGTAACGCCAACGCCCATGTTCAAACTCAATGTGGGCGCGGCCAGCGGCAAATGTTGCTGCTGCTGTTGCTGTTGTTGCTGCTGCTGTAGTGTGGCAGTTGTTGTTGTTGTTGTTGCTAATCCTGCTCCCGCTGCTGCTGCAGATGTTGTTGCTGCTGTTGCAGCGCCCGTTGCCACTGTTGTCATTGCTGTTGTTGTTGTCTCAACGCTGCTGTCCTCGGCAGAGCTGTTGGACGTCGACGATGAGGAGGTGGCCGCCTCAATGGCTGCAATCAAATTGATTTTATGTTCGAGCTTTTTCGTCTTTAGTTTCGAGTGAATATTGCTGCTGCTGTTGCTGCTATTGTTGTGGTTGTTGTTGTTGTTGTTGCTGCTGTTGTTGTTGCTGCTGTTGCTGCTGCTGCTGCTGCTGCCGCCCAGATAATGCATCTTATCATCTGATGTTGTTGTCGCTGTTGTTGTTGCTGTCGCTGTTGTTGTCGTTGTTGGCACGGCACCCTCACTGTCTGTGGTTGTGCCACCAGTGCTGCTCCTGCCAAAATGCAGCAAATCCTTGGGCAGTGCAACAGTACGTGGAACATTCTTCCGATCATCATCATCATCGTCATCGTCATCATCATCATCATCATCGTCGTCATCATCATCGTCGTCATCATCAGCCTGATCCCGATCGTCGTCATCAACATCATCATCCTGATCCCGCTCATCATCATCATCGTCGTCATCATCATCATCATCATCAGCGTCATCGTCATCATTATCATTATCAATGTCAATGTTGTTGTCATCCTTGTCTTGATTTAGAGCTGCATCCTCCTGCTGCTGTGAATCACACATGCTGATGCTGATCAAAGGACGCAGCTCCTCATCATCCTCAGCCTGGGCAGCAGCCGCAGCAGATCCTGATTTCTTAACCGGTCTCTTGTGCTTTTTGCTTAGCTTTTTGGGCTCATCCTGCATGATCAGCAGCTCCTCGGAACCGGATGAGTTATTTGAGCTGCACAGCGATTTGTGGCGACTGTCAACAGTAGCAGTAGCAGCAGCAGCAGCAGCAGCAGCAGCAGCAGCAGCAGCAGCAGCTGATGTTGATTTCTCGGCCAGCAGCTGCTGGGCATATTCATGCTCATAGTGCAGGGAGCCGCACAGCGCCAGGATCAGATTCTGTTCGGTGAAGCCGCGCGGCGGCGGCGTTATTTTCCTCGGCATTGCTGCATTCTCCTGCACAGGACTCTCGAAATTGATGAGACTCCGCTCGCCACTGCTGCTCGCTATTTTATCGGGTACCTGGAGCGGTTCGAGTGCCGGCAGCGGCGCCAACGTTTCTAGCGGCTCCAGTGTACCCAGCAGAAAGTCATCAAATGGTGACTCTTTCTTCGCACGCGAATGATGATCCTTGAGCGGTGCCAACGTTAGCTCCTTGCGACTTCCCAGACTGCCCAGACTGGGAAAGTCGATTGTGGTTGCCGTTGTTTTAGTTGTTTGCGGTTTTTCGGGCAGTTTCCAGACGCTGCTGGTTGGCGTTAGATCCAGCACTTTGACCTGGTAGCTGGTTGGGGATTGGGTTGTTGCTTGGTTGGCGGCTTTGCTCTTGTTTTGATTGAGTTTGAGTTGTTTTGACGGCGACAACGGTGACGACGACTCCTTTTGCTCCTTCAGTTGCTGCTGCTGCTGCTGCTTTTGCTCCTTCAGCTGCTGCTGCTGCTTCTGCTCCTTCAGCTGCTGCTGCTGCTGCTTCTGCTCCTTCAGCTGCTGCTGCTGCTTCTGCTCCTTCTGCAGCTGCTGCTCGTTCGTTTCCACTTGCAGATTGAGTCCTTGCGCACTGGCGCTGCTTATCATCACCGCTGCAATTGCATCCCTTTTAGCTAGCAGTTGATCGGCTGCATCGCGCTCATCTTGCTCCCGTTCCTGCTCCCGCTCCGAGTCGGTATCTTGTTCCCGTTTTCGTTCTCTATCGGCTTCCTCCTCCTCTTCCTCGTCTTGTTTGGGCTTAGGCTTCTGCTCCTGGCCCTTTTTCGGTTTGTGCTCCTGCTGCTCTTGATTTAGATCCAGTTCTCGCTTGAGCGTCTGCTCCCTTTTCAGTTCCACTTCCTTTTCCTTTTCCTGCTTCAGCTGCAGCTCCTTTTTCAGCTTTTGCTCCCGCTCCCGCTCCTGCTCCAGCTCCTTCTTCTCCATCTCTTTTTGCTCTTCCTCCTCTTTCTGCTCCTGTTCCGCTTTCAATAGCTCCTCCGCTCGCTTCAGCTCCACTTGCTCCCTTTCCTTCTCCTTTTCCCGCTCCCGCTCCCTCTCCCTCTCCATCTCCTGCTGCTTTTTGTCTTTTTTATTAGCCATCTTCAGCATTTGCTGTTGCTGCTGTTGTTGTTGTTGTTGTGCTGCTGCTGCTTTATTTGCCTTGTGCTTGGCCGCTTTGGACTTTTTATTGCTTGTTGTTGTTGTTATTGCTGTTGTTGTCGTTGTTGCTTTTAGCGACAGCGTGGAGCTTATCGATGTCTGCAGCTCATCATCGAGCAGCGTTTCATCCTCGCTACTGGCAGTTGTTGTTGTTGTTGTTGGTATTTGTGTTTGTTGTGTTGTTGCTGGCTTGGCAGTTGTTGTCATCGTTGCTGTTGTTGTTGTTGTTGGTGTTGCTGCTGTTGGTGTTGGTGCCGCTGTTGCAATTGGCTTATTGAGATGCGAGAGCTGAGCAAAGCGCACTGCTTGTGCCGCATCCTCGGCAGCTGCTTGAGATTTCAATGATTTCTGTCTCTTCTCCTTTTGGGTGATTACCTCATCCACCTCCTTGGCTATGACGGGCACAATCAGCTTATTGACCAGCACCACTGGCGGTTTATTGTGGTCATCGCGCTGCTTCTGCTGCTCATGTTGCTGCTGCTGATGTTCACCGCCAGCAGCATTCTGCTGTTCGCGCTGCAATTGCAGCTCATGTTTCCGCTGCTCGGCGAGATCATCACAAAAGATGGCGACAACCGGTCGAAATAGGGCCTCATCGCAATTCTCATGGATGACACAATCCTCGGCAGCCAGCTGACCGACAACCTCATCCAGCATATCCGTTTGCAGCTCACCACTGATGCCGGCATGTACATCGGTCACCGTGCCCAACGGATTCACAATTTTCTCAATGCGAGGCGTTATTGAACCCGCTGCTGTTGCCGTAGCAGCCGTTGCTGTTTTATTGCCGCTTGTTGTTGCAGTCAGCTCATAGCTGCATATGTTGGGCAGGACACTGGCCAAAGCGGCCAAAGCGGCAGCACTACGTGGATGCTGTTGCTGCTGCTGCTGCTCCTCATCCGCTTCGTGCTCGGCCAGAGCATCATAGTAGCAGGTATTGTCGCAAGCAGCTGCTGTTGTTGCTGTTGTTGATGTTGTTGTTGTTGTTGATGTTACTACTGTTGCTGCTGTCGCAGTGCAGCTGCTGGCAGCACCAACAGTTGCTATCGTTTCGGTAGCAACATCCGCGGTGCGCTGAACAAAGCAGCCAGCTGGTTGGTTTGGTGGTGGTGGTGGTGGCACAAGAGGAGGGATTGGTGTAGTGGAGGCACATTCGTATTCGTCGCACAGAGAACAGAGAAGAGAAGAGAAAACAAATTTGTATGAGAAAAGCGCATTTGCCAAAGATTTGCATTTTATTTCAACTCATTTCTGTTTTTCTTCTTTTTTTTTTTAATTTACATTTTTTTTTAGTTTTTTTTTTAGCACTTTAGTAAGCGTAAAAAAAGTAACTGCAACTGTTATATGCATAAGTAGCAAGAACAAAAATTAGGCTTAAATGCAAAACGCAACATAACCAACATTTTTTTTTTAAATTTATTCAATTTTTTTTTTGTTTAGTGAAAAATGTTTTTGCGACTAAAATATTTATATTTTTTTTTATATTACACAAAATTGTTTTTTTTTTTTTTTGCATTTTGAGTGAGTTTTTTTTAAGGTTAAAAGTAAAAGCACTTTTCGTAAACATTTTAAAATCAAAACGAAACAGCAATATAATATAAAATTATTGAAAAAAAAAATGGAATTTCGCATTTAGAACGATTTTTTTTTTAATTTTTAATATTTTTTATTTTTTTTTTTGTTTATTTCAACGAAATTATATGGCTTTGGCTTTTTAGACAAGAATTCGTGTAGATTTCATGTGCTCTTTCTTCTCAACTGTTCTCTGTCTCTTTCTCTCCCTCGCTTTCTCTCTCGCTCTCTCTCTCTCGCTCGCTCTCTGTTTCTCTCTCACTGTTTCACTCGCACTCGTTGATTGCAATTTTTTATAATTTTGCGTTTCTTTTTTATTTTGACAAAATTTTGTAACTCGACAAAAGCATAAAACAAGGGGAAAAGCCCAGTAAAAGTGAAGCGGTAAAGCAGGAGAATTAGTTGGAGAAGAAGCTAAAGAGGAAGAAGACCATGATGATAAAGAACAAAAAGAAGAAGTGGAAGAAGAAGAAGAAGCAGTGGGCACAAAATGAACAAGTTTCACCATTTAGTTTTGCAAGGATTTGTTAAGGGGTATTTAAGAAATGGGCGTGGTTAATGCGAATGGTTGCTGAAAGAGAAGTCGCCATTATTTTTGTGATGTACATTTTTAGAGGTTCGTGTCTCTATATGGGCTGCTTTAGAGTAGTGAAACAGATTTCAAAAAATATTGGGGAGGGGGTCGCCAAAAAGTAGAGCTCTAATCGATCAAAAAAGAAGGTCAACGGAATTAGTGCAAAGAGAAGCCAATTTATGTGTGTGTGTGTGTGTGTGTGTGTGTGTGTATAAGGGTGTGTGTGTGTGACTGCTTCGCTTTTGGTGAAAGAAAGTTGATATAATACAAATGTTTATTTTTGATTTTGCTGTGATATAAAAATTGTTGGTTAGCTTAAATTTAGTACATATTTTAAAATATAGAATTAATTGTGAATAAATCGGGCAGATAAGATATATATATATATATATATATATATATAAGATATATATATATATATGTCAGTTGTCCGATTTTAAGCACAATATATATATATGTACACCAAAACACCGCAAAGAAGAATAATAAACGGGAAAGAAGAAGAGCAAGAAGAAGTTTTGGCCAAAATTGAAGAAGTTGCGCGAAAGAAAGAAGCACAAGCAACACACACAATGAGTGAAGACTGATGATAATGATGACGATAAGGCTGGGTGGGTTGGGGTGGATTGGGGAGGTTATGAATAGAAATCACTGCGATTGCCGCCCATTTAAATACACATAAAACTTAAGAGAACCAATGCCAATTTCATGGTGTTTTTCAAAAATTTCGATTTCACCAACATTTTCAATTCAACATTTTCCGTAAAGCGTTCAAATTACAAAACTATTTGCTTTAATAAAAACAACAACACAAAAAAAAAAATCTAAAAACAAAACTTGTCTTAATAAAAAAATATATTAATAAATAATAATGATAACGAATAAGCCGGAAACGAAAACAAAATTCAAACCAGGCATCAAAAGCAAAGATACCTTTTAAGAACAGTTAACAAAGTTTTTGAACATTTAATGATAACAATAATAATTAATATTAATCGATTAGCAAAATGTTCAAACGTGATTCATATTTGAAAATTGAATATGCAATAAAAATATATATTTTCTATAGAAAATATGCATAACAAAGGATATCGAAGTGAAAATCATGTGAGTCATTTAACTAATTGGAAGGTTAAATATTTTATAGCAATAGTTGGCTCCCAGTCGGCAGCAGAATATTAAGTTTGAAACACACACTTTGAATATTATACAAATTTATGTTTAGTTTATAGTTTATAACTTCTTTTATCTCTCTCTGAATAGATAGATAGATTTTTGTAATTGAATCACGTCTAAACACAATTATATATACGGTATATGAAAAGAGTAGTTTCAGTTTGAATCTGTTTGGCTAACTCTTTCAATAGAGACTTACCGGTCTCGCGACGTGCTGCTGCCGTTGATGGCGACTCGCGCATGGCATCGGCCAGATCCTCCTTGAGACGCATATCGCCGTGTCCATAATCCGAATCCAAATGCCCATGACGAAAGCGATCCATCAACTTGGGGCTCTGCTCAATGCTGCCTGCACCACCATCAAACAAATTGAAACCATATAACAAGTATATCAATATTATACACAAAATCAATGCTCAATAATTGTGACTCACTGTAGGAACCGGATTCGATGAGCACGGGCACACCGGCACGATGTCCGCCAGTTGTCACCGTCGATCCACCGGCAACGCCACTCAGCGGCATATTCAATGGACTCGAACGATCGACAGCGGTTGAAATGATACTCGGCTGGACAGAGGAACCAGCAGCTGCTGCTGTCGACGGCAGCGCTGTGGTTGTCGTCTTCGTTACCCCAATTTCCACAGCCTCCGCATCCACATGATTCAAATTCGACCTAATGTGGAATGTGGACATAATATTTGTTTCTTATTTTCTTTTTTTTTTTATTATTTCGCTTGTAAAACATTTGAACAATTTAGAATGCCTTGTATTTCTATCGGAAATCGAGACGGGACTGTTATCGATAAGTGAATTAAATAAACTTGATCTCGGATACCAAATCAGAGAAATTATCTTCAATATTTGAAGTTTCTAGCGCCTAATAAAATCTGTGTTTCTTATGCGGAGATCGATTTATATCAATATTCGCGAATCGGGACAGTTATCGATAAATGAATTAAATAAATTTGATCTCAGAATCTAAATTTCAAGTCTCTATACGGGCACACAGCTAAATTGACTCGGCTTTTCATGCTGAACCGGGACATATAGATAGATACATATATATATAGATAGATATATATATATATATACATACATATATATATATATAGATTTATATATATTCAATGTAAAAGAAAATTTAAACTATTTTCTAATGGGATTAATATTCAAGATATTTAATAATATTTACCCGCTGGGCGTATTGTAGTTCTTGAAAACGAACTGCGGCCCCATCCAAAGCCGGCGATGTGGCCCGGCATGGGTTATAATCTCGACCTGGGCCAACCAGCTCTCGGCCCGCTCGTCGGCCTCATCGAACTGATGGCCACTGTCCATTAGGAGGCTGGCATGGCGATCCTTGATCAGCCAATTGTCCAGCGCCAGCGGTGGTATGATTTCTTGAGATCCATCCTTGCGTCGCCCCAGATTCCACTGGGCCTTCGCCTCCACCTCCAACTCGATGGGCGTATCATCACAAATCTTCTCTTTGGCAACATCTGCAACATCAATTAGCATTCCCGATCAATCAGATATCCTATATTGCACAAATATTGTACTCACTTGCGGCTAACTTCGTGTCCAGATCGTACTGAATGAGAGCACCGTGTCCGGCCATCACGAACAGTGAATCGACCGCCTTGCGCTGGACGCGATGCGGTGCCTCACGTGTCGCCGTTGGCGGCTCCAGCAGCCACGAGCGCGACTTGGCGAATGTGGCACAAACGCTCAACGGTTTGCCACTGTCATCCGATAGGGAGGACAAACGTTGACGCTGATGCGAACCGATGCCATGATGGCCGCCGCCGCTCGAATGATGGCCAATACCGCCACCACTGCCGATGCCGCCAACGCCACCACCGCCGCCGCTGCCGACGCCACCAACAACGCCACCCAATGTGGCGCTGCCTGGCGGCGAGCCGAGGACAAACGGTTGACGGAGTTGCGCCAACGGCTGAATAACAGCTGGTCGTGGAAATGGGGGCAGAGTGGGATTATGATACGGCTGCAATGATTGCACAAACGTTGTGCTCTCCGAATGCGAGATCGGCGAACTGGAGCGTCCGTCGGCGCCGAGCCCGGCGCTGCGATGGAAACGCGACAGCTTATTGACCACATGCAGTGAGGTGTGCGTTCGTACGCCCATCGCACCGCCATACGGTGTTATGGGGAAGACGTGGGTGGTGCCGCGCAACGTGGAAACGGCCGCCCAGCGTGAGTCCAGCGAGAATGCAATATGCTGCACTTTGGCACTCGTATCGCCCCGATGCAGCACATACAGATGATGCACTGCCGCCAAACTGGATCCGACCGGATGCGGTTGGATGCGAAACACATGAAAATCATGTCCACGACGATCTGCCGTCAACAGCAGCATGCCCGAGCTATCGAATTCCATGGCGACCAGTGCCTCACTGTGTGCCACAAAGTGGGCAACAATCGGATCGACAATGGAGCCAATGGGTGTGCCCGTCGTCGGGCTATAATCCTTGACGGTGTGCTATGCAATAGAATAGTTGATATATATATATGTATATACATACATTAAGTTGATGACTTACCTTGATATCGATAATGGTAACCACGCCCGATTGTTTGGCATCGGCGCCCCCCGTTGCTGAATCGAAACTGCCACTTTTGGAGCTATTGCCACTGCCGGTGCCGGTTAAACCGGCTGCGACCTGTTCACCCAACTCACGGAGACCTTTGCCAAAGGATTTGGCTGCGTTTAGCACCGTTGCCGTATAGCTGGGAACACCCTCGCCGTCGCAACCGCCACCGCTGCGTTTCGATTGGAGCAACTTGTGTTCCGCATATGCCAGCCAGCGTGGTCCAAGTGCAATCGGATTCGGATTGATGCTGGGCATTAGATGGGCGATAGAGATCAACGATTAGATTAAGCCAAAACTATATTCCCTGCGGAAGGCTGCTAAATTTTCTACATATAAGTCTCAGTTTCTTATCTCAGAAATTTCTCAAGTCGAATTTTTTTTGTATATAATTAAAAATGATATATTTGGGCGGGTTGCACCGCGACCTACTCGATCTATTGTGCACCCTTTTGAGCCTATAGCTCTTCCATCAGCCCCAGCTCCCTCACGAATGTGAGAATCTTTGTTGGGTTGAGGTCTTCTATGTCTCTGAAATTCATAACATGCATCCCTAGGAAGCTGCATCTTCTTCTACTTAAGGCGACACATCCTGCTAGGAGGATTCCTCCTCTCTTTCACAAAACCTGCACAGTTCGCTACTTTGGATACCTAGTTTAGTTAGGTGTCTCTCATTTAAAATCAAATTTAAGAAATTGAATCATCAACTTAAAGAAGAATCTTTCTTTATCTCTCCGTATTCAATAAGAGTCTAGATGCAAGTTAAGTAAATCGATACATCAAATATATTTGGATGCACTTACCCGGGACTGGGAAAGCAGGTGGTAATTGTTAGTCGATCCTCGAGGGTGCGTGCATCAAAGACGGCGAGACGCTCATGGAAACTGATGACGACTGCCGATCGATTGGCTTGGATGTCCAGCACGGCATTCTTGAACTTGATCGTTTTCACCTGGGCGCCCGTCTTCAGTGACATAAAATTGACGGCACTAAAATGCGCTGACGACGCAGTCGATGAATGACCAAATCCGCCACCGCCGCCGCCGCCACCAGCCAAACCGGAGCCTGAACCGCCAGAGATGTGATGATGACCACCGCCGGATATAAGGCCACTGACCGCAGCACTGCCGCCATCGACAAGGGCAACCAGTGGACGTTTCTCGGCAAAAGCATCGACCGGCTCATCGGCCCTTCCATTGTCATCCAAGGCACTGGCCGCCGTCGCCGGTGTGGGGAGGACACGGAGGGCGGTGACGACACCGTGACGCCACGATAGAACCTCAACAGCCTCACCATTGGCCGGAATGGCCCACACCTGAACACCGAGGCCGTAGCCAAGGATCAAAAGGAGCGGCGGTGCAGCGTTCCCCTCCAGTTCCCAATCATCGCCGAAACGTGGATCGCTGACATCTGCACTCGTCTCGAATCGTGCCCACGTTATGGTATCCTTGGGATCCTGCACCGGCTGATGCACCAGCGTCACATCATTTATGAATCCAATTGCCGAATCCAAGATCGAGCGATCGCTGACTGCTTGTGGCGGCACAATTGCCGGCATGCCACCGCTGCCGCCAACACCTGCACCACCACCACCAGCACCACCACTGCTCCCTCCGCTGCCGCCAGACGACGATTGATGATGATGATGTTGATGCTGATGCTGATGATGGCTGTGTTGGTGGCGGCGTGGCGAATCTGCGGACATTATGTGATTCTTCTGCCCTGCTTTGGAGCCGACGACGACGACGACGTCTCAGCTGCTCCGTTCACGTTAAGGCAAAGAGAGCTGGAGTGAGCGATGCGCTCTCTCGCTCGCACAGCTGCTGCTGACGACGGAGACAGGCTGTCTGTCTGTGTGGCAACGCTGCGCTGCCTCAAACGATGTCTTTGCGTATGTGTGTATGTATATGTGTATGTGTGTCAGCCAGCTGTTGTCAACTGCAAAATAGAAAGCAGACAAATAAATAAACAAACTGCAAACACTCTCTCTCTCTCTCTCTCTCTCTCTCTCATCTTTGTCTATCAGCACTCTCGCAATCAGTGTTGCCAATTGTGGTTTGTTGTGCAGTTGGCTTCTTTTCTTTGTCATTTTTATTTAATCAAGTTATATGCTTAATTGATAAATTATTTATAGGTATATTAATAACCTGTTTAATTGCGAATTTTAAACATAATAAAATATGAGAAATATACTCTATTTCTCATTTTTTGTTATGTTTAAAAAACAATTTAACAAGCACTAAGAATTCCGATAGTAGCAGTAGTAGTGTAAATAGCAATGAGAGTCAAAAGGGATATTTTAAACAGAAAATATATCTTATAAATATAATAAAAAAATAAAACAAAAAAAAAAATTTAAATATAAATAAATATGAAAAGCACTTAAATCTCACTCGAAAATAAGATTTAGCTCTTTTTTAACTTTATTTAGACGCTGGCTTTTTTTGCTGCAGTTAAATCTCAGTTGACATATTTTCGAAAGAAAAATGTAGCTCATTTTTTTCTTACTTTATTTGGCCGTTGGCTAAGATTCGCTTTTTATGCTTCTCAACATATAGTTGGCAACACTGACTTCGCTCTCTCTCTCTCTCTCTGTCTTTCTTGCTCTCTCGGGCTGTGGCATTTGCAATTCCATTCGTTTGTGCTTTGTCTCAATCAAATGCTTTTAATCTTTGCACACTCGTGTCAGGCCCGCCCCCTTCTCCACACCACGCCTCCGCAGGGTCCCCGCACCCCTTCTTTTAAGTTTTATTAGCACATTACGTGTTTTATTTTTTTTTTGCTTTACTCTTTGCGCACACACACACGCACAAACTTTTGCAAAAGGGGCGACAGCGATTCCATGGGGCGTAAATTAAGTGCAATAAAACAATATGTACAAACGCACACACACAGAAAAAGTTATAGTGTGCGCCACGCAATTGAACACCGAAATGTATTTATATTAATAAACAACGTAAATAGCAGCAGGCGGCTGAGGTAAACAGTAAACTAACTAAGCTCATTTGGTAAACAAATTTGTGTAACGTGTTTTTTGCTTTTGCTATTACTGTAAATATAAAACAACAACAATAGTTATCATCATCAGACCATCAGCAGAAGTTGAAGCAACAACAGCAAAAGAAACCAAACAAGCACAAAAGCAAAAGCAACGGCAACAAAAACTCAAAGCCAAGCTTTCAACCTAGAGCGAAGAAGTGAGAGAGCGGGAGAGAGAGAGAGAGACCAACAGCTGTGCGCAACGAATGCAAAATAGCAAAGAGTAACATTAACCCGTGCGCGTTCCGCTTGTTTGTTTTAGCCCCAGAAGCGAACTTCTTAAAGACAGGTTAAATATTATATGATAAAATTTATTATTTGCGCTATAAATTTGGTTTTAGCATGATTGGCTGCAAAAGTAAAAGACAAACTCGTTTGTCGATTGACATGACGACTATACATACATAAGTAAATGAGCAACAATGAAATACATACATACATATATGAGATAATCGAACAAGCCACAGATCAGCGCTGTCAAATAATACATATATGTATATATGTATAAGCGATAAGTACAACTGTACATACATATGTATGATGTATGTAATTGTAACGTAATTGACGGGGATTGCAAATTGTGCACAACAATGGGGGTTAAGGTTAAGTAAAAAAAAAACAACTGTTTCACAAAGCGCATGACGCATTGCTAAAGTTGATTTCTATTTGTGGCTCTTTGTTTTGAAGCAACGGTTAAGCGGTGAGGACAGAAAGAGGGAGAGAGAGGAGAGACGAGAAGCGACGTTGCATTCAGTAATTGACTTGCGCACACGCGCAACAGCGACGACAGCGACAATAGCAACAGTTACTAAAAGCAATGTCACAACTATGTACACACACATACACATACATACACATTCCCTCCACCCACCGAGAAACGCATTTTGTCTTTGTTTTGCAATAGGCAAATAAGCAAAACAAAACAACAGCAGAAGCAATCGCTGTACGTTTTATGCGAGAGACGTGTGTTTACATGTGTGTATGTGTAAATTGGTGTGTCAATGTTAATAAGCCAGCTAGCTAGTCAGCATGTTAAGCCAATGGTTCCATTCCGTTCGTTCGTTCGATTTCTTTGTCCACACGCAAAAAAAAAACAAATACAACTAATGTGTGTGTGTGTTAGTATGTTATTGTTTATGCTGTTCATTGCCAAAGCCACTTGACAAAAATCGACGCCAAGCGCTTTTTGTGGACAAAGAAAATCACAACAAAACGTAAAGCAGACACACACACACACATACACGCAATATGTTGTGAACAGGTGTTACTGAAAATACTCATACATACACAGCCACACAGAGTAATTTCAAAATCGCACGCAATTTACTGCAAGAGACATAGTGCGAAAGAAACAGAGAGAGAGAGAGAGAGCGCGAGAGAGAGTGAGAGTCGCAATAATCAAGCACCGCATGCAATTTGAAGCCAATTAAATGCACACTTTTGTCCTACTGTGTGGTGCTCAGCATGGGCGAGGGAACGAGCGGGTGGTGGTGGTTTGATTAAATATCAATGCGTCATAGGAGAAATATGCCATAATTGAATTGCTAATCAAACGTTGAAGGTCCTTTGTCGGATTAAATTGAATTTAATCGAATAATCAATATGTGCGTTGCGAAATTAAGAAATTGCCACTGCCTTCGAAATAATTACTAAATCGTCACATGTCCTTGCAAAGAATCGATAACAAATTAGTTCTCGATATGTTGGAATTATTTAGTAAGGCAATCACAATAACTATCAGACATAGCAGCTGAAGCATTATTAAAGAAAAAATTTCTTTTGATTTGTAATGCACATGAATCATATCAAAATGAAAAAGCTGAAAGCTACAAATTTGTAAACTTATTTTATTCGATTTTTGGCAAATCAACATATAAAAAATACTATAACTAAACAAACGACATTTTTGAAGACTGTAGTTTGTAATGATATGCTTAATTTCGAATTCTCAGCTTGCTGGGTTAGTTAGAACTGATAATCAAGTGGTTTCGTTAGGTTTTCAGAACACGTACAAATCACAAATGCCAAGAATGCAAAAATACTCGTTTTTTTTTTTAAGGAACGTGCACAAATACAGCAGGTCTACGCATACTTATGCACTTGAGTGTAGCAGGACTGTAAGAAATTGGCAACGGGATGGTTTATGTTTATTCTATTCTATTTATTTTTATTTTTTCTTTCTTGCCCATTCATGCGCAGCTACTCAGAAAAATATTTGGCAAACATATTTATAGTCAATTTCAAACATTTCCTCAGGCAGGGGAGGGCAGGGAGAGAGGCAAATTATTGGATTAGGAGGGAGTAGAGAGATCTCTACGCTTTGCACTTTTCAATATCAAAGAAATATAAAGGATGAATCTCTTGTCAAAAATTATGTCAATGCATTTTGGTGTCTATCTTTGTTAAGCTGCTGCATCTACTAATTCAATTGCTTTATTTTTAGTTGCTGCTGCTAATATATTTATATATATAAATATATATGTTTTTTTGGAAACAAAGACCCCCACAGCCCAAAAGCAATTATCAAAATAAGTAAAACAAGAAAACAAAAAAAAACACACACACATACACATACAACAAAAATAACAAATAACAACGGTCAGCTGCAACGAAAATGTTGTTTTCTGCTCTTCACTTTTGTCTCCTATCGCGCTATATTTCTCGCTCTCTCTCTCTGTTTAAGCTTTAAGAGCGTTGAGCACCGTGGTAGAGAAGCTGCCAAGAAAGTGAACAATATGATCATATGCAGTTTCAGAATTATTGGAGGGAAGTGAAGTGATTATTTTATTTATTATTATTATTACTATTTTCTTTTGAATAATTGAATTCGATTTTTCATTATGATAATAAATGCCATGTATATCATGTAATTTTGCATATTTAATTTTGATTTCTGACTATGCACACTAATGTGTAAACTACTTTAAACCACGGTTCCAAAGTGTTTCACTATCAGTACGTTTCACTTAGCCGCTGTTGTTCTTGTTGGTGCTGTTGCTGTCGTTGTCTATCTAACGCGCAGTGTTTCGCTGCTTCTCTTCTGTCTTTATGTGTACGTGTGTGTGTGCGTATATGCGTTGTTTTGTGTGCACACCGATGTCGTCTGTGTATTTTATAAGCAAAGCAAATTGCGAGAAAAACAAAATATTCACTGCTTTTACAAAATAATGTAAAAATTTGACAAAATTACTTAAATGAACAATACATACATATATATAAATTATGAAATCTTGTTGTATATATATGTCTATATATATTTATATGTATGTGTTTTTTTTTAAATGTGTGTATTTTTCTTTTGTGAAATAGTTTTGAAAATAATAAACACAAAAATTGCTTCAAATTCACATTTAAGTTTTTATAAATGAATGGATTTTATTATTGTTGCGATAAAAAAAAAACAGGGTTAAAAAAAGAAATAAGAACAACAACAAACTTACCACTTGACGCTGCTGCGTTGTTGTTACGACGTCAAGAAACAGTTGAGAATTGGTAGACGACGACGACAGCAGCAGCAGCAGCAGCAACACACACACACGCCTGATACTCGTTTCACTCGTGCCAGTTCCGTTCCGTTTCGCTCTACTCAGTTGCTAGTTGCGAGTTATTGCTGATGATGATGATGAGGACACAGTGGAAAGAAGAAGCGGAGCACAAACAACAACACAAACAAAAATCATATGTTTTCAGTTATTGGCGTCTTTTTCTTGTTGTCGTCTTCCTCTTCTTCGTTTGTTTGTTGTCTTATTGCTTTTTATTGTTGTTCTGTTGCAGTCGGCAGCAGCAGCAACAGTAATTTGTTTGAATTTCCCTTTTTGGTTGGCAGCAACAAACAAACTGCGTCTCCAGTTCTTTGGTACCTGCACCAACCAATACAGAGACACGCCCACACGCACACACACACAAGCACAAACACTTGAGAGGGCAAACACAAACTCGAGCTTAGAAACAAACTTTTAAGTGCAAAGCTCCCGCTTCAGTTTTGTTTGAATTGTGTCAAAAATACAAAAAAAAAAACAAAAAATGTTGCTGTTCTCCTTCGTTGTTGTTGCTATTGCTGCTGCTGCCTCACTCGCTCCCACGCACACACGAGCAAATGAACAGAGAGAAAGAGGTAGAGATAAGGAGAGAGAGGTGGGCTGCGACGGCTGCGTCGTAAGTTCTTTTCTTTTTTCTTTGCTCTCCGTTTTCGTTTTTTGTTTTGCGTTCAGTTTCTGCCTCAGCTGCTGCTGATGGTGCTTTTGTTGTTGTTGTTGTTGTCGTTTTTGCTGTTGCTGCTGCTTCTTGCTAGCACACAAATTAACTGCGACATTAAAATTAAATCTCTGCGTTTTTTTTTGTGCGCTCGTATTATTAATTATTTTCAACTCTGCTCCACTCTTGTAATATTTTTTTTTTTTTTTTTTTTTCCACAGTCTTGTTGCTGCTGCTGCTGCTGCCTATTGCGCCTATTAATCGATTTCACTTTTCTTCTGCGTTTCTACTGCTGCAGCCCAAACTGCAACACAAAAAAAAAAACAACGAACAAACAAAAATATGTTAACTCTCGAACAATAGACAATAAATGTGAATTTTTGGTTTTTGTTGTGTTGTGTTACGATTGCGCTTGCAACTTGTCTTCTTGTACTTGGCTATTTTGTAATATATTTTTTGCACACTCTTTACACAAAATTGATTGTGTGTTGTGTTGTTGTGGCGCTGTCGTCGTTGCTGTTGCTATTGCTCAAAGCGCGTCCGCACCGTTGAGCTGCGAACTATTTTCGAATTTATCGATAGCTGCTGCAACTGGAATTGTTTTCCACTTCCTATCGATAGGGCCGACGATATATCGTAAAATTTTAAGTCTTTAATTTTCTCGTTTCGCTGTTTGTCAGTTTTAATATTCACTTAAATAATTAATTTGTCTTATTAGTGTAATTAAATTCCTAAACTCTAATAAAAAGAGAAAAAGAATGGTATAGAATACACAATGAAGCAAAGTGCGATTATTATGCATATGCTGATCTAGATTATGCAATTTGTTCATCTTCAAAATCGATTTTCACTATCGATAACGAGCGCATCGAAACCCAATTAATGCCATCTTAGAATTTCAATTGTTTGTGCAATTTAGTTTTGTTTTTATTTCATTATATTTTTCATAAATTTCCTAAATAACATATAACAATTACAAATAAACTTGAATATTATCTTATAGCTGATATCGATTCATTCTATCAGTGTTTTGAAATTTAGCGGGACGCTTTTCAGTGTTGAGTATAACATTTAAATCAAGAGTGTTGGAAAATACAATAGTTGTTTGTATTTAAACTTCGCGCCATGCAAGCAAGCCAAAAAATTATTGTATATACCATGTCTTAGGCTTAATAATATGTATAAGAGTGTTTTAAGAAAATATTCGAAGCGTTAATGCTAAAATATTGAGCTTACGGGCTTAATGTGGGTTTAAGGTTTGCTTTGCTTGCATCTACATAATTCTGATTTTTTTTTGAAGCTGCATTAATTTTTCTAATCATTATTTTTATATACAACTCTAAAGGAGTTGATGGAGTGATTTGAAAAGTGTTATACTGGCGCCAGGAATGGGTCACACTCTGCAAGGACCGTCAATGTTAATAACAGGGAGCGTCTCTCAGCTGCGAGAGTTCCGGGATGTTGGTTAACATTAACAGTGCTATTAATATGCCAAACATATGTTATTATCCTCTAACAGCTGTAATTGGCAATGTTCTCAATTCCAATTGCGTCCTTAAAGCGTTTCAGTTAATTTAAGCTACTAAATAAAGTGAAAAGTGCACGAAATTTGCTGTAAATGCAACAGTAAAATGTAATTGCTAAAGCGAACGAAATGAGTAACTAAGTTCGCTGCAGTTAAATTGAGTTAATGCAATGCAGACCACTGTGCAACGCTGTAAACGGGAACATGGCCGATAAACAAGCATTCTGATTGGATTTGTTGTCCATGCGTTCTCATTGCCAGTTGGACGGCGTAAGAGTTAACGTCAGTAGGCAGCAAGACGTAGACGACAATGGTTGTGTTTTTTTGTTGTTACGTGAACGTTGACTTTATTTATGCATAATAATATTATTATTAATAATAATCACTTTTTTTTGCGTTTTTTTTTGTGTGCGTGTGCGACAAACAACAATCGGAACAACAATTATGCAAATCACAAATTAATAATAAAATGTTAGTGCAGTGTACCGTAAATTTGTTTATCGAAAATTACAAAGATAATTAAAATAATTACGACGAAAGCAACAACAACAGCAAACAACAACAACAACAGTACAACGTAAATATAATAAATATTATTTCGTGCGGCATTTTTGTTGTAGTTTAACGTTTCCCATGGTCGTTTCTTGTTATGGTTTTTGGTTTGCGTTAACGTTTACGTTTACGTTGTTGTACACAATTACGTTATGTTGCCTTCACTTGCAATTGTGCAGCTTTTGGGCAATTCCAATTAGTATTTTACTAGCAGTGCTCCGAATGAAAAAAATAAGAAATTTAACAAAGCGGTGCAAAATACAACAATATAAAAAAATTGTACATGGCAGCAAGAAGCAGAAAAAGCCGCAACGCTGACGTTGACATCCACGCACACACACACATACACTGTGCTCATCTCACTTGTTCTCACAAAACAAACACGCTCTCTCCGCGCGCGCGTATGTGTGTGTGTGTGTCTGTGTGTGGTAGAACGTGGTAGCTGGCAAGCAACCTAATAAGAATAAGTTAACAAACTGACGACGTGTGTTTCAGGTTCGTGTTGAGCATGGGAGAGCGGTTGGTGGGGTCAAGGGAAGCAGGACGCGAACGCTCTCTTTGCGCGCGCTCTATCTCTCTTTGCTCTCTCGCTCTGTTACGCGCTGACATTCATTGATTTTTCTGCTTTGTCATAGTGGAAGGAAGAATGTGTGAGTGTTGTGTGTGTTTGTATTGTAGGGTGGCGGGGGGAGGAAGGAAGGCAAAGAAGGCGAATGGGCAACCAAGGTGAACTCTGCAAGAGCCTGATGCCAGAGCGAGAGAGAGCCAGCAAGAAAGAGAGACCTGCAACGAAAAGGAAAACAAAGGGAACAAAATGACAATTCACAGTTAGCCACAATTGGAGGTTATGTTACGCTAAAGTCGAAATAAAATCGTTTATAATTTGTTGTTGTTGACACGGCTTGCGTAATTTGTTAAATGAACTCATATATCTATTTATTTTAGTTTACTTTTTTTTTGTTTGTTGTTATGCGAGCAGCAAGCAAACCAGCGAAACAGAACGAGGCGAAAAAGCGCCGCTTTTGGCCACCATTAACAGCAACAACAGCAACAGCAGCAACAATATTAACAGCAACAACAATAACAGCAACAAAGCATAACAGCAAATACAACCAGTAACTACAATAACAGCGCCAAAGAGCGCAAACAACAGCAACAGAGAGAGAGAGAGAGAGAGAGAGAGAGAGAGAGAGGGAGCGAGAACAAATAGTGGTAATATAAAAAACTCTCTGCTTCGTATAAATGTTGGTTAAAGCACAGGCTCTAATTGTTAAAGTGATAGCATTTTGTTTATCACATTTGTGATTAACACTTAGATAACATAATTGATAGCAGCTGCTCTGCTCTAGTGCTCACTTTCAAGTTCAACTTGCCGCCTCAGACTGCCGATCATCTCTCTTCCTCTCGCACGCTGTACAAAAGACAAAAAAAAAGAAATCAACAAAAAACACGTAATGCAATACAATAACAGTTGTCCAATTGGCAAAACTTGCATGTGTGTCCAATTGGGCACACATCACCTGAACAGGAGCAGCAGTATAAGCGAACACTCTTCTCTCTCTCTCTCGTTCGCACTTTCGAGCTTAGAGTGGTTTTGGCTCTTACACTTCACCTTGCGCCCGCTCTTACTTTAATTGAAGTAAAGCGAAAAACCGGCCGCTTACGTGACGCGTCAGCGTAAGCGCACTTCATTTTACGTAGCGTGCTGCTGTTGATAGCGCAACTGTCGCTGCCAACCATCAACGTCGACGTCAACCGCAAAATACGAAAAAGAAAAAATCAAACAAAAAATGCCACGCCGATTTTTCTTTACTTTCGGTTCGATACTTGTATTTGAATGCATTTTGATTACGACGCCCGACCAACAATAGATGGCGCCCCAATATCAAATACATAAATAACGAAATCAAAATCAAACTCAAAATACAAATTAACAGCAGAAATGGGGCTACACGCAATACTCGATGAAACATTGATTGTAGTAATGATGACAGTAAATACTCGATAGAGTGAACCACAAATCTAAAATCGAAATTCTTCATTAATTTATTATTAATTTTTAAGCAAGCATAAAGAATTTTTGATAGTCTTTGAACTTGGAAGTTCTCGATTTTGTTTTAATATTAAAATACATATTCAAAATAATTCCAAGCTCAATTTTAAACTTGTTAGAATAAATGTATTTAAAATAACTCGTTTCAAATGGGAATGAGAGAAATAATTGTTGGGTTATTATTGGGTATCTTTATTGTATGCATATTTATTGTCGAAGCATGATGATAACTTTCTCTATATATTAGCTAAGCGCTTTGTGAGAGTGAGAAACACACACAGCAAAGAGAGAGATAGAGAGAGAGAGAGAGAGAGAGAGAAAGAGAGAGGGAGAGAGCGTGAGAGAACTCACAAGTGATATCCATTATCAGTTGAATTGGAGAGCTGCAAAATGGTTCTTGATAAGCATTATTACATTATTTATTTATTCGATAAACGTCTAAAAATTGACTCATTTTAAACCATTTCTTCATTGAAAATGGGAAAATGGAAGTGGAGCAAGATTCCAAATTGGGAATATGGGTAAAGATTTGGATCTAGGCTATCTTTTAGCTGTCTCGAATAGTTTGGAAATAAGCCAGCAAAAAAAAAGAGAAAAACAATAATCATTTAAATTATAACAAGAGGTCAGCAAACAATAAACAAACTGAAACATATCTTGAATGTATGCTTCAATCATCTTCATATATATATATATATATATATATTATATTATATAAATGCATCGCCACATTAAGCGATGTTCATCTCAAATAATTAAAAACTAAACAAATAACAAAATAAAGATAACAAAGAAGTATTTTTTGTTTGATTGTTGCTATGGCTGCTATATGATGATATATACATATATATATTGTCTGCTGCAAAAAGATTTCTAGATTTCAAGTTTTATTATGATAACTTCAAAATTGAGGTCTGCTTAGAAACAGAAAGATAATCGGACAGAAAGACATATATATATAATTTGAATTGTATAAAATTGAGAAGATGTTATTGACACATGTACAAAAGAAATATCGGAGACCAGATATATAATCTTAGATGCAATTTGCCTAGAACAATTTGGATTAAAGTTGTATATGATTTTTGAAATTTATAGTGCAACTTTTTTTTAAACTTTAGATTATTTTAAAAGCTGAACTTGGCGCATCTGGAGATGATGTTTTTGTTTTCTTTTAAAGCATCTACATTTTTTTAGTGAGTGATTTTGTAAACAATTTTACTTGTACAGGAATGCTTGCCTTACCCAAATATTTGTGTTTAAATAGATATTTATTTATTTTTTTTAACATGTATATAAATGTTTAATTATTTGTTTACCGAGCATTTTAACAAAAACTATAGTTTTTAGATATAAATATGTATTTGTATATGTATGTATATATTATTTGACATTTTTGATTAATTTTTGCATTTGTCTCTTTCTCTTTATGTATGTCACCAAAAATACCAAACCAAAAAATGTAATACCCAACCAAAATCCACAAAAAAAAAAAAAATAAAAAAAAAAATAATAATAATAAAATCATAACTGAAAAGTGCGCAATATAAAATTGTTTTCAAAATAATACACAAGAAAAAAAATATATAACAAATAAATGTGACACAAAGGCGGCTCAATATGAGCGCCAAATGTGGCAGCCACAACAACTGCAACATCAACACAGCGGCAACAACAACTAATACAACAACAACAACAACAGCAACAGCAAATACAACAAATTGTGTGACATCGAATTGAATCAATTTCAAGTCGCAAAAAAATAGTAAAAAAAATAATAATTTAACGAAAAATAATAATAAAAATAAAAAAAAAGTTATAAAAAAATTCAAATAATCCTTTTTGTTGTTATTTCCCAATTGCCTGGCAAAAAAAATTCGAAAAAAAGAATCCCTATTGTTTCTCGAAGTAAAAAGCAGCGACCCGAGCCTCCATAAAGATATATATAGATAAATATATATATATATATTTTTGACGCATATGCATATGTATGTGTTTGTGTGCATCTGTGTATGTGTGTGTGTGCGTGTGTTTATTTCCCCTGTGCATTCCATCCATTAATCTACATATATACACACATATATATAATATATATATATACAAATATATTTAACTCGATCTAAATGACAACAATAACAACAACAACAACAACAACTTATTAAATCTTGTATATGGCGCACATGCAAATCTGATAACAACAATATAAAATAAATTCATAAATAAATAACAATCATCATCAATCGATAATCAAACCAATCAACCAACAACAACAATCGACTCCAAAAATACAAAATGGCGGACATCATGCGTCCGCCGTACAGCGATATAAAGCGGCCCGACGAAATTGTCAGAATGACAACCGCCGATAATTTGAAATTCGCCGTACTCATCGGCCTCATCGAGGTTGGCCAAGTGACCAATCGGGAGGTGGTCAACACCGTGTTACATTTGGTAAGTGTAAGCCTGAAAAATATTCAAAATCTTTCTAATCGATTATCGATTGCATTCAGTTATCGATAGCAATCACTCTAAACTTGAAGCGCATTTCAAGCTGCTTGTCTTAGACTGAAACCTACAAAATGTTTCGATTTTAGATCTTTTTTTTTGACGGAGGAAGAACGCAAGGACAATTTCAAATATTGTATTTTGAGTGCCAAGAAAAATGGCAAGTTTGTTGGTTAATTTTTTTTTTTTATAAAAATGGTTGCTGGTTCTTAAAAAAGTATTGATTGATGCCAACAAAACTGCAATTCAAATAATTCGTCTTCGAATTGCTGTCGACTTCAATGCCTAGACTCGTATAATGAAATATATATTCTAATTACACAGGTATATATATATCTATATATATATATGTATATTTTCCCCTAATGATTTCCATCTGTTTTCAGCTTTAAACGAGCCATTTCTTCAAATCTAAATCATATTTCAGTTCCGCTAAAGATTACGTATTGATTTGTATAGTTTTTTTTTGTTGCTAATCGAATTAATAAAATCGATTGACAATACATTTTCTGCTGTGTGATAATACATATATATATATATATATATTTATATATATGGTTTCCTTTAAATGTATCCATTTATCTTCAGCTCGATATAATTTGAGAAACCTTTGGCAAGCAAAGTAAAACACACGTCAAGTTTTGTTAATTGCCCTTTTTGACACTCGACTTAAGGCCGGAGAATATTTCAAAAACTAGAGCAAATACCAAAAGGGCGCACACACACACACACACACACACACACACAAGAAGAAGAGGAAAAAAATAACTGCAAATGGAAGTTAAAATGTGTGCGGTTATTTTTTAAGCCGTCGCACAAATCTGTGCAGCCAAAAAATCTTTTTGCACGAGACAGCGCAATTTCATTTAGACAGCCTGACAAAATGGCGTCTAAATGCCGCACACACACACACACACACACACACACACACACAAACACACACACACACAGGCAAATAGACGCTGCTTTCATTAGCACAAAATTAACATTTTGTTAAAGCCGCAGAGCGAAAAACATCTCCGTGTGCAAAGCGCGAAGGGAGCCGGCTTACCTGTCTATGTGTGTGTGTGTGTATATATATATGTGTGTGTGTGTGTGTGTTGTGCCTGTGCTGTGATTAGATCAAAGGCCAGCAACAGCCTACTCCTGGCCCTTTGCCACCCGCTCACTCTCCTTGAAGACAATATGCCTGCCTGCATATTGTATTATTACACGACATTATTATTATTAGTGAAGATTTTCAAATTTACATTTTTGGATGGGTGGTGGTTGTGTAGCAGAGTTACATAAATATGTGTGTGTGTGTGTGTGTGTGTGTTCGTTCGTTCGTTCGTTGGTTTCTTAATGAAAACACGACACCGTCGCTCATCATTACTTGATTTAGGTTGAGATTCTCAAGCTCCAAAAAAAAATATATAAGAATTTTACTGACGGTACCTTGACAGGTGAGCGCTGTGCCTGTGTGTGTGTATGTGTGTGAGTAAGAAATTCTGGGTAGGTAAGAAATTGAAAAGAAATTGAATTGAAGTTTGTTCGTCGGCGTTCATTGATAAGATAGGCGAAGGTAAACAGAGATATACATATATACATATTTTATATAGGTAATGCGCAAAGCTACATATACTTATACATATATATATATATATATATATATATCTTATGCACACATGTATGTATATCAATATATGCCATGTGCTCTTTCCGCCTGATTATGCGCCACGGCAATATCTGATAAGCGTCGAATCAAAAAAAAAAAATACAAAAAATAAATAAGAATAAACCAGAAATTAATAAAAGTGTTGACGTGTTCAAACCACAAAAAAATAAATAAAATAAAAATGTCATAATGTGCCGCAGCCTATATAAATATAAAGCACATATTTCATATGCATTCAAAAGAATGCATAACACTCAAAATACAATAAATGTTAAAGTAGAAATTGGCAGCAATTATTTTTGGTTTAATGCCACGTCATTTATTTATGTATAATAAAAACTTAAATCTTCCCAGGGCCATACATTTTAAAATTTAACAATTCCAATTCTACTGATTAATTTTATATTTAAAGTAGGAATCGCAACAATTTCTCAGACAATAGCGACTCGATTTAAAAATAATACCAGGTCTTTTTGATTATGTTTTTTTACTTCTATTCAAATACACCACTGAAAGCTGGAAGCTCGATTTGATTTTCATATTAGGATGAATACCTCAAAAATTCCCTTCTGAAAAGCGAGTAGATTTAAACAAAAAAAAAAACAGAACTTTTTGTGGATGACCTCTAGATTTGTACTTTCGATTATTTGTTGTTATTTTGGTAACCGACCAACAATATGGATATGGTTTTTTTTGTTTAGTTGTACCTCTTGTCGATAAGTTAGTTGTTAGTTGCCAATTTTAATGGATGGGAAGAGTAGGGTCTGCTGCAATTTTACCCTTTTGCCGAGATAATGTGTAAGATAATCAATTATTTTGATTATGCCAATGTCATTAGATGTTGTTATTGTTGTAGTTGTTGTTGTTGTTGGTGCATAAATAAGCGTTGTATCTGAAACATAATCGATAATGGCGAACGAGTCCTGAAATCTGAAATATTTAAATGATTTGAATGAGCTAAAAGCAAAGCTGAAATGCAAAGACCCTAAAAAATCAATACCTATTACAAAGTAATAAAAATGGAAATATTTTTGGAGCTGTGTGTACTTAAATATACACTAGATAATATCTATATTTGCAGGCACTTTCCATATTTTTTGTATATCCTGTAATCATTGAAAAAGTATAAAAGGGGTATCATCAGTTGGGCTTCGGTATGTAACAGGCAGTAGGAAGTAAATTAAGTGGAATGTTTGCCTGTCAGACACTTGTTTCTTGCTCATTTCATCGATAACTCCTTTCGTTGTGCGTTTATCGATATAAATCGTTTTCCGATAGCAACAAAAACTGACATTTTAAAGCTATATCTTTTTTTATTGAGCATGTATATGAGTTGTTAAAATACTGATTAATGGAAAATATGTAAGAAAATCGTATTTTCATATTACATGTGTTTGTGTGCAGGGTATCCACTAGCCGAGCTCTCACGACTTGTGTCTTTTCATTTGTTTTTTGTTTTGCGTTTCTTGTTTTTTTTTTTTTTTCCATAAAGGATGCATAAAAATTTTCAAATGCAGTCATTAAAATTATATATGCCTATAGAGATGTGTATCGCAATGTGTGTGTTGTGTGTGTGTGTTGTGTGTGTGTGTTGTGTATGTGTTTATGCTTCTGTTTGCTTGTCTGTATGTGCTGTAATAGCAAAACCAAACAAACAAACACACACACAGACAGAGCAACAGAGACAGAGAGAGAGAGTGGTGTGAATACAGATATACAGATATATATATATATATATATATATATATATATATATAGAGAGAGAGAGAGGGGGTTTAGAAAATCTGGGCACCGGATCCATAGCTGAAGCAAACAAATTGAAAATTATTTTTTGGTCGCCTCTTGTTGACTTAATTTTGCATTCAGCTCTTTTTTTTTGTTTTTGTTTTTATGTTTTTGTTGTTTTGTTTTTTGTTTTTCGCTTTTATGTTTGTTGTTGTCGATTTGCATTAAATGTTTATTTTTAGTAGGCAAAAATGTTCAGCTAACGACAAAAGATTGGCAGGCAAATCGATTAAAGGCATTTCGGGTACCCATTCCCCAACACACTCATAGATGGAGGGTGGTGTTGGTGTTGGTGTAAGTGAGGTCTTAGGGTGAACTCTCAATAGGTAATGGGGGGCCGGAGGAGGAGTACCACATGCGCCGCATGGCAAATGACCATAATTGAGCTGTATAGCAAGGCCCAATGACCGATTAAGCGACCAAAGCCAACTTCCGAGAGCTGATCCCGCAACAACAGCGGGGCGGAGGATTTCAAGTATTGAGGGTTGGGGTTGGGGTTGGGGTCGTTGCTAGGGAATTGGTGTTGAGTTATGGTGCTCGGAATGGCTATGAATCAATCAACAGCAACAGCAACAACAGCGTGTGCCAAGTTGAGAGAAACGAATCAATTTGCATTAAAAAGCCGAAGCAGAGTCTGAAGAAGAAATGAAAAAGGACAGCCCCATTAAAAGTACACGGTGAGAAGCAGAAGCAGAAGCAGAAGACGAAGATGAAGAACAGAAAAGCAACAGCTAAAACAGCAACAAAAAAAAACACACAAAAAAAACCAAAATTGTAGATCAAAAGAAATTAGGAGGAAATTACAAATATTAAAGCGTATGGCGTTGACCAGTGTTGAGTAATTCCGCGAAATGTGCCTCGAATTGCGCAAATAATCTGTGATGCATATTTCAATTATTCAGTTATTTATTCCATTTTAAATTCTTGGTAGTATTGGCTAGAGGCGAAAGCTGCTTAAAAATTTTCCATTCTCTTATTTTGTTAGCATTTATTTTAAAGCGCTTTCTAATTTATATTTAATTTGCCAATTATAAAAAATATTTATTATTGTGCATATTATATTGATCAGCTCTAGAAGTCGATTCGATATATGTTAATTTAATCGATAACTGGCCACGTTTCGTTAATATCGATACAAATCGATTGCCGATAGCAATAAAAAAAAATCAATAAACAAAATATTCACTTATATTATTATTGATCAAGTATAAGCTTTTGTTAAACAAAACATATTTAATAATTGCACAAATTACAATTAGAAAAACTTCGAAGCTAGCTCAAGGTTGGTGCTCCTAGTGCAGTTGTCTTAACTAGAGAATTCTCACTTGTCTCTTCACAACTCTATATATGTATTTATTTTTATATAGATATGTATTCACGACTGAGAGAGAGATAAGTACAGTGTTACAGGGTATCCAACGAATAAAGCCACTTATCGCCTTTGATTTCACAGCAAACTGGAGCACATTGTAGCAGCTTATTAACGTTTGTTTGTTTGGTTGAAGTCTGTCTCGCTTTTGCCCTTAACCCCCAAAAAAACCCAACCCCTCAAGAAGAGAGAGAGAGAGAGAGAAAGAGACAGGGAGGGAGAGCGGGAGCAAAAGTGCAAACATATTTAGCTAATTTTATTTAATTTAATTAACGTGCTTTGCCACGCAACGCTCAGCAGTGAAGTGGACGTCGCTGCCAGCGTCGCTGCTGGCGTCACAGTCGACTGCCGGCTGTCAGCTGTTTGCAAGTGCGAGAAGGAAACAATAAAAATGGGCTCTTATTGTTAACATCCTGACAAAGGATGTGGAACACTAACAACTACGCAACCAAATGCCAAAGTCACAGACTGAAGAAATTCGACCTGAGAATGACTGAGAGATGGAGAGATAGAGAGAGAGAGAGTGAGAGAGAGAGTGGGAGGGGGAAACGAAAAAATTAAAAGCATACACAAAAGCAAAAAACAACACAACATAAAAAGAAAAAATGAAATAAAAAGCAAAACAAACTTAGCAAAGCAAACGACTTATAAAAAAAATGCCTCATCAAGTTTTTCTTCCTTTTTTTTTGATAATGCAGCCTACAAAAAAAGTGCAAAACAAAAAAAAAAAACAAAAAACAATTCCAGACAGATTTCGACGCGCAAAAGCGAAACAAAATCAACGCCAGTGAAAAACATTAATTCAAATAAAAATACAAAAAAAAACACAAGGCGTGTTTTGTGTTTTCTTTTTTCTGCTGCTTCTTCTTCTTCTTCTTGTGCTGCTGCTGTTGCTTCTTCTTCAACCCTAAATGCAAAATTAAGCAACAACAAAAAGGTTAAGGACGCCGACGCCGGCGTCTACGTCAACGTTGGCGTCAGGCTGTCGCATCCTGTGCGTTCCTGCTGGCTCCCTGCTGAAATGGAATGGACTGGAATGGAATGGACTGGAATCGAACTGTTTGCGGCTGCGGCTGCCTTCGCGTACTTTCGCCGTCGCCGTCGCCAGCCAACAACAACAACAATCAGATACAGCTGCACAGTGGAACAAGTATGCGTTTTTTGTTGTTGAAAATATAATGGAAGGAGGAAGTATCTCCGAAAGCATATAGTATATATATATTCTTGATGAGGATCAACAATTGAATCGATTTAGCCATATCCGTCTAGCGGATCGCAGAGACTAAAATTCGTATATTTTGGGCAGATCTAGTTTATGTTATATTATCGATAGTATAGTTGCGCCAGTATCGATAAATATATCGATATTTATATAATTATATATTATATAAAATACATTGTCATATTATTGATTTTATCATATTGATCGCATTACGGTCAGCAGCATTAATATTATTACGCCAGCAAATTGCTTTTGCCCCACTGTGGCCACGTAGATCGTGTAGCGTAACTCCAAATTCAGTTGCCAAGGGTGCTGTGAGGGTGAGATGCGCCACCGGACGAGGGATGGGTGATGGGTGGTATGCGTCTAGTAAGGCTAAACGTTGCCTGGCGCCTGCCAAGTGTGTTGTCTGACGGGGGGTGCGCAGATATGGGCAGGGGGAGTGGCAGTCGTTGAGGGTTGAGGCTCAAGGCTCAAGGCTCAAGGCTTGAGAGAACAGTAGATGCTTCGAAGAAGACACGACAACCGCAAGAGATTTAACGACCCAATAAAGAACAACGCAATGTTATTTAAGGACGCTGAAGGGATTCATGCATTCATTCATTCATTCATTCGTTCGTTCACTCATTCATTCATTCATTCATTCATTCGCATGTGGGATGGTAAAGCCGGACGCATTATTGTGTAACCGGTAGCCATTTGAACGGCTCTTTGATTGCTTCTCTCTCTCTCCCTCTCTATCGCTCTCTCTCTCTCTCTCTCGCACTCGCTCCCTGTGCCAGTGGGCAGGAGGGGTGGTTGGTGTTGTAGGCGTGACACGTTTATGGACATTGCAACATTACGCGGCCAAAACAGATGAAAACTTCGGCAACTATTTTCTGCTTCCTCTTTGCTTATTTCTTTTTTTTTTTTTTGGGCAACTTCATTAACATTATTATCAGCAACCCCCTGGCAAACTACCCCACCCCCACGAACTCATCTGACCCTGCAACTTGCTCTGCATTTGTCAAACAATGCATTAATGTACATGCAGATTATTTTTTCTTTTCTTTTATTATATATATAATTTTAAAACAGAAACTAATCTAATTATTTAAAAAGAAAAAAACAGTTGGCGGCGAGGGGTGGTTTTTGTATTCGGGTATAGGTTGTTGCTGGTGTTTTATTGCGCTTAATGGTCGCATCAGTTTGATGGAGAAGGAGGTGGAAGGGGTGGGGGGGGGGGGGGTGCGGTACGGGGCGTGTAACGACAAATAACGTCTGACGACAAATGTCGAAGCTGAACAAGAAGCAGCAGAAGCAGACGCAGCAGTAGCAGTAGCAGTAGCAGAAATATCCCAGTTATATTGAACCTGACAGGAATGCGCGACTTGCAGATACCCTGCACTTAACTATATAGCGTTAGGTAAAAATCAAGCAAAATAAGTATATAAAATATATATATATATATAATCAGTGATTGTAATCCCAAAAAACGATATAAAATTATATAAATATATATAAGAGATGTAAATAAAATTAATAATCAGTTTTAGTTCCGGCTTTACAGCCTGATAAGTATTAATATTATATTATTATAGTAATAATAATTATTATTATTGAACACTTCAATGATTATTAATTGATGTCGATCTACAATCTATAATAATACAGTAATGCTCAAGTTGATTATACCCCTGTCTCTAATCATTTTACGGGCACAGGGTAAATAAATGTTAAAGCATAAAAAAGAGACAAAAACCACAAAAAAAAAAAAAAAATAAATAAAGAACAAATAAAAAATCAATAAAATTGAATTGAAGGCACAGTAGCAAGAATAAGAATAAGAGGAAGAAGCGCCAAACGTTTTTATAGCTGGCACTTGCTGCCGCTGGGAAGAGATGGGGTAGGGTAGGGGGCAAGGAGGGGGTGGGTGATGCTGATGGGCCGACAGTTGAAGTGAAATCTGTTTTAATTCTAGCTGCTTGACGGATTTTTATTTATTTATTTATGCGACAACAAAATAATGTGTAAAGAGAATATTATATATATTGACAATATAAAACTTGGATTTTATATATATACATATAAATATATATATACATATATATAAAATATGTATATATATATGTAGACATACATAAAGTCTGGTTTGACTTATTTATGTGGCGTTGGGTCGAGAAAAGCATGGATTGCCAGGCGTTGACAAACGCCAAGGTCAATAGTAAACCAATTTACTTTTTTGTTCTTGTTGTTGTTGTTGTTGTCAACGCCTTTTGGCCGTACTCTTCTCTAGGCCAACAAGCCTTCTCTCTCTCGCTCTCTGTCCCCTGCTCTCTCTCTCTCTCTCTCGGACTTGGCCTGCTTTGCTGGGTTGTCTTCGTTACGCTGTGTGCGTTAATCCGCACGCCCAGCGTTTGCCTCGTCGATACGCAAGGGTTGTCAAGCAACCCCCAAAAAATATGTTACATATCTATATATCTATCTATATATCTATATATATGTATATTGTGTGTAAGTTTGTCATTGTATAGCTCAAATTCGGCCACCCTTAGCTGCTTCTGCTGTGTTGAAAACATTTGACAACTGTTCCCCGAACATTAGTTGTCATTTTGGCGCCACATATATTACTAGGTGGCAACCCCAACCACAACATCCTACCCCCCTCCCCCTCCTCCCTCTCTAAAGTTCAGAGAAGCAAGCAAAAAAATCACAAAAAAAGAACACGAAATCTTTCAGCTTTAACTTGATTCGATGATTGGGTCAATCGTACTTCTCTCTCACTCTCTCACTCTCTGTCCGTCTGTCTGTGTCTGTGTCTCTGTCTCTGTTTATCGGGGCTATACGTAAGCTGGAGATTAGTGAGGCATGCAAACAGAATAAGTAATGTAAAATCCATTGAAATACGTTGGAATGAATTTTTGTTCGATTGCTGTATCGGAATTAAGCAGGTGATAGCGATACTTATGGCCAGTAATTAATTAGATTAAAAAGAAATAAGAGTCTTTGAAACTAATTGTACATGTTATCGATAACTATTTCTATACTTGCACTAATTAACGATTCAATTCGATGATTTTATCCATCATATTTATCGATCTAGCTTAATTTATATTTTACTCGGTTTGACTGACACCCTGGCTTAAACTGTTTATAGAGTTATACACGTATCTATTCCTGTCAATATATGACACTAATCTGATTATCATACAGACTATCTTTTCTTATGTGCAACTATTTCAATATCTCCATTTGAAACCCCAGAGAATTTCTTGTGTATTTACCTTCAAATCAATTTCTATTAATTGTTGTATTTGAAGGTTACAATAAAAGCATCTTCATTGGCAGATGCCATTCGCCTGTTTAATATACTATCTGCATTTCTGTTATTCACTCCCCTTCATCAGGTAATGCAAGTGGGGAAGGGGGAGAGGAAGGGCTAATAATTCCTTGGCGATTTGAAATCATTTTGTGCACAATGGCAAGAAATCTAATTGATTATGCAATAGTCATTCAGTTTATGAGACACTTGAGTGGGGACAGACAGACAGACAGACAGACGGACAGGCAGACAGACAGACAGACAGACAGACTAAGAGCTATTTTAGTTGCAACTGCTCGCCACAGGGGATGGGTGGTGTGCGTATACTTTCTGCCAAGGACATGTCGTCCTTTGATGGCATTTGCAAATAAACACAAAATGCGAACAGCGATTGAGTGCAAATATAAAACGCGAAAAATCTCGCCAATTGGGAAAATGCGGGCAGAGATAATCCAATGGGAGGAATCGGCCCAAAAGAAGCTAACAAAGATCTCTGTATCTCTCTTTTGCTGTCTCTCTCTTTCTCCCTCTCTCCCTCTCTCCCTCTCTCTCTCCCTCTCTCTCTCTCTCTCTCTCTCTCTTTCTCTGTCTAACTCATAAACTGCTGGCGGGACAAAATTTACGTTTTTGGCTTTAAATTGCTTTTGGCCAGAATTTAATGATGACACAGCCCCGAGCCTTCTCCTCGCCCCCTCGCCCCCATCACCCCACCCCTCTCGCGTACATTAAAAAGCAAATATTTTATACACACACACACACATACAGACATATATTATGTGTATTTATATAGTATTTGACCCAAGTTCGCATTGCGCACACAATTTTGGTTATTTATTTTTTTCTGATTTAAGGCCATTTCGTGACTCGACAAATTTGTGCAATCAACCGCTTTGGCGATGGTTCCAATTTCAGTTCCAGTTCCAGTTCAAAATGCGTTAATATCTAACTAGTTCTAGTCAATGTCTCGGCTTTAAACTGGTCTAGTTGCAGTTTTTCTAAAGTTCTACTTTCCGTTTCGGTTCTTTCCATCAATCAAGTTCCATATCTGGTTCTAGTTTTGATTACAGCTTTAGCACTGTCATCTCTTTGCTTAGCTCTTGAGCTGGACACTCAGTCAAGAAAAACCTCAGTTCAAGTAGTGCTTCCAGTTTTCCATTGCCTCACTTTGCTGCTGCTCGGTTGCCATCTATTTTCTAGTTTTTTTCTGGTTGCAGCTCACAATTTTTTAGTTTCTGCCAGCGCCAGCCTTTCGAAAACTTTATGGTCATTTATACATAATTCATGCATATATCATCGTTGATATTTATGACAGATTCCACTGGCCACAAGAGAAGCAACAACAAAGCAAAATTGCAAAAGTTCAGTTCACGTTGTTCCCGCTGGATGGTTGGATGGGTCAGCAAATGTTACGAGGTTGAAGGGTAATCAATATGAACGCTGCTTTGACGACTACACCACACACACACACACACACACACATATATATATATAAATATATATATATATAAAGATATATATATATACAGAGTGTAGCAGTTAAGTCCCCTAGTCCCAACCTTAGTTAACCCAATACTCTTTAGAGGATACTCTCTCTTTCTCTCTCACTCTCTCTCTCTCTCGTCTACTACACTGGCCACAGTAAATGAAACGTTACTAACGCTGGTTGCATGTAAATGGAATGAACATCATTTATAAACTGAAATATTGTTGGCGGCGAGTGGGCGGCGGCGGGGGCGGGGGCGACGTCGGTAAGTGAAAGGAACTTGGGTATTACAAGTAGTCAGTCGCTGCTTCAAATGCCCTCAAATCAGTTTTTGCTCAGAATGCATTGCGAAGCACTTAATCTGTGGAGCTTTGCTTACTTTGCTTCTCGCTTTGTTTCTCGCTTTGCTACTCGCTTTGCTACTCGCTTTGCTACTCGCTTTGCTACTCGCTTTGCTACTCGCTTTGCTTCTTACTTAGCATCTCACTTTGCTACTCGCTTTGCTTCTGACTTCGCTACTCGTTTTGCTGCTCACAATGCTTCTAGCTTTGCTACTAGCTTTGCTTCTCGCTTTGCTTCTCGCTATGCTTCTCGCTTTGCTTCTCGCTTTGCTTCTCGCTTTGCTTCTCGCTTTGCTTCTCGCTTTGCTTCTCGCTTTGCTTCTCGCTTTGCTTCTCGCTTTGCTTCTCGCTTTGCTTCTCGCTTTGCTTCTCGCTTTGCTTCTCGCTTTGCATCTCGCTTTGCTTCTCGCTTTGCTTCTCGCTTTGCTTCTCGCGGTGCTTCTCGCTTTGCTTCTCGCTTTGCTTCTCGCTTTGCTTCTCGCTTTGCTACTCGCTTTGCTTCTCAATTTGCATGTCACTTTGCTTCCCACTTCGCTACTCGCTTTGCTTATCAACGTGCGTCTTACTGTGCTTCTCGCTTGTCGACTTGCTCACATGATTTACTTGAATAAATTCCTTATAACTTCTTCACACTTGACTTCCCTTTTTGCGCCATGCCAGTTTTCTTCTCACTTCAAGTGGGTGCCTCGTCGGACCTTCCTCTTGACTTCTATGTTTTCGGTTCTCTTTCAATGACCTTTCTGTGGTAATCAAATGCTGAGCGTGTTTAATATTTATGTAATAACTCAGTTTAATGTCGAATGCTCGAGATTATGTCATCCCAGCTTTTGTTGATTTTATTTTTCATAAATTGAAAGTAGTTGATACTTGCAAGCCGGCAAACAGCACAGCAACAAAGTACGCTACAAAATGTTTATAACCTCTTTTTGAACAAGGGCGTAAGAAATGGGGCCACACATACATATATACATATATATATATGTCTATATGTATAGCTATCATATCTGTTGGGTTGTTGCTATCTCTATCGCTCATTTCTAATTGGTGCGCCTGTGGGCGACGCATTGACTCATGTGGCTCTGTGTGGATATTATTATGGCCATGTCATATCATTTATAATTTATACAACTTTAATGAACAACATTAATATGCAAAATATGACAGGGCAGAGTTTAAGTTTGTTTCAGCTTTTTTTTTGTGTTTTTGGTTTTTGGGATACACACACACACACACACACAACAAGGAAGCTCGACAACACTTTTGGGATAACATTGTAAATTTAATAATAATCCCGAGCAACGAAATACCATCTGGGGGCATAACGCACATATACGCAACAAACTAACTCCCGGATCCTGCCACAACAAAAACGAAAACAAAAACAAAACAAAAAAAAAAAGAAAAGAACAGAGAAAAATATGAATAAACAAACGAATTAACAAAGGGATGTTGTGTCGTTAAAGCAAAACTAATTTCGTACAATATTCAAATATGAATGCAGAAAAGCACACTTTCGAGTAAATGATTTAATTCGTGTGATTTAATTTACAAATTTGTACAAAAAGTTTGCCAACTGAATTTGTTGGCATTATTAGCTTAAAGTATTTATATAATAATTTATTTTTTTCATTATTTTTATTTTTGTTGTGTGTGTGTTTTTTTTTATGCGTTGCAACAAAAACGAGTTTTGCGAAATTGCGCGTCGGAGCAAAAAGTGTGAAGCGCTTGACAAGTGTTCTGAAATTACAATTGTAGCTGTTAAAACTTTCGCATTTGATAAGTTCTTGCGTATAAAAAAAAATGCAAAAATGGAAAAATGGAAAAATGCATAAATGAAATTGTGACTTCTTGCCCCACTTGATAAAATGTAATGCGATTCGTATTGTTGCTGCAAAGTTTGAGCATAGCTGTTGCATTTGATGGCATTTCCGTGCGGCCAGTAAAATGTTTACGAATATAATAACAAAGGAGACATGCAAAATTAGGGCCGTTTTTTCTAGAGTATGAATTTGTTGATTAACACTAATTCTGCCAGCAAAACAATATCTGTAAATATCGAGCTGATGAGTTTAGAGCTGAAAATGTGCTTTCAATTGCAACTTAGCATCAAATGAAGCCATTAGCAGAGTTGGGCGAAATCGATTGAATTAATGGCTGTTTCTGAAATGTTTAATTACTATTGACGGGCAACAATGATTGCCCAATTGACTTTCAATTATATTGTGTGTTCATCTGTCAGTTTCACTTTGCAAAATGTTAAGTATGCCAACTTTGATCTAATTAACGTTTTGTGGCTTCCAGGCTTAACACAAACCTTTTTTTCTTTTTTCAAAAGAGAAACAGATAGACAGAGAGAAAGAGGGAGAGAGAGAGAAAGAGTGAGAGAGAGAGAGAGAGAGAGAGAGAAAGAGATAGAGATAGATATAGTTATAGTCAGAGAGTTATTTTGCATACGCATAGCATTCAATAATATCAAAATATCAAATTATACAGAACTGAAGCAAGCCCATCCATCCACCTAACCCAACCTCATGTTTATGTGTGTGTGTGTGTCTGTGTGTGTGGGTGTCCTTGGTCCTTTGGTCTGCTGCGGCCTTTGCTAAGGGTCGGGTTTCTGGCGTTCTCGTTCTGATTGTCACACTGGCGAGAGGTCATTCAATTTTGTCACAGAATCTGTGACACATAATAAAACATTTAATATTTTTGGCCAAACATCGTCCAACAATATCAAATATCTAAACATACAAAGCTGTCATGGATAGATACCGCATTTGGCAGATTAACTTTCTATCAGTTTGTAAATATTGTTTTTTTTTGATGATTTGATGATTTGCATCTGAAAATAATAATTATTTATGAAAATTGTATTTACTATTAAACAATTATAGTTCATTTGCATGCCACTTTTACATTACACTTCATTTATTTATAAAAATTGAGCAACAAATGAAATGCATTCAATTTCAACCAAAAATGAACTCGAAACAGAATTTGAAATAGTCTCAGTCGTCAAGCGGTAGATAAATATCACTTTTTTGATATAGTCTGGACTCTCTATGCTCTTGTCCTTGTTTATGCAAAATACCAACAAAAAGAAGAAGAAAAAACAACACACACACACACATACAAGAAGTTGGGTTTGACAATCAATATATCCGCTGTACATTTTCGCCCCTTCGTCTGTTTTGTGAGCAACAACAACAATAACAACAACTACAACAAGCCATATAGTGATAAAAAAGGTGTGTTACCGTGTGTCCATTGTTGCCATGTCCAATACCCTTTAGGCCAGCAACCCCTTCTCTGCAACTTTGCCTAGCCTATCCTGGCCTGGCCATGGGGTTGCTCCGTTGTTTGCTGACCGGCAAAGGGCGCGTCCACTGGGAAAGAAACGTGGAATGGGTTGGGTTGAGGAGGTGGTCTATGGTTTTGGTTGACACGTCTATATTAAGCTCATATACATGCAGATTTATATGGCATACACATACATTTTTAGACTCCCGCACACACACACACACACAGAGGGTCAGTAATTAATAACTGAAGTTGCGTTTTAGTTGGAGACTCGCCTTGTTGCATGTTCATCAACATTTTGCACAGCTACTTTGGCTGCTTGTCTCATCCTGTCATCGATAAATATTCCTATCGATGTTTAGCTGTCATTTGTCATTTGTATTTTTTTTTCTCATTTTTATAAATAGTTTCAATTGTTTGTTTAAATATACTCAAACTTGATCTAGCCTTCAAATGTGCTTTCAAATTGAAGCTTTGAAACTTGTTAGACCTTCAAAAATTTTAACATTTCGTTTACAGTAAGCTTTAAATTCGATTATTTACATATTGTCTGCAGATATATGATTAATCTATGCCTGGGAAGCTTTAATTACTGACTGTAATTCAAAGCTAAACATGTAATTTTTGTTTGCAATTGAGCTCCAAAAACGTTTTGTTTTATTTTTAATTTTGATTTAAATTGGCTTAAAGCTTTACCAATTGCATTGCTAATTTTTTATTGATTGAAGTATTCGAAGCTCAATCAAGCTACAAGCCAGATAAACTGCTGCTTAAATGAAAAGTTAAAACTCCACTGAAAAAGCTTGTGGCACGCAATGAATGCAAACAGAACTTTTGCGGCAAATCCGCAATTCACTAAATGCATTTTCAAGTGTCGCACACTGTGGCGAATGCCATCAATTAAGTGTATCTGACAGTCGAACGAACTCGGCGATGAACGCTGTCAGCTAACTTAATTGTTTTTCTAATGGTTTTGTTTCGTTGCTGTTGTTGTTGTCGTTGTCGTTGTCATTGTTGTTGTTGTTGTTGTTGGGCTTGTTGTGTTTTTGTTTTGTTGTTGCTTGTGGTTGGCAACTCATTTACGCTTTATCCTTTTACCAACGCCAAACGCCAACATCAATGTCATCGTATTGCTGCTGCTTGTTTTTAGTTGTTGTGGTTACTCATTCTATTTCCATTTTTTTTTTTGTATTTTTGTTTGTGCCTCAACGCCTTACCAAATACAACAACAGCAACTAAAAATTGCCTGCACTTCTATTTTGTCCTGTATCCTGTACGCATTCAAAATGCCTGCAAAGAGTTTAATTGAAGTTGTGCCACAATATGTAACAGAAACAGAAAAAAATTACTTCGATATATTCCTGATCAGCAGCGATCTTAGCTGGTGAACTGAAAAATGTGGAATATTCGCAAAGTGTAAGAAAAATGTATATCGATTTCAAACTTGCGTCATTTTGTGTAATATTGAATCGTTTTACGGTTCGTGTGAAAGTTCTGTTAAATATTATGAGTTGGTTCACAGTTTTTTTTTTTGGTATTTTATGGACTAATAAAATCGAGTTATTTGACTGATTCGTAAAAAATTTGGAATTCCGTTTCCGGTTTCTAATTTCAATCGATAAATTTGCGGTTCTGATTTAGACATAACAAAAAAAAAAAAAAAATGCACAGTTGAAAATTGGACTTACAAAATTGGATTTATCGATTTAATAAGTTCGAGTTATGGAGAAAAATACGACTTGGCAAAGTTTGTGTTAGATTAGCTTTGACTGGAAAACATCAATTGTGCTTTGTTACTTACAAAATTGAGAGAACCAAAAAAGGAATCACAGAGATGTGGTCCATCAGAGTGGGATTTGCTTGTGTGCAAAAAGCAGTAATGAGTAGCCATAAATCTTTGTTAGACAGGAAACCGATTAGTCGGGCACTCTCGACTAGAACAGCCTTGCTTTGCTTTCGTTTTTGTTTTGTTTTTTTGTTCACTGTGACGTGTCTGCTTCTGTTTTTTGTTGTGTCGTTACTTGCCCCTAATGGCTTGGGCCCAATTTGACCCTCAGCTGGTCCTGGAATTGCTGTTGCTGCTGTTCCATTCAAGTCGTGTCGCTGTCACTGCGGCTGCCTCTGCTGTCCTGCCCAGCTACTGTCAGCCTGTCTCTGGACAGGCCAGCCTGGTGTTCAAGGCTCATTTTTTGTATCTGTTGCATTTGCAGTGAGCTTAACGCATTTTCCATCTGCTGTTGCTCATTCAGTTGTTTGTTGTTGTTGTTGTTGCTGTCACCTCTTGGCCATGTGCTTCTTGTCTACGGTGAGAATGGCAATGTTCAATGGCAATGCGCCATTGAACAATCGCATCCTGCCAATTATCGCTCACTGTCAAGCAATTCGTCACCGTCTGATTGGCTTACAAATCTCTTCAAATTACACAAGCACTTTGTCCAAGAAAGACCTGACCTTCCAAGTAAGAGAAACTATTTATTTATTTATTTTTTCATCTAGCTTTGTGAAACATGTAAGCCTTATAGAAAGAATGGAAACTATTATGCTTATTATTATATTTAATTAAAAATAGAAATAGTGCAAATAAAGGGAATTTTTGGCCCAACTTTAATTTCATTAACTTAATAATTAAGTTTTGTTGTGGGCAGGTGGATTCCCCTCTGCAAGCCTTTGTAATCTTCCAGCAATTTTTAATAATATTATTATTATTAATATTAATATGAATATTATTTTCAGTATGTTGACTGACTGGTTCTCAAAACATGTTGAATTTCTCTTTCGGTTCAGTTATCAGTAACATTGCGATAATTATTGATTGATATTGCAAAAGTTCTTCGTCATTTAGCAGCTGCCTTTCAATTTCTACATTTAATCAAATGCTTTAGTTCGCTTTATATTTGTTAAAGCTTACATTTGCTTGAAATGCTGCCAATCAAGAATTTTTTTTACGCCTGAAATCAAAGGAAAAAATCAAACATTAAACTATATAAGAAGAGAGAAAATGAATCACAATTAAACAAAATTTTCTTGGAATTTCCCAGCACACAGTCTGAGGCGAAAAAGTGCCACACCCACACACACACACACACACACAACCACACACACACATACACATAAACACTAACACTCAAGCTGAACTTTAACCACCAACAGCTGTCGCTGTCTGAAAACGGTTGAACCACTGAAACGGCGAACCGTTGAACCGTTGAACCGTCAAAGCTGACGCTTAAATCTCCCCACTGGAGCTAATTATAATGAAAATATTGTTAAGCAAAGGTCGTTCGTTGTTAATTACAAAGTTTTTGGACTCGGACGCAACTAAAACAAATTACTTACAACACTCACAGGGCAAGGCAGGGCAGGCAGCAGCTGCACCAGTTGCCTGTCACATGGCGCCAAAAAAACTATATGTATATAAATATACATATACAAATATATATATATATATATGTGTATATATTTGTGTAATATATGTATAGATGTGGCCAACGAAAAGCAATAAAAGTTGTTAAAATGTTGCTTCGTGTGAAGTGGCGAGGCGGAAGTGGCGGAGGAGGGGCGGGGCTGCCACTGGATTCGGGCTGAGGTGCGGCTGTCTTTTATTTTAACCACGCTGCGTCACAGCTGGACGTGTGTGTGTGTGTGTGCATGTGTGTATGACGTCATGTTGCATGCCCTTGTTGCATGAAATGTAGATTGATTTGCTGTTATGGATTTTAGGTGCAGCTTAAACCAATTTTACACTACTTTGTAAACATTTGATGTGATTTCTTTACTGTCTGTTTTTTGGTCACTCAACTATCGCTGCATTTGGGTGTCAACTAAATTATTAACTTTGGTTATTGTTAACAGAGAGGCAGCTTTCCCCAAAGCTGATTTCTCTTTCTATTTGAAGAGTCAGCGAAAACATTGTTTTCAAATTTAGATTTAGTTTTATTTTAGAGTTTAAATCATAAGCAAAATAGTCTTTTTTTTTAACATTTCAAAGGTTCGGTAATCCGATAGTATTGAACAAACAAGCTAACAAACAAATGGGAAAAGAAAATAAAAATAATTTATTTTTTGATAGAATTAGCAATTTTTATCTTTAAATAAAATTGGAGCAGTTAATTTAGAATTTAGAATTCAAATATGAATTTTTGCAGTTGATTCAAGTTGTGCTAAATAAGTAAGCTATGTCTTCACAAAAGCTGAAATGAACAATAAATTGAAATACATTTTATCTGTGTGTATGTTGTAGATGAGTATTTTATTTCCAAACTCTCAAGCTGTCATAGACACTGACATTCATATAGACAGACATGGCTGCATCAGAATATTAATTTTGTATTGGATTCGACGAGGAAGACGTTTCCTTAAATAGATAAAATCAAAGACGACTTGTGGCTGCTGAAGTTCGTACATTTTTGTTTCTAAGTATTTACTTTGGACTCGTTGAACGCCTAAGCTCATTATAATTATCCAATCAATGTGTGTCGAGTGTGGGTGAGAAATGCAACTAAACGGATATACTTCCAATCCCTAAGCAACACACACAAATAAGAAGAATGCGGACAGGAGCAAGACGAATATGAGACAAAGAAGAACAGGACGGAGAAGATGAAGAAGAAGTGGAGAAGAAGAAGAAGTAGAGCTGCCGCCACAGAGTAGTCAAAGAGCAGACAAAAGCCACTTTGGACAGCTGTGGATAAAGTTACTTGGCCCACGGCTGATTTATTTACTATAAACAAAACAAAAAAAAAAAAAAAAAAAAAAACCAAAGAAATCAGCCAGAATAATAACAACAACAACAACTTGGGGAGTCATAATAATACGTAATAATGAAGAGCTCGCTACGTTCAGGCCTATAGGCAGAGGGACAACCATGCAACGGTGGGGGAGATTTGTGGAGGAAGGGGGAGAGGGGAGAGGGGAGAGGGGGGGGGGGTCCAGGAAACGGAAGTTAGCTCAACAAGCAATGGCCAGGCGGAAAGACAAAAGTGAACACACAGACAGTTCGTACACTGACAAAAAATGCGAATACAAAAGCAAAAAGGTGCAAATAACGTTTTCTGTTATTTCTTAACAAAAGCACTTTGCACTGCTAAAAAAATGTTGAGTTGCAGCCTGATTTTAAGCACTCAAATTCTAAAACCTAAATCCAAACTTTTTTAGAGTCCAGCAATGAAGTCGCTTAATTGAGGATTAGAAAGTTGCATACTTATGCCAGGTACAACAATACTTGTTTACTTGAACATTTATAGAATGACGAAGAAATGCATGCTTTTTTTCGGTCAGTGTAGGCAAGTAAAAAGCACGAAACTGAAGCAGAACGAAGCTGGGCTGGGCAGAACAGAAAGTTCTCAGGTAATTATGGCCTAAAAGCGCCATTTTTTCTGCTCTGTTGCACACACGCACATAGATACACACACACACACACACACACACGAGCATATTTGAGTGCGTTGTGTGTGTGTGTGTGTGTCTGTTTATTGACACACGCACGGGACGCGAAACTTTTGTGAGTTGTTGCTGCTATTGTTGTTGTTGTTGTTCCTGTTATACTTAATGTAATTAGACTAAATTGCTTTTTAAGTGCGCCAAGGCAGCAAAAAGTAACATGATGAGTGTGTGTGTGTGTGTGTATCTGTGTGTCATGGAGAGAGATAGAGAGCGTGCAAAAAAAGAAAAAGGCCAAAGACATTTTCGCAAATGTCTTTCGCTTAGCAAAAAAAAACAACAGCAACAGCAACAACAATAGCAACAACAGCAACAATGTAAGTAACAATAGGAATTGGTACAACAACAAACAGGCAACCAACTGCAAGTTGATCAAACAAAAGTTACACATTCAAGTCTCCTCAAACAAAATGAACATGAAATGTCGCCAAACACACATTTTCTCTGTTCGCAAGTGATTCAGAGCAACAGACTAATACGTTTTGTAAGTAAATGTTAAGCTAGAAAACAAAAAAAAAAAAATGGCAAATTAGAATGAGCAAGTCCAAAAAGAGCTCGACTCGGAGATACTCTGCTTCCAAGCAGAGTCTGACACGTGTTAGTTATTCTTTCAAATTGTGTGTTTAAGAATAATCCAATTATCCGAAATTGGTCTCGTTTATCAGACGTGTATTTTGAATGTAACTTCCATAAAAATCGATTTCTTTTGCAGAAATAAATAAAAAATCATACGAAAGTTATCGATAAATTGGATCTACATGTTGTAAATGAGTGCCTATATTCAAAACATGAAGTTTACAGCTTTTATAATCTAATAATACGGTCAGATAGACAGAAATTGCATTCCTTCAGTTTCAAAATCTGTGAATTAATTCCGATGTAATTCGATATATATATATCGGAGTATATAAATAGTAAAAAAGAAAACACCTACAACTGTTGGGAATGAGAAGAAGTGCACAGTTGGGGCTATAAAAACAGACTTTGAAGCAATTATTGATCCATTTGTATATCGATTCGTTATAAATGGGATTAGCCATCAACACACACACACACACAAGCAAACAAAGAAACAAAAAACAAAAATTGGTAAAGGGTACAATGAAAATGCTGTGGAGGAAAAGGCATTTAGCGAGAGTCATGAAAAGTTCAATGGAATTCGCAAAACGACAATAACAAACAAGGTGGCTCGCCTTGAAGCATGCAACACATGTTGTTGTTGCTATTGTTTTTTTCTCTTCTTCTTATTGCGTTTTTATGTGATTTACAGTAAATTGCCAAATGGGTTCTTGGCTCGAACCAAAAATACAAAAAAAAATATAAGTAAATATATATTTGTATATGTATGTAAACCAAAAGGAAAGGGAAATGAAAACTGGCAAATAAATCAAATGAAATTTGCTGCGACGTCTGAAAACAACCTGCCCCATCCACAACTACCATTACCCGCCCCTGCTTGCCACCGATGTAATTCTAGGCCGCCCGTAAAGCCCACAAGTCAGTTAAGCAAAAAGAAAAATAAAAGAAAATTTTGAGAGCTGCGTCTAAAATGTTTTGTGCGCCACTTTTATTTATTTAGCGTTTTGTGTTGTCAAAAGGAAATTCAATGAAAAAATATTTACACACAGACACACACACGCCCAGACACAAACAGAGACCCGCTACATGTGTGTGTGTGTATATATATGAATAATCTGCTGTTGTTGACCTGCTGTACATACAAAATTATAGCAAATTCAATTACAAAATATGTTTTATGAGTTTTTACATTTTTGTTGTTGCTTTGTGTGTCGGCTTTAAGCGCTGTTTCATCTTGTTGCTGCTGCCTGCCACATATGCAACACTCTACAAATGTTTTTCAGATATGTCAGATATCGCATCTAAAGCGAATTTTCTATTTATGAGTGTAAGTGCTATTAAATGTGAAATCCAATTATAATTTTTGTCGTAAACAAAAATGCATTTTAAAATAGGCAAAAATTCACTTTAATGCGTATATCTAATGAAATTGTTCACAGCTAATGTGCTTAAATAAACGCATACTAAATATTATTTAGAGTATTTTCAGTTCAATGGTGTCTGAGTTTATTATATTAATTTCTTCTTGTTGCTTTAAGCCTTTATTTAACTCAAATTGAACATGAATCAATCTCTTGCTGCTCAATGTTGTGTAAATGATAATTTCAAGACATGACAACAATAACAGCATTATAACCAAATGTTCAATAGACAGCGAGCAATTTAAACATAAATTTTAGTTTGCACACAATTTGCTGCCGCATATTGAGAATAAGCTTAAAATCATTGAGTCAAACCAAAACCAGAACTCTAACCACAATTCAACCAAACCGATATTCGACGTGTATTGCAGATACAATTACAGTCACTCAGATTATTAGTTGATGGAAACGAATAAACGAAATGAATTTGAAACCAATTCATACCCATTACAGGAACATCGACGAATTTACGTAACTTGAACACCCAGTTAAAAAAACAATTCGAATTGTGTTTTCCTTCTACGCTCAACCGCTCTCTCTCTCTCTCTCTCTCTCTGTCTCCCTCTCTATCTGCAATTAAAATTCCAAATCTTACTCGAGCATTAGCATATTTTCCATATAGTATGTGGCCTACTTATAAAACACGCAAAAATTGTTGCAAATACGGTTGCAAAGTTATAATTTGAAAAAAATTCAATTCTCTCTTCTTCAATTCTCACACGCTCCTCTCGCCACAAGGACATTTCTTATTGGTTTTTTATATTTATTTATTTTTTCTTTGCTTTAATTTTTTTTTATTTTTTTTTTTGCAAATGTAAATTTTAGATAATGTTCTGCTCGCAGTTTCGTGCTCCGCACTAATGATGATGATTATGATAATGATAATGAGCTTGCAAAATTGCTACAAAAATGCTGAAAATTTGACAAAAAAAAAAGGAAAGAAGAAAAACTGAATTACGCATAACAATCCCAAGGGCTGTTCCATCAAACAAAAAAAAAAAAAAAAAAAAACTGAATAAAATCAAATAAAACGCAGAAACTTTCGCTGTTTCATTTGAGCTTTTGTGCGGGCAACGTTGGGGGCCACAACGTATGCAAATCAAAGTGTTGTGCAATTTTAATGAGCCACCTTATTCCCACCCCGCCAATCTCAAAATAAACTTGTAAAATGTGCGCCAGTCAGAGAAAAATAAGTTTGACTGCCTCACACACACACACACACACATACATCGGTACACACTAACACACAAGGTCCCGAAAAATATGCAACGTATCTTTTCGTCTTCGTTTTTATTGATGCAAATCAAATGAGCAAGAGCACAAAAACTTGGCAAGCTAGTCGACATTTCAATACCCTTTGCTAAGTATATATATATATATATATATCCAAAAATCTTCGATTTTTCTGACTTGAAAACGGTTTTTATTTTTGCTTATCACAATTTTTGATAGATAAATAAACGTGTTGAAAACATTTGTTAATGACAGAAAATATTGCTAAGTTTGGAACTTAAATTGAGCAGCTAGATGATTTACATAATTTAATTTGGAATTGTTGACTATGCACATATAGCCTGATCAGAAATATATAGCCATGTTGTCGCATTTGACATACAATTTTCATATTTACACTGCCACACTACTTTTGGGTGAGGGCATCACAAAGAAGTTGAGCCTTGTGAAGTGTCTGTTGGTGGCTTATTGACTATCAAACATATATACACACACCCACACACACACACACATGCATAGACACACACACTACGACACCAAAAAAAAAAATGGCTAAAATACACACGTTAATATAGAAACAAAAAGCAAATGCAAAAACTTCTACGAATTTTTGATGGTAAATCGAAGCAGCAGCTCGAGTGGGCGTGCCCTGAATATATATGTGTGTGCGTGTGAGTGATAATATCTCTCAGTGTGTATGTGTGTAAGAAGCAGCAGCAGCAGCAGCAGCAGCAGCCGAGCGATTTGCATATAAATGATTACGGAAATAAAGAAGGAAGTTGAAATAGACGGAGCTAAAGTTGTCGAGTCGTCGCCATATCCTGATGCCCTGACACCCTGTTGCCTCTGACGGCCCGCCGTCCAGCTTGCTGCTGTCTGCTCCTGGTTCGTCCCAGGTCCACATCGGCTGAGCGGTTTCCTGGCGCTGTTTGGCGCTGCCAAAGTGAGTTGTCAGCGCTGCGCTGAAAGGCAGCAAAAAAGCTGAGAGTGCTTGGCCTCTTGGCTCGGTCTGCAGGAGTGCAGCCAGCTGCCTGGTAGCCTGGCAGCATGGCAGCCTGCAGTGCGACATCCTGGCAAACGGCAATGATGTCCTGGCACTCGCCATTTGCCAAAAAATTGCGACGCATTTCGCATATATTTTTGCTACATTACTCAAGCGATAGACAGAGACAGCCGCACAGAGAGAGAGAGAGAGAGAGAGAGAGAAGCAGAGGCAGATAAATGTGAAAGCATTGGCTTAACTTGGCTTAAAATTTATTCATTTTTCCTCTGTTAAAAAAAGTCAGGGTTGCGCAATATATGTGTTGTTGTTGAGAATTCTACGTTCCAAACTTAAGCACGAAAATCTTCAAATTGGTTCTGCATATAAAAAGCAAAATCAAAATAAAAATAACAAAAACTTGCGTAATTCTTGTGCGAATTACTTTCACGTATTTTACAAAAATCATAAATTAGTCCAATTTGTTGACTTATTTGAACAGCAGCGAATGTAGAATGGCGAATACCCTGTAATGTTTTCAAGACTTTGGCACAGAGTGGTTCTTTGACTGTCTGTCAAACATATTTAAGCCCTACACACAGAGTAAGCTTATATTATTTTATCGATAACAACTCCCGTTTTGCAAATATCGATATATATCGATTATATATAGATGATAGCAATCAAAGCCAAATCAAACCCTTTTAAAGGGGTATTCTACAATAAAACTAGAATATATTTACTAGCTCTCACTTCAGGGTATATCATATCTCATATTTGCTGTGAAATTTTGTTGAATGATGTTGAATTTCGGGTTTCTGGTTTTGAATTTCCGTTCATTTATTCGTTTATTTATCTAAATATAAGTGATACATTTGAACAACAAACATTATTTACACAAATATCGATTACATTTTTTATGCCTTGAATAATTTACATATTTGTTTTTCTCGTTTGTCCGGAGTGGTTAAACATCTGAAGACTCAACTGTGACAGCAATTTCCTATTGCCATTCCTCATGGCCCAGTCTAGCAAAACGCAAAACAAAATGTAAATATTTGATAATAGTAAAGAAAATATCAAATAAAAAAAAAATAAAAAAAATTATAACGCATGGAAAATATTTCTTACAAATTAATGTGTCAAATGTATAAAATCAATTTGGCTGCACAGAAATGCTAAAGCTAATAAATTTAATTGAATATGAGAATGGCAAACAAACAAGAAAACGTCAAGAAAATGTAACAAAAATATTTATGTAGATAAATCAAGGGGACAGCTGTCATTGTCGGTAATATTGGCTTTGATTTGAGCAAAGCAAAGCATAGCAAAAGCACACAAAAAGCAACAAGCAAAAGCAAAGTAGTTGAAAATGGCAACTGAATCTTCATCTACTCCCCTATTACTACCCTCCCTCCCTTCCATCGCCCCACCGAAAAACTCAAAGTGAAAAACAAACAAATGACATTGATGAATGAAGCACGAATGATGGATTGATTCAGAGCCGCATGATGTAATGATGCAATGACGCTGCCGATGAATGAACGCTTGTCTCGATTTGCTATAACAGCATCCATCCCCAATCCCAGCCAGCAGTTGCCCCCAAGCTTCGCTTGGAATTTGAGCTGCTTGAATTGATAATGAGCCAGGACTCGCGTAGCTGTTGCCTTCATTTTTTTTTCTCCTTCTGTTCTTGCCATGACCGTAGTCTTAATTAATTTCCACCGTGCTGCCCACCACGCGCCGCCACGCCCACTAATTAAACAATTTTTTCTACTGCTTCTTCATTTTTTTGTTGTTTTTTGTTTTGGTTTTGTTTTTTTTTTTGTTTTCTGTTGCGCTGTGTGGCAGCGTTCTGTTTGGCGCCGGTAAGGGGAGTGGATGGGGTTTCAAGAAAAATTGCCAACTGGAAGATTGGTAGCTGTGAAAGCTGCCTGCCTGCAACTTTGTGCCGAAAAACTTTAACTAATTTCAAATGTGGCAAATGACGATTTTCAGACACAACACTCCTGCCACTCCGGCCAATTCCCTCCATCTTGACCAGATGGCTTGGGCATGATAAGGGGGTTTGGGGAATGGGGAATGGGGGGTGCGGGTGGGGGCGGGTTGGTCGGTGGCTGATGTATTGTTGCCACAACAGCTCAGCTCAATGCTTGGCGTAGGCGAACTTTTAATTACCAAGCAGCAGGCGACGGCGACAGCAACTGAAATTGAAGGAGCAACAACAACAGCAGCACCAGCAACAGCAGCAGCCGTTGCCGCAGGAGCTCTGTTCCTAGCACCCGCTTCACCTCACTCACAACACACCCCTCCGCTTCCGCCACCCCTTTCCTTATAAACACTCGAAATAAAAGTCGCCGCAAAAAGTTGAAATAATTTTGGTTTATAGCTAAATAATTTCCTACTTGCAGAAATCATTTTCTTTTTTAATTTAAAAAATAAGGGAGTCAAAACGAATCGTATTTCGATTTTGAGTTTGGGGTTTCGGTTTTCGATTTAGGAATTCAATCGGTTCGCTTAAGAAAATTGTACTTAAACTTATTTCTACCTTTCAGTTTGAGGTAATTTTAAAGAATTTTTTAGAAATGTTTTGTTGCTTTCTTAGAAGAAATTAATTGTAGAATTTTTGCACAAAACCGAGCTGTTTGTACAATATACTCTTTCAAAAATTTGGCATTTCTTTTGTTATTTTTTTTGAGTGCATAATAAGAGCGCAGCCTTTCAATTACGCTGTGAAGCATGGCCAGCAGGCTGGCTCAAAACCAGCAGTCGGAGGAGAAGCAACCCTAGGCGCCGCTACCCCTCCTTTGGCCCCAACTCGATCTTCTTTTGGGCAGTTGTTGTTTTGCGGGCAAAGTTATTGCTTGATGCGACGGCGAAAAAGGTGAAAAGGCGGCTCTGCTGGCAACAAAGGAGATGAAAACCAGTTGGCAGTTGCCCAGGCACATGGCCAAAGTTATTTGCTTGGTCTTGGCCACTCTGAGTGTAGACGAGGAAAATCAAAAAAAAAATATATATATATTTAAGAAAAAATGCTTAGAAATTGCACGACTGTAAAATATCATGTAGCGTTTATTTCTTAGTCTTTGCTAGCAAATCGATATTTATCGATATGCGAGCAATTAATAAACTTTACTAAAGAATATAATCGCAAATGGCAAATGGCAGTCTTCGTAAGTAACATTTGATGTATGCTTATGAGCTTTGGTTTCTTTATTCCATAACACCCATTTCGAAATATAAATACAGGGTATACAAAAGAAAAACAACTTACTCTGGCAGCCGCCCAGCGGCGCATGAATTCAAAATGAGACGCTCAAGTGGCCCCAAAATTGTGTTTCAGCGTTTTTATTTGCGCAAAATTAGCAGTGCTACGCCTCCCCGCCATTGCCTCCCACTGCCACCCATCCCATCAAATAAAAGCTAGTCGTTTAGCTACTAAAAATTCAATAGGAAAGCGCCAGTCTCCATTTTTGCCAGCGCAGATCATAAGACAAAAACAAAAAATTGAGATAAAAAAAAATAAAAAAAACTAAAGCAGCAGCAAATATATATATATATTATATATATGTATGTATATATATATATATATATATATATATACATGAAAACTGCACCCATATGCGGCATAGACCAAAAGCCGGACACGGGCCAAGTTTTGTCGGGCTACCGAAAAGTCAAGCAATGCCAGCAAATTGGAAATTTTATGCCGTAGTTTTTCCGGCGCTGCCTCTCTTAAAACCGTCTACGTGAGGGCTGTGCTCGCTTCACGGGTGCTTTGGGGTAGCGAGTTACTTCTGAAGGAGGGAAAGGGGGGAAGGGGGGGGGGTGGGGAGGTTGACGCTGCTGCCATACTGGTCGTAATATAACGAACTTTATGCGCTATGTGTTTGTGTTTGTGTGAGCTCGCCAGATAAGCTGCAAAGGATGCTGATGCGAATGAAGGATGAGCATTCAGTAATAGCCCCTTACTCCCCGCCCCCACCCCCCACACCTTCAGCCATAAGTCAATAGCAGAAAGAAAAAAAAAAGACAAAAAAAAAAAGTTTTCGCAATGGGATTACGTTAGTTGGAATGCACTTACTACTTATATTGCTTAACGATTTTTCTTCTTCTATTCGGCTTGACTCTTAAGGGGCATTGTGCCTATGCTCTACTAATAGTTGGGCGTGGGGCGTGCAACATTTGTCAGCGAAATAATAAAAATTTATCATTATTCTGAAATATACTCAATAAAAATGCTAATGTGTAAGCGTGTCCAATGCACTTGAAAACATTTATGTTTATGTTCTGTACATTATACAGAAATATCTGGAACACTTGACCGACTCTGGTCAAGATTATGAATTAGTTTCAAGTTCTTGTAATAAATATAGCAGTTATGTTTATGATAGCACAATTTAATTGTAAATTTTAGATAAAATATATTTAGCAAATTGATATTTGGCATATGTTGTGGATGAAATATTATGTTATAAGTCACCAGTGTTGCATAATGCCCGAAGTAATTTGAAGGACCTGTTTTGAAGTGAATGTGGCTGGAACATGGTTGCCAAAGTTATGTGAACCTCCATTTGAATTTTATGTATGTTTTCGTTTAGCTGCCAACAATTTTTACTGTTTTTCGGTTGTCAGCAGCTGTTTGCTCGTCCGTCCGTCCGTCCGTCCGTCCGTCCGTCGAGTTGGGTTGATTTGAGGCTCGATTCGTTTTTCGTTTCGTTTCGTCTCGTTGCGTTTGCTCTGGTTTGGTTTGGTTTGGTTTGGTTTGGTTTCATTCCGTTGTGCTGTGTTGTGTTTTGTTTCGTTTCGTTTATTTATTCTTTTCGTTGGCTTGTGCTTCATATAAATTATTAAAAACGCCCTGACTCTAGGCCATCAAGTTTTTCTGACTTTTGCACTCATGACTTTAAAGGGCTTCTGTTTGCTCACTACTTTTATATTTATTTTTAGGAGCATTTAATGTGGGCACAAAAATTGGTAGCCTACACCACTCGAACCACCTGAAACCACCCCCTTTCCCCCTTCCCCCCTTAACCCCAATACGCTGTAGAGCGTAACAAAGGGATGTGTCTTATTGAAACTTTATTGTCGTGTGGGGCTCGACACTCAAACCTGTTGCTAAAAATAAAAGTAAGAAAAATACAGAAATTGAAAGGCGCCCTTTTCTTACATTTATAAATATTCAATAAAATTTGTCAGCTCTTGCACATAAAATGGAGGCAAAATACCCAAGAGTACTATTTAGCTGACATGCATGCACGCCTTATTTATAAAATATACCTGAATTACTTTTACTTTGTTTTTTTTTTTTTTCTTTCCATAAAGTAATAGGAATTTTGGTAATTTGAGAAATGTTATTTTTTCTATCTGGTGGATTACATTTGATCATTGATATTAATAACTTGTACTCCCAAAAGAATTGATCAAAACTGGAACATCAATTCGTTAAATTAAAGAACTTCAGTTTAACAATCTATGATAAACCAACATTGACGAAATTATATAAATACTGCAAAAAAAGCTTAAAAATTACACACAGTGAAATCAAAAATTAAAGTTATTTATAAAATAATCCAATAAATGTCTGCCAAATTAGTTGTTAATACTTTTGCATTTATTCAGTTTACCAACACTGTAAAAGCAATTGAAATTTCCTGGGCAACCCTCGGTTTTGCCGTAAGCAAAGTTTCGGTAAGCTAGAAAATTTAAACTAACAAATTGTTCTCAAAACTTTCTCAAGTTTTTGGTTTTTTTTATTTTTGTTTTTTTTTTTATTTGTCAGTGCTCAACGGAAGTCATTATTCAATTCAAATTTAGTTGAACATCTGCCAAGATATCTTAGTTTATTTTTAGTTGCCACAATCTTTATCAGGAATGTGCTAATTGGATAGTTATTACAATGATTTTTGATTTGTTTTCACTGGCTCACCTGGCTCTCAGTAATCATGTCCTGCTCACACACATACTATCTGAACTAGCTCATGCATATTGTTTGAGCTAAGTGATTTTATGTGTTTCCTTTGCTTGTTGCTCTAAGCTTATTAAAACTGCTTCCTTGTTTGTATTTGCTAAAGCTTTGCTCAAGAATGTGTTTTGTGCTTCCACTGGAAGTCAGCTGAAATTAAATTAGTTCTGTTTTTACGTTTTTGAAAAATGAAATTGGCTAACTTTGCTATTCGCTCAACCAGTTCATTGTTCTTTGGAGCTAATTCAATTAAAAAGATTGCCAGCTGGGCTTTATGCACAGTTCGCTTCATTATTTCACCCAATTTCCTACGGCTTCTCTCTTGTTTATGAGATGCCAACAACTTATATAATATTTGCTTTTGTTTTCTATTTAGTTTAGCTTGAAGTTTTTGGATTTTTGTCTGTCTTTGCAGCTGCATGGAGTTATTTATTTTGTGGAAGGAAGTTCACCTGCTCAGAAGCAAATTCACGTGTTATATATTTATATATATATGTATATATGTACATCATTTGGGTCAATGACCTTTTATTAAATTTGATTATACGAACATTATTTTGTGCTAAGTTTTGACTTCCCCCATTTGCTTTCTCATGCTGTGTGGCAATTGCATTTTGTAAACAGAGCTTTTGGAAAATGCTTTTAGAAGCAACTCACAATTTGTTTTAGTGCAATGTTAAAAGAAAAGAAAAATAAATAAATATATATATATATGTTTATGTATATTGAAGTAGAAAAAAAAGTGGCAATTTTTAACTCTGGATACCGTCAACTGGGCTTCTACTTTGTTATTCTCTTGCTCTTTGTTCTTTCTGGCACGCCACAGGCAAAAGCCAAACAACAACAGCTCGACAATGGACGACCACCCTTTGCTGTTGACTTTCACAGCACCTTCCCCCCCCCCCCCCCATTCTGCTACCCTCTGCAGTATCTTCGTTGTTGCAGGTCATTGCAGCGACAGCTTCCTGCATCGCTTTGGATTTTTCATAAAGCTTATGAATTTTGTATACAAACTGTATGCGAATCCAAAGCGGAAGCAGCTGTGCAAAACCGTAGCCAAACCGAACCACAGCGAACCACAGTGAACCACTCTGCGAACCGTTGAAACGAACCATTTCAATACTAAAGCGCCCTGAAATCGCTCCATGCAACAGCAAACTAACCACAAAGTCCGAATAAAACTGCAACCATACATGCAGCTTAAAATGGTTTATACCTAAATCCACACACAAACATCCACAAGCGTCTACACAAAGAGAAAAAACTGTTTACTTACAAAAACTTGCACCAGCAACACTTATCATTAAAATTTGCCAACAAGTTTCAGCTGGTTCTGAAAAGCGCCCAGCATTGGAAAAAATGCGAAACTCAAAAATATTGTTTAGCTTTTGGTAAAGTAATTATTAAACATCACGTTAGAAAATTTAAATTATTTGAATGTTTGATTGATTGAGGTTACAGAAAACAAGATAGATAAACAAGGATGAACGACAATAGCAGAATATTTCCCAAAAATTAAGTTACAACTGAAAAAATCATATTTTCTTCCATAAAAGTCAAGTTAGTTCGTATTTTTTTTTTCTGTGTAGGATGCTGGGATATTTTTTTTAGGTTAGGTATATTATATATGGTTGAGAATAGTCAATAAGGAAATTGTGTTATATATTGTCTTAAAGGGATGAAGGGATGAAGATAGGTTGGATAGGGAAGGGGATTTGTGCCTGGTTTGCTGGTTTCTGTGGTGAGCAAATATCAGAGTTTTGTTTTAGCCAAAGATCTGCAACTGAGGCGCATTTTGAATCTTTCAATAGCAACTTTATCAGATGCATTGTATGCAATATGTTGGTGTGGGTGTGTTGGAAAACTGCTGCAGTTAGTTTACAACACTTATTGCTTGCATTGTTCCGGTCGCTGTTGTTCTTGCCATTGGCGGTTGGCATTGTTTGTTATATTTGGAATGTTCAATATACTCTCTCGCCGCACAGCTTGCTTGATGATAATAAAGAAGATGAGGCGGAAACTAAGACAGCGATAGAGATTTTCTCGGGCTGCCTCCTTCTCAATGCCCTTGGGCACTGGGCACTGGCACTGGCACTGGCACTGGCATCAGCCAATAGGCAGCTGGGACCGTTGGGCAAAGGGGGGGTGTCCTTTGCATATGAAAATGGATAAGGATTAGGATATGGCACCAGAGCTGAAGACTTATTTTCAATTACATTGCCACTGAACGTATGCTGCAGCTATTTGTTTCCCTTTCTCACTTCCCTTTCTCTCTCTCTTGCTCCCTCTCTCTCTTTCTCTATTTTTCTTTGTTTCTTTCTCACGCCGTAATCTCTCTGTGTGTGTCACACTGTCTTGGTTGCATAACCATTGCAATAAGCACAAGTAGTTGCAATTTATAAGCTGAACAGCTGCAAGTAAGTGCTGCTTATACATTTGTATACATATATATATATATATATATATATATATATATGAAAGTCAAGTGAGAATTATATTTAATGCTTAACACAAGGTCGTTGAAGTTAAAGCGCTTACATATTGTGCAACTATTGAATGGAGTGAGTTAAGCGACCCAAAAATAATCCATCTTGTCTTCAAGAAATGTTTTCAATATTATTTGTATATTTGATATATGTCATTTTTGTTGAAACAATCATTAATTTTACAATATTTTTTCTTCTCATTTTAGGTAAGTGGCACTTAATTGAATTTCCACTAAATGCAGTCGACGATTTGAAACCGTAAGTTGACTTAAAGGAACTTTTAATCGTGATTCAAGATCGTATTTGGAAACATTCTCGTTCAAATACTACCCATAAAGATAGATACGTTTTAAGAACTAAAGAACTAGTTCACATAGATCAGGAATCAATATGAATTTATACAATTTGTGAGATTGGGAACGTCTCCATGAATATATTACAAAATGTACAACAAGTTCATTACTTTTTATGGAAGTTATTGAAGAGAGCTTTATAAACTTATTCATGTCCTTCAATTTCTATGCTTTTTGCTAAGATTGCCAAGATTTATTGTACCCGACAAACAGCCTTGATTTGAATGGTGAGAAAATCGAACGCAATTCGAAATGAAAATGGAAATGAATAAGCTTTGCGCCCAAATTAATATGTCAAAGAGATGCAAATGTATGCGGCTGCATGTGAGTTGATGTATGTGTGTGTGTGTGTGTGTGTGTGTGGGTGCCTGCCATCTGGGTTAAACAGTGCCACGTAAAAGTATGCAACACATTTTCATTTGAGCGGGCGACAGCCCCAGCAATCAGTGAGGAATTTAAGTGCCGCATGTTAAACAATAGCTGCCTCAAGGGCCCACGCTGCTGCCAACAATGCAGCGAATAGCAGGTGGGGGGGCGGGCGGATTGCCGTTTATGAAGGTGTAGCGAAATGAAATTCGGAACAAGAGTGCAAAAGGTAACTAGCTAAAGCCATGGACAAAAAAAAAAGAAAGTGAAATTAGTCATTTGCAAAGCACAGCAGAGAGATGTGTAAAAGAAATGGCCAGAATTATTGTCATACAACGAGCGGGAAATGGGTGAAAGGGCGGCAAAGGGGTAAGGGGGCAAGGGGGCAAGGGGTTTTTTGCTGGGCTGCCAGTCTGTTGCACATTTGCCACATGCAATTTTATCCAGTCACTGGCAACGTTACTGTGCCCTGGGTCCGTTGTGTTTGCCATTAAACACGCACATGAATGTTGTGTGTTACTTGTGTTACTTCAACACTCACATCAGCCAATACATCACAATCTGTGTGTATTTGTGTGTGTCTGTGTGTGAAAGTGACACATGATACAAAACTCTGTCGGACAAGTGCGACAAATGGGCGAATTGCTCCGATTATTGTTGTAACTGGTTGCAATCGAGAGTCTTATTGGACAGCAGGTGACACAGACACACACATCGCAAATTGTGGGCATTTACTGAAAAATAAAATAAGAAATGTACTGCTTCAATCATCCCATCATTCACTCATACAATTTCAATTTTCCAACAAGTTTTGGGAATAAATCACATTCGGATTTGGAATGTCAATTTTACGTTCAATTTACAACGCACAATTTTGAGAAATGTGAAATTGGAATTAAGACGAAACAAAGAAAAACTCAAAACTTTATTTTGTTTTCGTGAAAATCTTTTATTTAGTTATAGACTTCTTAGTGCCAGTAAAAGTTTAAGTACAATATTTAGAGGAAAAATGACTCTTGAAAGTTAAAAAGAAAAAAACAAATTAAAATTGAAAAAGTATTTAAAATGAAATAAAATTAAGAAGTGCAAGCCAAGAACTAAGTCATCTGTATTTTCCAACGAAATTCGGATCAGTTTTGTGAAAGATTGAGGGAAATGCGAAATGTAAGTAGAACATTTGCATCAGGACTTTAAAGCCCAGTTAGGCGACAGGCTCAGAACAGTCTCACATAAACACACACACACACACACACACATACACAGAGAGACATGAACATGTGCCTTGCAATTTGACTTGAATACTGATTCGTTTCGTTGTTGGGCTTCACAGCCAGAAAGTCTTGAGACTTGCAAGTTTCTTTTTTTTTTTTTTTGGGTGGTGTCTTGGGAGCGCCCAAGACTCAACATGCAAGTAAACAAATTTGTGTCTGTGTGTGTGTGGCAAATAGAAAAATGAGGTCAATAACAGTTAGATTATCAAATAAGCATTGCCAAGAGAGGCGGCTGCTCAGCAGATACACTCAGCAAAAAAAATGAAAAAAAGAAAAAAATAAAAAAAATATTTTAAAAAAATATATAAAGCTTTTACGTAACATGTGCTTTAAAGTAGGACACTATTTCTGGAAAGAAGCAATAAATGAAATATTATTGCAATTGTTGATTAAGTGCAAGCATTGCTATTACTAACAAAAATACAACTATTTGCGTACAATATTCGAATTATTATATATGTATACATAGATATATTTTATTTGCTGTGTGCGATAGGTAGCAGATTAAAAACAAGTCCTAGCATTGCAGCATGTTCCCTTTGCCACACTTAACACACACACACACACACACACAAATTGAGCTTGTGCTACAATTCTACATTTTGTGGGCATGCTCAAGACGTCATCGGCTGTCTTTCAAAGTGCCTACGTGTACATGTTTGTGTGTGTGTGTGTGTGTCTGTGTGTGTCTGTGTGTGTTGGATATTTAAGCTAGCAATCAACGACATCAGGCAAAACGTTAAGCTTACCCCTTCCTGTACCCCTTTGACGCAATCTATCCCAAGCCCAAACCCCATCCAAATCCCAAGTACAACCCTAAACCCAATAGTCGCATGCGTGAAGGTCAATTTATCGCCTAATGACGGCGAACAATGACGGGCGGCTATTGAGGGGACAACAAGCACGTAGGCAGCCATGCCGAAGCGTTGCCAGACATTTAATGCAGCTTACTAAATGCTTCATGCCACAAGCGCCACAATTTTGCTACTGCTGTTGTTGTTGCTGTTGGGTATTGCCAGCTTGAAGAATTAAGATTTCTTGGGGTTTCGGACCAATGCTCAAGATTTTGTGGTTTTAGTGGAATTTAGCGCACATTTAGCTTGATTTATTTGCCTCTGATGGTCTACTTGACAGATAGGATCTGGACTTTAGTTGGTGGTGGCCATTGATGTCAATTATGGCTATTTGTTTGCTTTAAAAATAACTCAATATTTATGAGTGTATTCATTTCAAATAATTATGCAATTAATCTAGTTTTGTATTCAATTTTTTGATAAGTGTATTCCTGTGCTGTGTTGTGTAATTACAAGTATTTATTTGATTAGTTTAGTCACATCAATTAAAAACACATTTATGAATATATTCATTCATATTCATATTTATATTCATTCAAAAATGCGTTCGTTAAACTCTTAAGTGGCGTTCAACTGATGTTAAATAGTTTTCGAAATAAATTTATTCCCAAAAGATACGCATTCCTTACAATCAAGTACTCTATTTTAATAGTACACACACACACACACTCACACACACACACATTTATGGTGGAGTACACTCATACACTTAACTTGTATCTAAGCCATGCATTTCGCATGTTTAAACAACTGCAATGTAATAAACAGTTCACACACAGAGAGCCGTTCGTTCACTTAAGGCACAATTCACTTACACACACACACACACATCTATATATATATATATATAGTCCTAGTCATGGATGTATGAATGTAGCTGTAGCATTTGGTACACACTGCAGAGCAAACATAACCATAACCAAGTTAGCAACATCCTTGTTCCGGTTATAGAAATGCGTTTAAGCATCAGTTGCTGTGGAATTTGGCTTTCATCCTTTTGGCCCTTTCTTTTTTTTCCTCTTGTTTTTTTTTGCCTCTATTTCATAGTTTGACGTTGCCTTGTTGGGGAAGGGGAGGTGCACGGTATGGCATGGTACGGTCTGGTTTGGTCTGGTCGGGTCTGGTTGGGTCTGGTTGGGTCTGGTTGGGTCTGGTCTGGACGGTTATGTGAAAGGTTATTGGGGTCCGGCAGCTAGCACCTGGGTCAACTGAATGATATGAAGTCAGGAGGCCAGAAGTGCTGCTGCTGCTGCCCAAAAACAAATACACTAAACTGACAGAACAAACACTGGAATTTCGGAAAGAGATCGACATACATTGACTTGTAGAAGCAGAAAGAGAGCGACAGATGTAAAAAAAAAAAAAGAAAAAAAGAGAGCTTATTGCTTGGCAAAGCGTGAAATGTTTACGAGCGAGTGACGATGGCGACTCAAGAGGCAGCCAGCCTCGTAAAAAGATTTGTGCTTCTGTGTGTACCTAGCGCAAATCTTATCCTCTTTACTAACTTGACGCACCCGCACCCGCATCCCTTCCAATCCTCCACCAGCCTCCACAAGCTGCCACACTCTTCCACGCTTTAGGCGCTCCCCTCACCTATTTCTCTCTATTTCGCTTACCATCTTACTCGTTGTGTGCACAATTGTAAAGAAAATGTTATTAAGGATTTTCTATTATATAACAAAAAGGCGCACTAAAGGCAGTCACACACACACATACACACACACACACACACATACATAGACTCTGACATTCACAGACACAGAAATAGTAAGAGATAGAGATAGAGTCAGAACTAGACACCATTATTTTGGTTTGAGACGCATTAAGCACTTGACATATTCTACACAGTTTTGTAAAACTGTGCACTGTACAGCATCAGCAAAAAAAATAAATAAATAAAGAAAAATCAAAACCGACTGCGAAATACTCTGTTATCAGTATAGAACCAGGCAAACGTTTTTGCAGGGATTCGCTGTTATCAATGTGTCTATAAGAACAGTTTTAGACATCGGCTTAACCAATGTGCAGCGAAAGTTTTTACCAATATTATTCGAATCTACCTTCCAAAAATTGCTCTAAATGCTGGGCGATTGTTTTTGCAACAGGTTGGCCAAATTTGCTTACCAGCCTTAGGAGGTGGTTACTATTGATCTACTTTCCATGCTTGTCCATCGATTTGCAATTATCGATGTTATCGATATTTGAAGTAGTGATATATTCTCTAGCTTCAGGAGTATCGAAATTACTTTAGCTTAGCTATATGGACAGAGCGACGGACATTGCCTTCAATATTGGAATTTTAAGCAAAATGTAAGGAAAAATCAATAATTTTTAACGATTCAAAAATCAAAGATTATTTCACAGTATTTTTGTTTAATGTCAGATCTGTTGCATTTATAATCCCAGCATATCTGTGCTTATATCGAGAACATATATTTCCTATATATACATATATATTTATGTGTATATTATTAAAATGTTGGGTTTTTCGTCTGATTTGATATTTGAATGCCTGTCACCATCACTTGAACTCCTGACAACTTGATGACGCCTCCTAACTCATGTGGCACAAATGTCACTAAGTAGATTTATATATATATATTTTATGTATGTATATTTTTGTGTGTGTATGTGTGTAAATCTGTGCTCAAGGTTTAGCTCAAACATTAGTCAACCGAACCCAAAATGAGCGAGCAACAAAGCGCCGCCCATTGCCAGGAGTGAATAAGCAAGCCAGCTGATGGCCAAGTGAATGAGAGCGAGTGAGTTGCAGAATGGTTGATGGGTTGACTGCATAAATAAATGGCTGACTGGTTGACTGAAAGGCGCGACGTTGCCACACTGTCTGTGAACGGAAACATACATCTGCACATCTGCACTGACATCTATATATACATATATGTATGTACATATGTATTCAGGCATAGGTTGTCAAGATCGTCAGCGAAAGCAGTTGCTGAATGCACTTTTCTTTTTCGTGTGTACATCTGCAAGAAAATATTTGATGCACAACCTTTTCCCTCAGCACTTGAGAGTGGAGCGCGGACTTGTGTACAGTGGAATAGCTGCCTATATTGCTGCATCGGATTTATCGGATAATTATTGTATTATATAAGCATTTAAAGATGAGCCCAAAGCGGTAAAAGTCTTGTGATGAATCTAATTTTAGACATAAAACTTCTAAGCCGTATTTCTAAGTTGGCTCTGCACATTTTTCTGTTATCTCAAATTTACAAGCCTTAGCCAACTCCGGCTAGACACATCTTAAGCTAAGAAAATACGGATAGGCTTCTTGTCTTGCCTGCTTTTCAGCTTATTCCACTGTGCATTTTCGCTGTTGCTGTTGCTGTGGCTGAGCACAGCTTGTTATAATCATGTTTTTTTTTTATGTTGCTTTTGACTCGAACAATGTCAGCCATTTTGCTACTTTTGTGGTATGACTGCAGTCAAAAGAGGTGCCGCCAAGTATGCAAGGCTAGACGCAGCAGCAGCAGGAATAGTCTGCTTAGATGAAGGAGGAAGCTGGATGAGTGGAAGGGTGTCGAGATGGGATAACTGAGTATCGCATTCATGCTGTGCAATTGGATGTAAATGCACGAAGTTGCCAGAATGTTTCCAGTGTCAGTGTCAGTGTCGGTGTGTGTGTGTGTGTGTAGCTT